>OY992894.1:69433361-69525861 GCA_963921405.1 Cepaea hortensis | reverse complement strand
TCCATCCATCCATCCATCCATCCATCCATCCATCCATCCATCCATCTATCTATCTATCTATCTATCTATCTATCTATCTATCTATCTATCTATCTATCTATCTATCTATCTATCTATCTATCTATCTATCTATCTATCTAATCTATCTGTCTGTCTGCCTGCCTGCCTGCCTGCCGACCCACCCACCCACCCACCGACCGACCGACCCACCGACCGACCGATCCACCCACTCAGCCAGCCAGCCAGCCAGCCATCCATCCACCCACCTATCTTTCTGCCTACCTACCTACCTTTCTGTCTGTCTGTCCGGGCCGCATCATTCATTTTATTCGGAGACTGCCGAGGGTCGTCGCTGGAGCTACGGAGTTCGTGCTTTGTGCGACGCTTTCCGCGCTGCGGAAAGAAACTGAGCCATATGGGATAAAAACCCTGTGCAATGCAGCCGATTCTGTCGACTGTAAGCTACTTCTTTGATTGCACCCACTCCCATACGAATCCAGATACGCCTTTGTTTGTCATCTGAATTTGCAGGTCCTCATTACCGTAAACATAACATTTTTAACAAGAAATCACTAGTTGTTAAGCAAAACATCAAAGGAATGATGCCGCTTTTAATGATTTAAGTTGTTTTGGGACCTATCAAAGACATATTCCTTGGGTGGGGGTAAATATAAGACGGCTGGAAAAATTTCATAACGATGCAACAGATAGTTTTCAAAATAATTGATCTTGAATAACGGCATAAATTTCCGGACAGACTATAGTATTAATTCGATCTTGAAATAATCTTAATTCCTCCCCCCCCCCCCCCCCCCTGGAAACCCTAAAATGTCCCCCCAACCGGTTGAGAACCATTGCCGTAGACAATTTTAGCTGCAACTGCAACCAAGCACGAGGGTTGGCTTGAGATGGTTTTAGGGTCTTTGGTCATTGGGGAATACACGGCGGAAGGTGACACACCTAGAGTGAGCTGTGGTTAAGAGTCTCCGTAGATGCAATTATAGATAGATAAACTTTATTGTCTTCTCTTTCATCTTCACAACAAAGGCGGACCATCTGAACATTTTTCTCCCCGATATATATTGTTATCATCCAGTGTTGATTCAGTCGACAATTTCTTATTCTCCTGCCTTTCATTTCAGAGTGGAGTTTCGACCCGCAACCAACTCGGGCCAAGCCGATTGTAGAAATGTTCATGATTGGTTGAATTCTTCCTGTACAGTTGTCTACGAATAGAGTTAGCCAGTCTCAAGCCACATCTCCTTTGTCGCTTCTAGGTTAGGTTCACTATTTTTTGTTACCTTTATGGGCGTCGGTAATACACAGCAACAATCATAGACAACAAGACATTATATTCTCTTTCATCTGCACAACAAAGGTGGTCTTTTACAGGATATCTGAAGCGATTTCTGAAACTGTTAGCTCTCAGTGTCGGTTAAAATGGCTTACGGTTAACCAAGAGTTAACAGCTTAGGCAGGCTATTGTTGTTTTAGTAGTACCTGTGATTCATTTATAATTAGTCGCATGATTGACAAGGTATGGTGCCATATTGTGTGGGAGTTTTGGGCTTTCCCCAAATCCGCATTGGTTTCATTTGGTTGAGGGTGTGGTTTACGTAACTTGTTGACTACCTTCTTCATTATCAGTGCATTCTTGTGAACATCAGTGGAAGTTACAATGTGGCTGTTTTTAACCACAACTCTGTGCAACTTTGAATGGCGCTTAAATGCGGTATGTTTTCAGCTACTTTGCGTAAGCATTCAACTAATGTTAACTGTTGTGTTTTGAGCTAGGAATAAGCCAGTATATGTTTTCGTGACAAGAAGGGATGGCAAACTTGGTACCTGTTGCTGATGTAAGACATGAATATGTGTTTTGTGCATTTTTATGTTGAAAATTTAAACTTAGCATCATCATCATTATGGGCCTTGTCAAATGTCTCTCCACAGATCTCCGTCCTTTGTGTTCAGGATCAATTACATTGATATTATTAGCCTCCATGCTACTGTCTCAGATCATCACTTCTGTCAGTCTGTGTCATCTTCTTCTATTTCTGCTCATTCCAGTCATCATGGTGTTCTCAAATGTCTTCTTTCTTATTATATGACTAAAGAACTGCGTCTTTCTTATAGTTGTGTGTGCTGTTCTTCTTTATAGCCTCTTACGTGCAATCGTTTGTTACCCTGACATTCCAAAGTAATCGCAAAATTCGTCTATAAAGCCAGACCGCTGTGTTCTTACTAATTTGTTTGTTAACATTTCAAGATTCTCAGAATATAACAACAGAATAGGTTTAATTCATTTCAGTACTCTCAGAAATCCAGTGAAAGTGAATGAATGAACGAACATTATTTTCAAAGAGTCAGAAATTAGGCAAGCAGACACGTCTTACATTCGGCTTTCACAGTTACTCAATTTTCGTGCATCAATTATCTATTATACATGTTACATTCACATAGGGAAAAAAACACCGTCAAATGAAAGTTGTGAGCATAAACAATGCAGACAGTGTTATGAGATAGGCTGGCAGCCAGACCCATTCACACACAATTGCATAAAGACATACATACATACCTGCATAATACTTACATCATTTACACAAACTCTCACAGTTATTTATGTAGTGATTTATTTATTTGCTTGCTTGCTTGCTTGTGTTCGCTGGCTGTGGACTCCAGCGCGAATTCCTGTATGCCGGATGAAGACATCCTGCTGTCAAACCTGAGGTTTGCGTGAGTATCCGTTGTACCATGCCTGGCTTATTGGTGTGCAGACTGGTGGTTCCTCGCCGTGCAGGCAGACACTCTCCGACTTCGGAGGAATCAACGATCCTACTGACTTTAAGCCAGGACCCCAAAGGGACCTGTTGCCCAGGACGCTCGGCGAGGACGCGTCAATAGGTCTTGGCCAGTATAGAATCCAGCCCTGGTGCCTTGTAAACACCTCTACGTCCCTTTTATTTAGTCATTTATTACATAAGATGCATTTTACGTTCCGAAATACAGCTTTAGCTTGCCATATTCTGCTCTGAATCTCTGTCACGCCTCTTCTATCGTATGCCCTCAAATATATTATTGTGTCTTTTAAGCATTTTAGTATTACCCGTTTCTTTGACATAGCTGTTTTCTTTTTCCTTGATATTCAAGGAATGTTCTCTTTCACTCTCTGTTACAGCAATGTCCAACATTTGTGGTGGATGTGTTTTGCATTTATAGCTATCGGTGTCGTCTGCTAGCCACAGAATGTCTGTGTTATAACCTTCATCTTGTATTCCTGGTCTGTCTTTGACCGCTCGTAATTATTTCACTTGATAGAGTAAGGCAAGATCCGGTGGCAAAAAATATCCTTGTCTTACTCCTGGCTTTATCTGTTGATAATTTCCCACTTTATTTTCCATTATTATTACTGCTATTACCAGTAAATAATGTTTTTAAAGAAAATTATTCTGAGAACTATCCCAAAGTTTTAGTATCCTCAATTATTTTGATAAATCCATCATGTTTCGCTTTATCTGTTGCTATGGTGTAATCTATAAAGCACTAGTATATGTCTTTCTGTGTCTCTATTGATCTCTGTGTTAGTGTTCAGAATTAGTATACTGCGTTACTTGTTCTGTTATCTTCCACAAACCCATAATGTTCTTCACTAATTCCCATCTTTATTTACCTTCTGTTCTTTTCATTATAATTAGGAGTAGAAGTTGGGTGACGTGGTTTATGACGTGACTAGCTGGCCCGGCCCGGCTACGTCCAGTCCTGGCGATGATCTATCTGTCTGTCTGTCTGTCTGCCTGCCTGCCTGCCTACCTCTCTATCTATCTATCTATCTATCTATCTATCTATCTATCTATCTATCTATCTATCTATCTATCTATCTATCTATCTGTCTGTCTGTCTGTCTGTCTGTCTCCATCTATCTATCCATCCATCTATCCATCTGCGGTATCCATCTACGGTATCTATCTACGGTATTTATCCACGGTGTCTGTCTGTCTGTCTGTCTGTCTGTCTGTCTGTCTGTCTGTCTGTCTGTCTGTCTGTCTGTCTGTCTATGTAGTAGAAGAATAGATAGTACTGAAAGTAAATTTACCAAGATATCACGAACAGCCAATAAATGGTGGGCGGTGGGTTGACTGCAGAATACTGCAAAGGATATGCAACTAACTTTCTCTCACAAAAAATTACATTTTTTTTTCTTTTAAACGAACGAAAATCTTTACTTTCAAAGGGTTAAGAATTGGGCACGCAGGCCCGTTCTACATTCTGCCCTGCTTCTCTATTTCCTCTCATACATTCTTTCATTCAACATCTCTTATGAAGCAATTCTTTGACAACAAAACGCATGAAAAATAACTCGTTGAGGCAGTGTTTAACATGGTCATCATAACTACCCAACGTGGGTGTAACTGCCATACATTAAATTGAGTAACTCATCTAATGTGCTGTTGAAGAAAAATAAAAAGATGAGATAAAAAATTTTCACGTATTTAAAATAGATGCATTATTTTTATGAAAACTTTAAAAATTCCTTAAATAGTTTATATTATATATTATAACGCATATGCCTTTAGATAACTACAGATAAACATTTTATACAGCTTTGATAAAAATGCAACAATTAAATATAAAATATATAGCAATGCTACTAAAAGTTATCCCTTGATAAAACTTTTCTTAAGTTAAGTTCCCTCGCTATATATTAATTATAAAGTAAATTAAAAAATTAAATTGTATTACGTAAATAACTGTTTGTACACTAACAGACTATGCCAGTTGGCTGCACGGGAATGAGAAGAACATATGTAGAAAATTTCATCTCAATCGGATGGACCGTTCGCGAACGCATAGAGAACATACGGACATACATTGTCTTTTATATATATTATTCGAACATGTTCGCATTCATTTGCTCCTGGCTATAGGGCATAGCTATAAATTACAAATTTTTTCATATCACTAGACATCTATCCACTGTTGTCAATATAATTCGACAGTTTAGTTATTTTGTGTGTGTGTGTGGGGGGGGGGGGGATTTCGATAGCCACAATATGGGCCTTTCGGCCCATAGTGGTCCACCAAGGTCTACTGTAACAGATTCAGTGCCAACCAAACAGTAGGTTTGTACCAAACATAAATGAATGTCAGAAAATGGTAAGTAAGGGTGTGTCGCAGTTATGACTTCAAAGTTGTTAATATGGTAGCAGACATGTTGAATTATATATCAAATTAAAGGGAGTTGCATAAGGATAACCACTGCATATAAACCCAAGGCGAGAAGTAGCTTAAGACGATTAATCATGCCATGGCACTTAATCGGTTCATATTTCTATTGCTAATTCTCCAAATACTTCTAATTCCTAATTTTCCAAATACTTCTAATTCCTAATTCTCCAAATACGTCTAATTCCTAATTCTCCAAATACTTCTAATTCCCGATTCTCAAATTCTTCTAAGTCCTAATTCTCCAAATACTTCTAATTCCTAATTCTCCAAATACCTCTAATTCCTAATTCTCCAAATAGTCTAATTCTTAATTCTCCAAATACTTCTAATTCTTAATTCTCTAAATACTTCTAATTCCTAATTCTCCAAATACTTCTAATTCCTAATTCTCCAAATACCATCCATCCATCATGTGCCATGCCGATAAGCGTGGGCGGTCATGTTCTGCCATCTCACTCGATCACCAGAGTCGTGGATCAGCTCCGTGTTTCTGTATCGACCATGCCACGTGGCCAAGCCATCCAGGTATTTACTTCTCGGTCATCCCCTTGGTCTCTTACCTTCGATCTTGCCAGTTGTCACCAAGTTCTTCAAGTCATTTCTTCTCATAACATGCCCAAAAAATTTTGATTGTCTACGTCTAATGACTTTAATCAGTTTACGATCTTCATTTGTTTCTTGAAGGAATTGTTCATTGGTTTTTCTGCCTGTCCATGGTATTCTTTGCATTTTCTTCAGAAACCACATCTCCTCAGCCATCAACTGTTGTTTTTTTCCAGCTTAACTGCTTATTGACTCCAAATACAAGTACTTCTAATTCCTAATTCTCCAAATTCTTCTAATTCCTCTAACGTGATTTCATCTCGCCCCACACGTTTTTCCTTTCTTCATGTTTGATTGCTTCTGTGGCTTCATAGTTTAGTGTTGGTGATTGTTTTTTTTCTGTTGATTCGTCTCTTGCGCTATCATTCAACTCTCTTACGTTTCCATTCCAGTTCTTTATCACAGCATCTCCTTCCACTACTACATTGCGGTCTTTAATTTCAAACATCATGTTTTTAATCTTATTTTTCTGCCTGTCAAATCACTGATTCGTATGTGCTTAATTTTGTTGTATCTTTTTAGAATATAATTGAGCTGTGTTGATCTGTTTGTTTAACCAATAATCTTATGCCGTTATGCATGTATCTCTTATTTCTTTATTATCTCATGTTATTCTTTTTCATTTTTACTTTGTTGTCTTTCGTCCATCAAATGTAAGCTATCTTCAGCCATCAGCCATCAGTGTGTTTTAGCTTTTTGTCTTTTTCCCCCCTGTTAATATCTCTTTGCTTGTTTGATGATATGCGGTATTTCCATTTAACTCATCATCATCATCATCATCATCATCATCATCATCATCATCATCATCATCATCATCATCATCATCATCATCATCATCACCACCACCACCACCACCACCATCATCATCATCATCATCATCATCATCATCATCATCATCATCATCATCATCATCATCATCATCATCTGGTGTCTTGCCTACCAGGGAGGGGAGGGGGCGATCATGCTGTCTCTAACAGCATGTATCAATTTGTGCACTGACACATGTCCGTACCATGGCATAAGACTAAAAAAATCTTCTCTTGCTGTCTTACCCTATCACTCTTTCCACAGTTATTTCCAGATATCATTACATATTCTAGTTTATGGCTTCTCATGACGTGGCTGAATTATGACTGCCTTTCTGATGTTTGCGATACAGTGTATTATGTCTTAGCCTCTTTCAAACGTTTATCTTGCTTATTTTGGCTGTCCAAGGAATTTTCAGCATTCTTCTATAAAAAATACATCTCTGGGGCTGGTATGAATTTCCCTTTTCTGCTTGCCGATTAATTGTACAGGATTCACAACCACGTCTTAAAATAGATTCTAAAAGGGGGAAGAATGTTCCGAACCAGTTTCCTGCTAGGAATTGTGATGAGATATGACCATTACATTTTGTAGGACTGAATGCACAGAGGAATAGATGACCAATCTTTTCTTCCTTTAGCATCCGACCGTGCTCATGAGATTATCATCGAAGTTTCCTATGAACTTCGCTGACCCGCTTGCTGGAATTTATGTAATACTAGCTGACCCGGCCCGGCTTCGCCCAGTCCTTGGTGGGGAGCATCTCATTTAATTCATATAAGTAGTCATATAAGCTCACGTTCCCGTTACCGACTGTCTGTCTGTCTGTCTGTCTGTCTGTCTGTCTGTCTGACCCGGCATCGCCCAGTCCTTGGTGGGGAGCATCTCATTTAATTCATATAAGTAGTCATATAAGTTCCCGTTCCCGTTACCGACTATATGTCTGTCTGTCTGTCTGTCTGTCTGTCTGTCTGTCCGTCCCTCCCTCTCTGTCTGTCTGTCTGCCTGTCTGTCTAATCATTTATTGGTTGCAGTTAGAACAACCTTAGATAAACGAAGACCAACTTACAAAAAGCATTAGAAAGAGCACTTGAAAGATCTTTACATCTTCCCCCAACAATTAACTTGGGTAAATGGAGCGGCGGCAGCAGCATCAGCAGAAGAAGGAAAAGGAGGAGTAGACAACTGCAGCGAAAAGGTGGGTCTATCTATCTATCTGACCCGGCGTGACTTCGCCCAGCTCCTGGCGGGTAGCGTCTCATTAAATTCATACAACAAAAAAAGTAACTTAAAAAAATGCCCTTCCACACACCATCCATTATTTTTAATGAAAACTCTTTCTAATCACCTGCATGACTACAGTAACTTCTTAAGCAAAAAAAGATGAGTTACAATGTTATGCATTGTGCATCATTTTTATGAAAACTTTGAAAATGCCTTACAGATTGTATCATTATTTATTATAACTCATATGCCGGTACATAACTATGGACAAAGAGTTTATAAATCTTTGAAAACGATGCCACAATATGACTATAAGTTATACAGAAAAGTTATGCCCCTTGAAATAACTTTTATAGAGTTAGGTCCCCTGAGATATATGAAATTATGATGAAAAATGAAAAATGAAATAATACTGGGTAAGCAGGCGATTTCACACTAACAAAATATCACAGTTGGCAGCTCTGGAATGAAAGAAAGGCGTGTAGAAAATTTCATCTCAATCGGATGGGCCGTTCGCGAACGTATAAAGGACATACATAGATACGGACGAAGATCGCCTTTTATATATAAGATGCACAAATTACGATTTATTGCTTAGGGTATTCTTCGTTGTACAAATTGCAGTTTTTGCTTGTCCTATTCTGTCCATGGTTGTTAGGTTTCTTGGCAAGTTTTGCAGAAGGTAGTTTGCCGTTGCTTTCCGCCTGGGCAGTGACTGTACTAGACGGGTTCCAGGAATATCTTAGATACAGAAAAGAACAAATGCATCCATACGCCAAGAACTGAATATTAAAGTAGGTTGGCTACTAAAGGCGATAAAACAAAGAAAATTGAAATAGTTTGGTCATTTGAAACGTAATGAAAGTCTGAAGAGAACAGTCATGCAGGGGTATATGTCCGGGAAGAGAAGAGGAAGGCCAAAGAGAAGATGGGTGCAGGAGTTTGCGGATGATCTGCAGTTGGGTGTATCCGCCGCAGGATATCTTGCTTATGACCGAGAAGTTTTCCGGAAGGTTGTTATGGGAACGAAGTCCTGCAAAGGACATGCTACTGAATAATGAATTATGTTCATTATCTCTGTGATACATTGTCCATCGGATAACTTAGCCTAACACACAATTATATTCTCAGAGCCCCTATTAGCACGCTTTAAGGGAATGTAGTAACGTAATGTAAAAGTATCGGCTCTGTGATAAAGGAGTTACAGGTGCAATTCGCAATCCCGCATACAGCTTTCGGAACACTGCTGCGGTGATTTGGTAGCAGACCGCCTTGAGTTGGTTTTCATACAATGGTATTATGCTGGTAGTTCAGAAACAATTGCAAACTACTGAACGTAATTTTGCCAAGAAATAACAAACAGCCAAGGCATGCCAGGGTTGACTGCTACGTCCTGGAAAGGATATACAACTTTTGACCTCCAGTAACAATGACTTATTGCACAAGGCGGTCTTCATTGTGTGAAATGCAATTTCTGCTTGTCCTATTGTTTTCCTTATCTCTGAGATACATTGTCGGTCGGATAACTTAGCCTAACATACACAGTTATATATTCAGAGCCCCACTGAGCATATTTTAAGGGAATGCAGTAACGTTATGTAAAGGTATCGGTTCTGTGGCGATGGAGTTGTGGACACAATTCGTAATTCCTCATACCGCGTTCGAAACACTGTTGGGGCCATTTCGTAGCATACCGCTTTGCTTTGGTTTTCATACAATGGTATGTGTGGTGATCGTTCAGAAAGCAATGACAAACTACTGAACGTAAACTTGCCAAGAAATCACAAACAGCTAACAAATGCCGGGGTTGACTGCGACGTCATGTAACGGATATGCAACTAACTGAATGCAAAGGTCCTTTTCTATGCCTTCAGATGTGCTGTGTATATAGTAATAGCCCCACATTTGTTATAAAGCAATCAGCACTACCTGGGTGATGGGTTTGGTATAGCATCCACCGCCTTTACCTCCCGCAACATTTCCTGGTGTGCATTGCAGAATGGGTGGATCCAGGCGTCGAGGTCAGCCACTGCATCACCGCAGCTCATTTTTAGAGATGAGAAGTCTATACATTCAATAAATGTACCCTAAGAAACGAAGCAATATCTAACTATAATATAATGTTGGAAGCCCGTGAGGTAGCCAGACGCGTTCTTGTAACTAGAAAGTGCGCACAATGATACAGAAATACTGACATGGTGTTATTTTGTCATCATCGTAATTAACATGTAGAGCTAGTTACGTACATGCCTCCGCCATTGTGTTAAGAAAGTTATTCAGTAACATCACAATAATCCGTCACATTTGAAAAGTAACTATTTACTGTTATTTTGTGAGGTTAAAATGGCAAAATCATAATAGAAAAATATAACATTTTACATATGTGATCAGATTATGTGGAAGAACTTTATGATGATACAAGAAAAGAACAGTATGACATTCGGAAAAATAATGAAGGACCATCAATTTTGAATATGGAAGTTCAGAATGCTCTTAACCATTTGAAAACTGGCAAGACCCCAGGTCCAGATAACATCAAGAAATGATCAATGCCTTAGAAGAATATGGAATAGACCAGGCCACTAGACTGCTAAACGCAATGTATGCTACTGGAGATCATGATCATCAAGTGCCATGCTGGCTGGCGTAGGTGTTCATGACTTTCCACAGATCTCGGTCTTTGGTTTTCTGGATACACTCTGCTGATATTCCTCCATCTCAATCCATTCAGATTCATATCTCTTGGTCTGCCTCTCCCTCTCTTCCCGTCGATCTTTCCAGTTGTCACGATGTTCTCCAATGCCTCTCTTCTCATCACATGACCAAAGAAAGTTGTTTGTCTCAGGAATTTGCAACATTCTTCTTAGGAACCACATCTCTATTGCTTCAAAGTTCTTCCTAATTTGTTCATTTACATTCCAAGATTCACTGCCATACAGCAATGCAGGTTCTTCTTCTTCTTCTTCTTCTTCTTCTTCTTCTTCTTCTTCTTCTTCTTCTTCTTCTTCTTCTTCTTCTTCTTCTTCTTCTTCTTCTTCTTCTTCTTCTTCTTCTTCTTCTTCTTCTTCTTCTTCTGCGTTCACCCGGAGTTTTTTTCTCCGGACGTGATTGCGTTGTGCCTGTTTACAGCAGAGCTGCGTTCTTGAGCCATTAGGCCGACACATCCGACTTCTGCGGGATACAGGTTCTATGTAGCACTTTAGCACTCTCTTTCTTACATTAAATGATAGTGACTTATTGCATAGGATACTCTTCATTTTCTGAAATGCAGCCTTTGTTTGCCCTATTCTGCTCTTAATCTCTGTTGTGCATCTTCCATCTGATGTTATAAATGCCCTTGGGTATGTAAAACTATCCACTTGGTTAAGCATGTTCCCTTCTATTTCTATTTCACATTTTGGTGTCACCTTTTTCTTTTATATCACCATTGTTACTATTTTCGTGATTTTCAAGGAGAGTCATTTCTTTTCACTCTCTGTTAGTACAGTATCCAGCAATTGTTGTAGATCTGTTGCATTATCCGCCACCAGTACTGTGTCATCTACACAGCGTATATTTTTTATATTATAACCTCCGATTAGTATTCCTGGCTTCTCTTTGATTTCTCTCATTATTACTTCACCGGAGATATACCTCCCGAATATGCAATTCTATATTTATTGCAATTTCGAAGAAATCAGAAGCCTTGGAATGTGATCAACATCGAAAATTAGTATAATAAGCCACAGCACGAAGATTTTGCTAAGAATTATCATGTAAAGAGTTAGGAAGAAAATACATCTCGAAATAGGAGAAGAACAATGTGGATTTGTAAAAGGCAAGGGTACAGTAAATGCTGTTTGCTGAGAATATTAATTGAACGTTCTACAGAAGTAAACAGAGACCTACACCTTTGCTTTATTGACTACTCAGTCTTTCGATAAAATAAGACTTGTCATCATGATAAATATGCTTGCAGATCTACAAATTGATGGGAAAGTGGTTCTTTAGACGAATGTTGCGAATTCCTTGGACAGCCAAAGTAACTAACAACGAATGCCTTAAATAGGCTAACGAAACTAGAACCTTATATACAAAAATAAGAAACTTAGAAAGAGACAAACAGCTTTTTTTTCGTCATGTGATGAGAAGATAAGCGCTGGAGAACATCGTGACAACTGGAAAGATCGAGGGGAAGAGATGCAAAGGTAGACCACGAGAAATGATGCTGGATGGATTGCGACGGTGGCATGGAGAAAATCAACGACAGAGTTGATCCACAAAACCAAAGACTGAGATCTGTGGAGAGTCATGAATGCCTACGCCAGTCGGCATGGCACTTGATGATGAACATAGCCTATTAAGAGAGGTGTGAGACAGGGATGTGTAATGTCTCCAGATCTTTTTTCCATGTACAGTGAAAATATTTTTATAAATGTAGAAGATATGGAAGGAATCATCATTGGAGGAAGAAACATCAATACAGTATTGATTGCAGGCAATGAGCAAGATCTGCAACATTTAGTACATGCGATTGCTACACACAATGAACAACTAGGGTTAGAATTAAATTGTACGAAGACACATATTATGGTCGCCTCTAGGAAAGAGGAAATACCACAATGTAATATACAAGTAAATGGGCATATTCTTAACTGACTGCCTGCCAAACAAAAAAGTGGCCCTCACCAAACAGAAATTCCAGGCAGAAAATGTGAAGTAGGGGTGTGTTACAATAATGCTTTTAAAATTGCTAAAATGGTAGCAGATGTATTGTATTACATATCAAATTAAAGAGGATTGCACAGGGAACATGACTGTGTTAATAATTAATTGATAGGTTACAAATATTATGACAATAATGAGAGGTTTAGTAATAACAATTGAAATTAAAAAGGTAAAAATTATTTTAAAATTTCACTTACCAAGGCTTTATTTTGTATCCACAGCAGCTAATCCAGTTAAATTTGCTGAATACTGTTACACACACCACTTGTGTTCAAGAATAACACAAGAACTGCACCACAACACCAATAAAACATAATATTTTGAAGCACATAATGTTCACACAAACTAGAAAATGTCAGGAACACACCGGGCAGAATACTGAGGAGTAGAGTACTGAGAAACAATAAACACTATTTTCTATTTAGTTATAATTATCATTTTTCTAAATTTAATTATTTAAATACTCTTTAAATACTTTGTGATAGGCAGAGCAAATTTAGTGGCACACGTGTGGCCCATTAGCGCAAGCTTAAGTCGGCATTTGCCATCATAATATGAGGAACTGTCACTGTTAGATTTCTTTTGAAATTATGACCGTCTTTTAAATAAGTAACTGACTACTGCATTTGGTGTAATTTTAGAATCTTTCACAAAGTCCTTTACATCACAACAACTATAATATAAAATTGTTTAAAACGGTAATTTTATTAAAATATATGAGGTCCAGAACCAGAATGCATTGTCACTTCACATTTCGAATCACAACAATTATTTCGAATAACACCAAATTCAATTTCTCCTAAAAAAGAAATAGGGACTAGCGTCTACTTGCGTACGGGCAGAAGCGAAATCTTTCGTTGTAAAGTTTAATTCAATGGGACACTAACAACTGTGGACTAAAAAGGATAAATGGATCAAAAAACGCACTTTATATATACCAAACCGACCGGTTGCCAAAATCGGTCCATGGAACCGACCTATCGGTCTGCGGCAGAGAATCAGTTAAACAAGTGAATCGGTACTATTATCTCGGAACAATCATAAAGTCTGATGGGAGATGCCTTGAAGAGATTAGAACAAGAATCGCCAAGATGAAAAACATACCAATAAAAAGATGTCATTTGCAACGAGAAAAAGGGTGTTGAAGTGTTAGTAGAACCCGTGCTTTTGTATAGATGTGAAGCGTGGACAATGAGGAAACAGGCTGAGAAACATCTGAGGCTGTGGAAATGTGGTTTCTGAGGAAAATGCAAAGAATACCATGGACAGGCAGAAACACCAATGACCAAGTACTACAAGAAACAAATGGAAATAGTAAACTGATTAGAGAAAATAGACGTAGACAGTCAACATTTTGGTCACGTGATGAGAAGAAATAAATTGGAGAACTTGGTAACATCTGGCAATATCGAGGGAAAGAGAACAAAGGGAAGACAGAGAAGTAATTACCTGGATGGCTTGGCCATGTGGCATGATCGATACAGGAATATTGAGCTGATCTACGACTCTGGTGATCGAGTGAGATGGCGAAACATGGCCGTCCACGCTTATCGGCACGGCACAAGATGATGATGATGTGAGATTATGCCAGATTACATTTAAAAAAAGTAGTAAGGCCGGCGTCCTAGTTCGTCCTGCACGGCCACACCACTGTAAGTAGAGGCTTTTCCTTCCTTCTTCTTTCCCTCTCTTCCTTTCTCCCTCTCTTCCTTTCTCCCAGTGGAGCATAATCCCTTAACCACTACTACACTGTGCGATTAGTATCATTATCACAAGCTAGTTACACTTAACGTACAACACTGACTAATATATTTTCCTCAATCACTGAGCTACGGTAGGTTGTTTAGACACAACGAATTCATTGTAAATAAAGCAAATTTTAAAATGAAATATTTACCGTCATCTTGTGAGATAATGCCCAGGTGACAGGAAAACAAATATTGGCTTTTTTTACGGTGAGAAATAGCCATTCTCAGACCAACCAATTCCAATTCCAATTTCTGGTACGAGTACCCCCTTTCAGTCTTCGAATTTTCGACTTAGCTATGTAGGGGTGTTTGTGGTGTAGCTTGAAGTTTGTCTTTCGTAATTTGGGTTGCTTGTTGTCAGCTTCCTAGCTTCTGATGGGTTGATTGCGTTCGTTACTTTCTTGATGAGGATTTTCATGTCTGGACAGAGTCGCGCACTTGTTGAGGCCTGGAGTAATTGGGTACCCACTCCGTCATATGGTGCTGTTTTCCTTAAGGGCTTTTTACCAGTTGTCGTCTCTCCTGGTGTTCCTCCTATTTCCCGTCGTGAGTTGCCTTCGAGTCTTCTCGGCGTTCGCCAGTCGGATCTTGGTGGGGAGCGATATCGTTCTTCCTCTGTTGCTTCTTCTTCTGTTTGTGCCCTTGTATCCTCTGGTTCGGGTGTGGCTGTCTGGATCTTGAGCAGGTCAAGTATCTTATCAAAAGTGTCTTCTGTCTTTTGTTTTGCATCTTGTATGTTAGATAGCTGTTCATCCGTCTCAGCCTTTATGGCAGCCATTCGAGCGACATCCTGTTCTATCTTCTGCTGCACTTGCTTCATTTCGTCGAGAATGTGCTGAGCTGCCGTTATCTGTGTTTCTTGCGTTTTGTCTTTTTCTTCCTCCATGCTGGTGAACTTTGATCGCACGTCCTTCAGTTGGCCTTCCAGTTGTGCTTTGTCACTTTTGGTGAGTCTATTGGTGGCCTCGTACTGCCTCCTAGCTTCTTTATAGGGCAGGTTAGTCTTGATGGCGATCTTCATAGCTTCCTTGCTGTCTTGGTGGCAGGGGCAGCCGAGGTACCTGGCGCCGTGGTTGCCGAGGCAGTTGGCGCACTTGCTGTTATTGTTAGGCCTCCTGAAGTCCTTGTCATTCTTTGCATGCTGACACTGACTGTATGGATGAGGTCCAGAGCAATATCTGCAAACTTCAACCTCACCCTTGCAGGTGGCACGGGTGTGCCAAAACTTCTGGCACTTAGAGCACTGCAGAACTCTGGGTATGTAGTGCTCTGGAACTTGGTCTCTCTTGTCCCATCTGATGTATTGAGAACCATCTTTTAGTCGTCTTTTAGTCTTTTACAATGTGCTGAAGAGTTTTATGTTGTTACTAATCTTTAGTTTCATTGGGGGCTCCTGTACACATGAGCGACGTAGCGTATTACTACTACATCATAACTTGATGTTAAAAACCCGTGACATGGGATATTACTTTGTGTTGCTGTTACTTGAACTCGTGCTAATGATATGAGAGTAAAGAATTTCGTTGACCTGTCAGTAGAGATATTCGTATAACATTTTTAAATGCTACGTTGGTTTTTGTAATGTAATTTGGGCAAGAGATAGATAGACAGACAGATGAGTAGACAAACAGATAAGTAGGTGGGTAGATAGATATATAGATTATCAGGTAGGTTGCTTGGTATGTAGGTAGATGCAGATAGACCGATGGGACGGGTAGGCAGGCGCATACGCTGGCAGGCAGTAAGAAAGGAAGGTACTTAGGTAGGTAGATAGACATTAGGTAGGTAGATATGTATGTATATAGTTAGGTGGATGAATAGATCAAAACATGGGTGGTTATGTTGATTGATTGACGGATGAGACACGTGTTAATCTGAGAAACATCCCCAATTATCGCACGCCTTTGTTGTCGACGATGTAATCTCGACATTGCTACAGATACCATAGTTGGAAATTCCCACAAACAAAGCGTTGTGGTTGTTCACGGTTACCCCATTCTGAATACAGATGGTGTGCCAACTTGCTGACTGGCTTCAGGGTGGAGTTGTCGGTTGTGGTTTACTTAATGGGATTTACTCAGACTTTATGATGGAGATTTAGTCAGAGCCTTTACAGAGAATTGGTAAGAGACTTTATGTAGATTTAGTCAGAGACTTTATGGAGAACTGCTAAGAGACTTTATGGAGATGTAGTCAGAGACTTTATGGCGATTTATAAGAGAGTTTATGGAGATTTAGTCAGAGACTTTGTGAAGATTAATAAGAGACTGGACTTTTCTAAGAGACTTTATGGAGATTTATAAGAGATTTTATCGAGATTTATAGAGACTTTATGAAGATTTAGTAAGAGATTTTATGGAGGCTGAGCAAGAGATTTTATGGAGATTCATTAATTAACTTTATTGAGATTTATAATACAGCTTATAGAGATGTAATAATACAGTTTATTGAGATTTAGTAAAAGTCTATGGGGATTTGTTAAGAGACTTTACGGAGATTTACTAATATAGTTTACGGAGATTCATTAATTAACTTTATTGAGATTTATAATACAGCTTATAGATTTACTAATACAGTTTATTGAGATGTAATAACAGACTTATGGAGATGATGTAAGTTATATTACCAAACTTTACTATGAGAGTGTTCAAATGTACTGACAGACTATTCAGATTTACTAATTATTTGATTGAGATTTTACTTAGTTACTTTATTGACATTTATTAAAAGGCTCTGTTGAAATTTATTGATATAATTTAACACGATTTACTAAAAGTGTGTTCAAATTTACTAGGAGACGTTATTGATTGAAACACGGTCACTTTACTGAGAATGAACGAGTTAGTTTTCATGAAATTTACTATTGTAATTTATTGAAATTTACTCACATATTTTATTGAAATTTACTAATGTAATTTATTAAAATTTACTAGGAGACTTTGAAAATGAATATTTTATTTAAATTTACAAGGAAACTGAAATTTACTAATACGTATTATTGAAATTTACCAATGTAATTTATTGAGATTTACTACTAAACGCTTTATTTAGGTGTACTAAGACACTGAGATTTACTGAGAGAGTTTGTTAAAATTTACTGACTTTATTCAGATTTACTCATCATCTTCCACTTTTGCTGTCAAACGTTGTGGATAGGAATAATTAACGTTCCTGCGACCTGTGGGTGACATTGGTTAGTGTCATTCCATTTGATTGTACAATGTCTTTGATATCGTCAATCTATTTTGTTCTCTGACGTCTTCTTGCTCTAGAATCAGATCTTCTTTGATGTAGAGCCAGTGCTGATAGCAGACGGTGTTGCATTCTAAATAGGTGGCCTAACCATTTGATCTTCTGCCTATTAATATATCCTTTACAAGGTGTTGATCCCACTGTCTGTCTAATATTATCATGTCTTACTCGGTTTAGGATAGTTAAGGTGGCAGCTCTTCTCATCTCTAATCTCATCTCGCGGGTGTTGATTGTACTTAAGTGTGATTTGGACAATGTGTAAGTTTGATATTAGAATAATCGGGTTGATGTTAATATGCTATTTATTATATGTCGCTTTCTGGACCCAGGTGCATGTACTGAGATTTACTAATATACTGTAATATGAGTTAATAAACAACTTTATTGGGGTTAATAAGATACTTTTTTGAGATTAATAAGAAACCTTACTGAGATTAATCAGAGACATTATTGAAATTGACTAATTTGTTGAGATTAATAAGAGACTTTATTTAGATTAATAAGATACTTTATTGAGATTAATAAAAAAAAAATTTAAAAAAACTTTTTTTTTTAGAGTAATCAGAGACTTTATTGAAATTGACTAATTTGCTGAGATAACGAAGAAACTTTATTGAGATTAATAAGAAGCTTTATTGAGTTTTAGTGAAATACCTTGTTGAGATTTATCAAGACAATTTATTGAAATTGTTTGAATGAAATTGACTGATAGTCCCGGGGATTTCCGAACAGATATTGACTAAGAGACTGTATTTAGGAAGTAATAACGCGGTCTATGATTGCAACTTACTGCTTTAGTTTTCCCATGTGGTGAACACATGTAAATTAGTGATTAATAAATTAACGACGTACAGAATTAACGCACCGACACGCGCTGGTAGGATACTTTTTTCGCATATCCTTTACAGGACATCGCTGTCAACACCAGCATTTTACCGCTGTCGTTGATATTTTTGCCAAGATTACGCTCAGTAGTTTGTCATTGCTTTCTGAGCGGCCGGCTCACTTATTCCGTAAGTTACCAACGCAGCGAGAACCACTTCCAATTCTCGTGCACCGGGGTACTCTACGTGGATAAACGGGATTACAGAGAAAGTCGTTTGACATCTCGGCCATGGAGACCGGCAATAGTATACTAGGGGAATATAAATCTGTGTCGACTTTTCAAGTATGGTGATATTTTATATAAGGTGATTATCTTGTAAATGTTTGCACCATGTGAAGACAGTATTCGAGGAACCATGTTAACATAACAGTTAGCACACTCGTTTACTAATGTGGTAGTACACGGTTCATTGCACTGGCCCTGGCCTCTCTCCCAATCAATTCTTGCAGACTGGGCTCTGGAGCTAGCAAACTGGTCATCAACCTCTTAATATGCGATTCTGTCTGTGTATATTTCAGCTTGAAGGATTTATCTAATTACTTTACTTTATGTTGTGTGATTTATGCAGACATTTATATGCAAGTATTATATTTTCTTAATATTCGACCAGCATCAAGATAAAGACAGGACAGTGCAAACACCTGGGGCACGAGAGTATATAAGGCAGGAGAGCTGTTAAGAGATTGAGACAAATATGGACAGGCCGTGATGACATCGACTTTCTGCTATCTAAAGATGAATACACTTGAAAGCGATATAGTTTCAGACGTATACAGAAATATACATGGATCTTTTCGGTACGATACTTTCACGTGACAGGGTAATCAAGGAGGCCAATGGACCCAGCCTACAACGGGTACATGGGAATGTCATTGTAGGTAAAGGTGGGCGGTGTTATACTGACCACATCCCTTATCGACTGCCGATTGATGTATACAAATATGCGACTAGCGCAATATGTCAAATGCCGAGGTATCTTTAAAAATCGTTGTGTCCTCCGTCGTGTTGGGTTGCCCTTGCTTCTTCTCCCAGGAACCACGACTGCCATTACTGTCTTGTACCGAATGTCACCACTGTGACATATGATCTGGACAAAGTATTTCGGTTTCTGACACGTGGTATGACATCGACCTTCATAACAACAGAAGTGTTGGCGGTAATAATGTGTTCTTAGTTACTGGGAGACTGCATTGATGGAGATTTACAGTCGCTGTACTGCGAATGGCCGAGTTAATATTAATGAAATTGACTTGTGTTCATTTATTGACATTTACCGAGTTTCCAAATTGAGATATACTTAGAGACCTTTTTAAGAGAGTTGTACATTTCAATTTACTAACATATTTTACTGAAATTTACAAGAAGACTTTGAAATTTACGTTGGTTTGTGTCGCAAAATTTTACCTCTAGTTGGGGGTGACCCGGAAAGTTGAAGCAGGTGTGAGCTTAGTCCCCGCGTGCAAGTAAAGTGAAGATCCCTCCCTCTCCATCTCTCCATACCTTGGGACATACTGGCTTTGTGCTGCTAAACCTATATGTTTATAAACCAATCGGCGCTCGTGGTGGTCAATATTACGTATGCCTCCTTTACATCCCGGAACATTTCTTGGTATCCATTTGAGGCTACCCAACCTGGAAGCTCAGGTCATACTTTTAAAATAAATCGCCCGTCTGGAGGGTAGTTAGAACACATGATCTCCGGGCCGAGGCAAACGGGCTAGCAACTGCGTCACCGCAGCTCCCTCTAAATCGCTAATTTCAGAAGGTTAATTGCATCTCCTTTAAGGACGTCGCAGTCATGCCCATCAATTTTGGCTGTTGGTGATTCAGGTTTACGTTCAGAAGTTTGCCATTGCTTTCTGAACGACCGACGTTCCTACCATTGTTACAAATGAACACACGGCGGTCTGCTTCCAAATCGTCTGTAGCTGAATTCAAACCCTGTTTGCGGGATTATGAAATGCGTTCCCTACTCCTTAGCCACACACGCCGGCTTAATCGCTCTAAGGGCGCATAATTCGTAGAGTTGCATTCACCTTCGTGGGCGTGTGGACAAAAGCGGCGTTGATTGACTATGACTGGCTGGCACTGCCACTGTATCAGATAGTACACTGATTCAGTGCCATGGGATAATTTATCGTCTTAAGCGATTTCATGTATCTGCCATGGGGCTTATTTGTCTCCAACATGTTATCATTGCGTTATAATACATGTCTGCTACCATATTAACAACTTTTACAACATAACTATGACACATCCCCACTTCCCATCTCTCATTTTTGTTTGGACCAACCAACGTTTTGTTTGACACAACATCTTTTAAATATCCACAGTATACACTCCCTTAACAAGCTGGGTCGAAGCGAGGGCTTTTGTATTGACTCCATCAACATCAATTGTTATAACGCAAACGTTTGGATGGATGAGAGTCCGCAGAGAAAAGGAAGCACACGAGAAGGCTAATAAATTACCATCACTTTATGTGGCGAATATGTTACGGACGCAATTTGTAACCCCGCATATCGCGTTTGAAACACAGCTGCGGGTGATTGAACAGCAGACCTCTTGTGTTGGTTGTTACACAATGGTATGGGTGCTGGTCGTTCAGAAAGCAATGGCAAACTACCGCACGTAAACTTACCAAGAAATCACCGACAGCCAAAAATGATGGGATTGACTGCGACGTCCTTTGAAGGTTATGCAACTAACTTTCATTGGCCTCATCCAGGCAATCATTGTTAGTTACTTTGCTAGCTAAAAGTATTCGCAACATTCCATAAAATGGTGCATGAGTCAATTTTCACGATCTTGAAATAAATTTTTGATCAAAATGATGTATGCAACATGGCTGTAATTTTCTTCTTACATAGAAGACATATATACGAGTTTTTAAAATATGTGTCACTTGTCTATGCACTTCTCATTACTTTTGTTCTGCTATAGGAATTTACTACAGAACTTAACTACATTCTGTAAAGAAATTGATACCAAAATAGTTTTAATCAGTATATACCTTTATGCCTATAGACATTACACAGTCTGTTCTGAAGATGCATTGGGTGTGAGAATAATTCTTAGTGCAGTTCATAGGGATCAGCTTATGTTTGCTGAAAAAGCCTGCTCAGTTTGTTGTAATCCCTGTACAACAGGTGTCTCAAACTTCGAGAACAAGTAGTTTTTGTAGTCTGACATCTCCTTTCTCCGCGTTGCTTTCATTAGTATATCAAACTTTGATTGGACCGTTTCAGCGGAAGTGATATAAGCCTGGATCCTCCTGGCAGTTCGTCGACGTTAAAGAAACTGTCTAGGCGCAAGTCACCCGCTAGATAAAGGCTTTTCACAGGACAAAGCCCTGGTTGGGGGAGCACAGATTATATAGCTGTGTTCATCATGCTAAACAATTCTTTACGCTTGAAATGGGTTTAACGGCGGTAATGCTGTGGAAAGCTAAACCATTGGAGAAACACGAAGTAGAGGTCAGCTTTACATAATTATAATTGCAAAAAAAAACAGAGGATGTTGCTTCGATAAGCCTTCATCAGCAAGTAACAAGAAGAAACATCGCAAGAAAATAAGAGAAAGACGGGAAATGACACTAAAGTAAGTACATCATGGCACTATAACATACAACTATGTGAAATAAAAATCATCAGAGAGAATGGAATTAGGAAGCCGCACTAGCGTATTAGCTAGACGTTCGCCTACCTACCCGGTAATCATGAGTTCGAATCTGCGTCGAGGCGAATTTTAAAAATTGGCTTGGACTCCCAGGTCGACCCATACTTTGTTTTGTTTGTTGTAATTGTAAGTTTGTAAGGCTATTTTCCGAGTGCTAAATAATTATTTTTGCATGCTTCTCGAATTAATTCACAAAGGCAAAATCAGTTAGGTATTTCTGACATAAAAAAAATAAATTTAACAAAAACTAGCAAGTTTTACCACTCCGATTTTTTTTTGGCGCTCTCTCGCTTTACACTCAAGCGTAATCTACACACATTACTTCTAGTAGTGCTGGACTGAATTTTGCGTGTAGATTAGCTTTCTCTAGTACCAATGCCCCTCACCATCAGGCGAACCCACTCTGACTTCAGAGGTACTTGTAATTTACGTCCCCAAGTCAAGGACGAGAAGACAACATTTAGTCCAACTGATCGGTGTCGGGGTTGAACCCGCTACCTCAGCATAAGCGCACCGGATGTTAAAGAGCGAGCGCTCTTATCCATTCGGCCATTCTGAGCTCCTGATCCACGACTCTGGTGATCGCGTGAGATGGCGAAACATGACCGCCCATTTTATCGACATGGCACATGATGATGATGACTATTATTGTTGCTATAGTCCCAATATAAAATTCCATATCTCAATAACCAGCTGAGAAACAATGATGAGATTTAGCACATAACCTTATCATGATGTCCACCCAACAAAAAAATTTTTGTTCTGGAGATTGTACAGCAGATTTCAAAGTTTGTTTATATGCGGTATATAATTTACGGAACAGAGATGAAGTGCACAATATTAGAAGTATTACCTCTTCACGAGGAAACATGAGCGTTCAATAGTAAATGTTCACGTTGTTCACGGGATTGGCCTTACGAAAAGAGCCTTGAGAAGTGACACGGGGAGTGTTCAGTGGTGTCGCAGTATCTTCAGAGGTGTGTCATTAATGTGGGTCCTTTCAAATAAGGCTTCACGTTTAGAAAGTACAAGGGGGGTAGAAATATCATTTGCGAGCAACCGCATTTAGGAGCCACGAGAAGCAGATAAGGGAAATGCGCAAATAAAATTATGACATAGTGTATTTGGATGAAACCTGGATCAATGCGCACCACACAAGTGAAAAGGAATGGCAACCAGTGGACGGAAAGATAACGCGATATGTGCCCAGTAGTAAAGGACAGCGTTTCGTCATAGCCCGTGCTGGTAGTACTCAAAATGGTTTACTACAGAATGCTGGACTCGTGTTCGTATCAAAGCATACAGACAATAAGGATTATCATAATGAGATGAATGGCAATGTATTTAGCGATTGGCTCGAGAATACAGTGCTTCTATCCCTAGATAGACCGTCTTGTCTAATTATGGACAATGCATCATATCACAATGTAGTTGCCCAAGAAGACAAAATACCTACGGCATTGATGCATGACAAGGCAGACGTGGTTGCGGCCTTGTGGGAGCACGTGTACACCTTGGAGGAGCAAATGGATCACCATAGTCTGGCAAGAATGAGGCAGCGAGGAATGACGAGGGGATCTGGCCGAGGCTCGACGCTCAGAGGAAAGGCGAGACGGACATATAATCAGGTTACTACTGGAATTATTGGTGTTGGAACTCTTCGCTGGCTGCTGGGGATGGGGACGGAGCGCTTATGGGAATGACCCGAATGCTGTAATGTCGGTTTCTAAATCAATCAATCAATAAATCTATTGAAATTGTCTGACGTCAAGATACTAACTCAGACCGCGCTATTAAAAATTGATAAAAGTTGCTGGAAAAAATGTGAGGACCATGTGTTGAAAGAGGAAGATGACTATTGGAGAAAGGATGGATTGAATTTTATGCAACCGATAGCAGTCATCAACCTACTGGAATCGTCCGACACCGATTAAGGTCTGGGCAGATCGCAGACATTAATCCACATGCACACTTACTGGGATATTTTGCTCCACATATTCAGAAGAATTGCAGGCCCTAAACATTACAGCATCGGCATAAACAATACTACTTGTTAATGGCAACAGTTTGTTTTCCACAGTGATGAATTTTCAATTCCGTAAGCCCTCGACGGTGACAAACAACTGACATTGAAAAACCAAAAAGCTCTAGACGCACTGAATACCAACCGTGAGAATAAACACGTTGTCAAATGAGGGGACAACGCACGAACATACGAATCATTCTATAAACTTCAATGAAAAGAGGACCAACATCTTGACCGTTAAGAAGAAAGCCCACTACAGAGACATTCACAGCTATATTCGTCGTGAAAAACAGGTAATCATGTTCAGTCTCAGCAGAGTAGACATTGCACCCACTCCCATACGAATCTGGATACGCCTTGTGTTTGTCATCCGAACTGGCGGCGGCATTGGCATTACTGTAAAACAAGTTTGTTAGCGAGAAATCACTAGTTTTTCACCAGTACATCAAAGAAATGTCGCCGCTTTCCATGATTTAAGTTGCTTTTGTACCTATCAAAGACATATTCCTTGGGTGAGGGTAAATATAAGACGGCAGGAAAAAATTTCATAATTTGATGACTGCTCTCAGTTGCATACAATTCAATCCATCCTTTCTCCAATAATCCTCTTCCTCTTTCATGGTCCTCACATTTTTTCCAGTAAATTTTATCAATATTTAATAGCGCGGACTTGGTTAATATCTTGACGTCAGACAATTTGAATGTAGTATTGTCAGTTGCCACCTGTCCTTTAATTTTAGTCCACTCAAGTTCTATTGGGTTTTAATGAGAATGATACGGCGGAAGTCTCAAGCACATATGGCCATGCTCTTCTATCAACTTGTCGATTTGATATTTCTTGCTTTTTTGCGCCTGTTTTAAAAGGGACAACAATTGTAGCTTGACATATGTTTCTGGAAATGGTATATTTTCCCTTCGGAGCCATATCTTTATTGCTTCCTTTGTGCTCGATGCCGTAGGTATTTTGTCTTCTTGGGCAACAACATTGTGACATGATGCATTGTCCATGAATAGACAAGACGGTCTATCAAGGGATGGAAGTACTGTATTCTCGAGCCAATCTCTAAATACATTACCATTCATCTCATTACATAATCCCTATTGTCTGTATGCTTTGATACGAACACGAGTCCAGCATTCTGTAGTTAGCCATTATGAGTACTACCAGCATGGGCTATGCACCGGGTTTTATCCCATATGGCTCGGTCTCTTTCCTCAGCACGGAAAGCATCGCACAAAGCACGAACTCCGTAGCTTTTGAAGACGACCCACAGGCGTCTCCGAAATATTTAACTCGTAAACCGAAGGACGCGGCCCGGAATCAAACCCACAACCTTCGGAGCACGAGTCAAACGGCTTGACCACTTCTCAACCAAACCCTAAGTTTTCTTACAGTCTCTGTTTCTTTGTTATCCAGCATTTTTATAATAGCTCGCCTTATGACATCCTTGTCAAAGCTGTCTACAATTGCCTTTCTACCTACCGTTTGCTTATCGCGTGTTGATTTCATTCCAGATTCTTGCACCCATCTACAAAATTACCGTTTACTCAAACCCAATACATGCACTGTTATGTTTTCGGGATTTGTAATAGTGTGAAACAGCTTCTTGACAAAAATGTGTGTACAACTTCATAGCGATGCTTTGAAGTGTACACAATTTCACATTCAATCCCATTGAACAATATTCACACATTCAACTATTAGCTATTAATATTATATTAATGGTAAGATTTATTTATATATTTATTTATATAATCACGTTTCATGAAAGAACCCACATTGACGACACCTCTGAACAATCCCATTTAACTGCGCGCAGTTTGTGCTAAAACGGAAACCACGAGACAATTTTATAAAAAGCGCGGATGTGTCTTCGTGAAGCTGTAATACTTTTAAAATTATGGACTTAATCTCTGACCCGTAAATTATATACCGCATATAAACAAACATTGAAATCTGCTGTACAATCTCCAGAACAAAAATGTTTTTGTTGGGTGGACATAATGATAAGGTTATATGCTAAATCTCATAATTTTCCCTCAGTTGGTTACTGAGTTATGGAAATTTATATTGGGGCAGAAAAAAGTAAACAGACTATGGACACTCATCTCATTGCATTTTTCAGGAGACTCCTGGGAGTCGTCGCTGGAGCTACGGAGTTCGTGCTTTGTGCGGCGCTTTCGGCGGGAAAGAGATCGAGCCATAAGGGATAAATCCCGGATCAGTGAAGTCTTTCTGGTGACTGCCGATTCTATCGACGATGAACTGTTTTTAGTGGAGGACATTTGTGTTGGCATTCTGGCGGCGGTATTATGCAGAGTGTACCTGTGGGGGATGTTGGCTTGCCGGGACTCCTGTATATTCCATTGTTCACATAGGGCAGTGAGGAGCATTTTGTGTGATATTCACTGGCACATGAACGGAGCATAATGGGGACGACCCGTTACCGTGAAGTTGGAACTGCGACTAACTAACTAACTTGACACTCATCTGCCAACCTAGAGGTCGTGGGTTCGATCCGCAGGTGGGCGGATTCGGATTTTTACAAATTGATCTGAGCTCCCAGATCGACCAAGCCTAAAATTGGTATCAAGAGTGTCTTGGGGAGTAAAGGCGGCTGGCGTGGACCTTATCAATCACCGAGTGCCAACTGGTCTATGAACCAGTTGGGCCTGGGACAGTACTCTCGGTGCTTCATAAGGCGTGTCAACGGGTCCTGTACTTTCCTTAACTGGTTCAGTGCCGAAGGATAATATATCACCATATGTGACCTCCCGTTTGGACAGAAGGACGATATATCTTCATACCGAGATCATCGTATTATTTGTTTTATTTTGTGTTATCCTACGCAATCGCAGCGTTGAGTGAAAGGAAATGTAAATTACAATACTTCATTTTATTTGTTACCATATTTGGCCTAAACATACATTTTGTTTGGTACTGAATCAGTTAAACTGGTTACATTACGTACGATAGTTGTTACTACACAATGATGGTTGTTAAAATACTTATGATGGTTGGTAAAATACTTATGATGGTTGTTAACATACGTATGATAATTGTTCAAATATGTATGGTAGTTGTTAAAATACTTATGATAGTTGTTAAAATACGTACAATAGTTGTTAAAATACGTATGCTATCTGTTAGTTAGTTAGTTAGTTAGTTAGTTAGTTAGTTAGTTAGTTAGTCGCGGTTCCAACTTCACAGCAACTATGATGCTATCTGGAATACGGTCCGACAGTTGTTAAAAATACGTATGATAATTGTTAAAATACTTATGATAGTTGTTACATATGTATGATAATTGTTAAAATATGTATGATAGTTGTTAAAATACTATTGATAGTTGTTAAAATACGTATGATAGGTTTTAAAATACTTATGATAGATGTTAAAAAGTACTTATGATAGTTGTTAAAATACGTACGCTAGTTGTTAAAAATACTTATGATAATTGTTAAAATACGTAAGATAGTTGTTAAAATAGTATGATAGCTGTTAAAATACAAACACGTACGATAGTTGTTAAAAATACTTATGATAATTGTTAAGATATTTATGATAGGTGTTAAAACACGTAAGATAGATGATAAAATACGTAAGATAGTTGATAAAATACTTATGTTAGTTGTTTAAAATAGTATGTTATTCGTCAAAATACGTATGATAGTTGTTAAAATACGTACGATGTTTCTTAAAATACGTATGATAATTGTTAAAATAGTATGATATTTGTCAAAATATGTGTGATAGTTGTTAAAATTCCGTACGCTGGTTGTTAAAATACTTACGATAGTTGTTAAAATGTATATGATAATTGTTAAAATGCGTATGATAGTTGTTAAAATATGTATGATAATTGTTAAAATATGTTTCATAGTTGTTAAACTTTCTTTTGCTTAAAGGCATGCATGTCTTTTTTCTTTATTTGTCTAAATTTGCTGTTCTTTGTTAGTTTTTACTTTGTTTTCTTTTATCAGTTAACTTGAAGATATCTTCAGTCATCAGTTTTTTTTCCCTTAACCGTTTGTTTTCTTTCGGATAGTAGCCTACCTTTTTTTATTTTATGAATGGAGTTCTTTAGCATTGAGATGTTATAGTAAATGCATTCATCAGCAGCATGTCCTTTACATAACTTTCCTCCCATAACAACCGTCCGAAAAAAAATTCTCAGTCATAAGCAAGATGTCCCGCTTCCAATACACCCATCTGGAGATCATCTGTCACATCCTGCACCCATCTTCTCTTTGGCCTTCCTCTTCTTCCCTTCCCGGGCATTTACCCCTCCATGACTGTTCACATCAAACATTCATGACGTTTCAAGCGACCAAAATATTAAAATTTTCTTTGTTGTATCGTCATTGGTAGCCAACCTTCTTCAATGTTCCGCTCTTGTCGTATGGATTCATGTCTTCTTTTCTGTATCCAAGACATTCTTAGAACCCGTCTATAACATTTATATTCAAAGGCATTCATGCGCTTTTCAGCTTGTTTAGTAAGTGGCCAGGTCTCATAGGCGCATGTTGCAATGGGAAAGATGCATGCTCTTTAAAATATGCTTTGTGTGGTTCTATCTGTCCCACTCCACAATATATTCAGTTGTTTTAGTTTCTGAAGAGCAATAAATATTCGTCTTTTAATTTTCTTTATTGTGTCACCGTTGGTGGTAATTAATGACCCAAGATATTCTAAATTTTCCATTACTTACAATTTTTCCTCATTAACATAAATTTCTTTCTCCATATCAGTTTTATCTATATGTATGATCTTTGTTTTTGCTATCTTAAGATATACGTTATGATTTTGACTATTATTTTGCGTTGAGGCTGTTAGTTTTTCTAAACCATTCTGTGAGGTATTATGTTATAGTAAATACTCTCTGTATATCTTGAACCAGAAGAAAACACCCTGAGCTATGAGGTTATTAAAGTGTATACTATTTGTACATTTTGCACAGAAATAGTTTGACCTTTGAAATGCTGGAGTAAATAATATCAATAGATCTGTCATCGAAAATAACCTGAAATATGAGATGCTTGAGTAAATAAACACAAAACAGCCTGAACTACGAGGTTGCAAAAGTTTATACTATCTGTGGATTTCGCACATACAATAACTTGACTTTTGAGGTTCTGGACTAAATTAATACCTATAATTTGGCACATAAAATAACTTAACCTTTGAGGTGCTGGAGTAGTTAATATTTATAGATTTGGCACGTAAAATAACATGAAATATAAGATGCTAGAATAAATAATATCTGTATTTAGCACCTGAAATATGAGATGATACATTAAATAAGAGCTGTAGATTTGGCGCCTAAAATATCCTGAAATATGAATTTTGTTTGTTGTTTTTATTTTTATTTTTTGCGCTCGCTAGCGTTGAACTCAAGCGTAGTCAACACACACTACTTCCAGTAGTGCTGGACTGAATTTTGCCTGTGGATTAGCTTTCCCTATTAGCATTGTCCCTCGCCATCAGGCGAACGCAGTCCGACTTCAGAGATACTTGTAATTTACGTCCCCAAGTCAAGGACGACAGGTCAACATTTTAGTCCGACTGATGGTGAAGGGGTTGAACCCCTAACCTCGGCATCAACACGCCGAATGTTTAAGAATTCTTCTTATCCATAGGGCCATGCTGACCTGCAAATATGAAATAATATAGTAAATAATATCTGCAGGTTTGGCACCTAAAATAACCTGAAATACGAGATGCTAAAGTGAATACAATATGTAGATTTGACACATTGATCTTTGAGATACTGGAGTAAATAATATCCGTATATTTTGCACCTAAAGTAATCTGACATATGATATGCTAAAGTAAATAATATCTATACATGTGGCACCAGAAAAAGAACCTGAAATATGAGATGCTAAAGTTAATAGTACAGTGGAACCTCGCTTAACAAGCATAATTCGTTCCAGACTCTTACTCGTAAAGCGAAACACTCGTTAAGCGAAAAAAAATTTCCCATACCAATTAATGTAAACTACGATAATGCGTTCCATGCCGAAACAATACTCAAAATATTTTGTATAACATTTATTCAAAGAAAATTGTTAAGGAGCGTGATTCATCTTCCTCTTCTATCGCGGAATGAACGAAGTTGGAATGAGAATTCGATTTGTAGAAAAAAAAATGGAAATAATCAATTTACAATTTATAGTTCATACCTAATTCTTTTTTACTAGAAAGCTGTCTAGAGAAATTTGTTTTTGCGGACGCGTCAGAATTTGGTGGAAATGCGACACAGCATTATCATTAAATAAATTAGTAGCTCTCATAGCCACTGCCTTATTAGGGTGATGGTTCTCAATGTACGATGCAACAGTTTCCCATGCTTTCAGCATTTCTCTTATTGCACCAGAAGATTGTTGGTTTGCTGTTACCTTCTCCTCCTCCTCGGACAAACTGTCCTCCACAACTTCTTGCTGTGAAACACAGTGTAATCCCATAAGCTCTTGGCTATGCTCTTCCACAAGCTCATCGATATCTTTGTTATCCACCTCCAGTCCCATGATCTTGGCCAAAGACACAATCTCGTTGACTACAGGCTCCACAGGTACTGTCTTAAACCCCTCAAAGTCACATTCGACAACGCTCTCCGGCCAAAGCTTCTTCCACGCAGAATTGAGGGTTCTCTTGGTAACCCCTTCCCACACCTTTTCGAACATCTTGAGGCAGGCAACGATGTGGAAGTGATATTTCCAAAACTCTCTGAGAGTGAGATTGGTCCCTTCAGTTACCTCAAAGCTCGAAGAGCGCTTTAGTGTAGAGCAGTGTTTCCCAACCTTTTTTGTGCTATGCCCCACCTAACCCTTTCTAAAATTCTTATGTCCCCCCCCCCCCCCACCCACATTACATACACATTATGTTTAATATTCAAAAATTGAAATGTTCGCTAAAGAAACTTGAATGATAGGTTTTAGGAAGAAATCAATAGGAAATTATTGAGGAAACACAGTAAGTAAATTTTCAAAACATATAATGGAGAACTGAAATTCAAGTACAAAATAATTTTAATGAAACATTTTTCTATATTATTTAAATTGTTAGTAATTATTTATTATTTAAATTTAGTTAGATCCTTGCGCTTAATGCTTGCTGCAAAGAGATTTTATGTCAGGCTCCAATTTAGTTAACTTCAGTCTCAAGTCTAGCCGTTTTGTTATATCCAGCCGATTTCTTCCATTTTCGAATTGCCTCCCTTAACAATCGTAGCCTTGTGGGGCGTGGGCCCCACGTTGGGAAACACTGGTGTAGAGCTTCTTAAAGTTAGAAATAACCTGCTGGTCCTCGCTGTTGCCGGCGCACAATCCGGGACTTCCCCTCCCCTCGTCACTCGTTATGCGAAACGTCACTCGTTATGCGAATCACTTTTTAACAATTTAATTTGCTCGTTATGCGAATTACTCGTTATGAGAGGTGCTCGTTGAGCGAGGTTCCACTATCTCTAGATTAATGTAACCTTAATGTGACATGCTACAGTAAATAATATATGTGGATTCGGCACCTAAAATAATTGGACCCATGAGATACTAGAATAAATAATATCTATTGGTTTATCACCTAATGTAACCTGAAATACGAAATGCTAGAGCAGTGGTTCTCAACCGGTGGGGAATTCCCCCCAAGGGGGGAATTCTATGGTTTCCAGGGGGGAATTAAGATTATTTCAAGATCGCATTAATACAAGAACCAGTTACTTGATATTGTTTTTCCCTTTAAATTTTACGGTTCTGTACTTCTCGCCCTAATGAAATTCGCTTTATAACGTAAGTAGACCCGTAAATCACGTTGTATGTAGACGTCTAGACTTGTTCTAGTGTGTGTTATTAAATTTAGCTTCCATTTTTATGTATACTGTGTGAAGGTGTGAGAGGGGGGATTTATAGGAAGGAAATTCGAAAGGGGGAGGGGATGACGCTCTGAACTTATGGTAAAGGGGGCATGGGCTAAAAAGGGTTGAGAACCACTGTGCTAGAGTAACTAATATATGTATTTGACGCCAGACAGCAAGATAAACTATGCGATTAAATGACGCGAGCTAGGTATAGAATGATAAAACATGTATACATTATCTCCTAACAGTGTTCAACTCAATCACTACAATATGTATACTGTCGAAACTCGTAGAACATGTCATTAAGACTAGCATTTCTGCACAAAATAACACAGTTCATAATCATATTTATGCGTCACTTATAATATATAATTTGAAACTCAAACAACAGAAAATAGCGCACAAACCACAAGTACTCTTGACTGTGGTATCTACAATGTAAATTTATAAATTATATCTTCTTCTTCTTCCTCTTCTTCTTCTTCTTCAGCGTTCCGAGCCATTGAGGTTCTTTGCTGCAGATACAATCCGTCTCCATTCGTCTCTCTGGTGGACCTTCTCTAAATATTCTCTAAAATATATAAGTGTAAAAAATAATGTAAAATAATTGTACCTTTAAACTCAGTACATGCATATTTGAAAAACTAACTATCTTCCTTTAGTTAAATTATGAACACTTTCCCGAATAAACGATATGAAAAATCCTTAGTAGACAGACAGAATTACAATCGTAATTTAAGTAAAGAAGCCACACACAATGGTTACACGGTTTGTTGCCTGGAATATTTTGTTGCATGAAATTAGGTGTGCATACTGCAGATTTATATATCATGTGAAGGGAATAAATGAAATATACTTTGGCTGAAATACTTACAACACATAGACATTGATATTGCTAGAATATCTTGCATTTGTTTTATCCCCAAATGTACTCGCACATTTAAAACTAATTCTTTCTGTCTGCGCCCAATTGGTAGGAGATGCTTAATTCTAGAATTCAGACAGAAAGACGTCGTGTTAAATGTGCTATTACCGTCGGGATAACAAATGCTCCATATTAGAACAATAACAGCGGCTATGTGTTTGAAGTATTTCAGCCAGAGTATCTGTGAAAAGAAACCAAGACTTCCGGTCGCCAACATGGCGGTTAGGCATTGAACCGTTAAAGCCTGTGGCGTGTTTATGCTTGTAGCTATGGTTTGCAATCGCATTTTCCTCATGTTGGACTGGTAGAACATGGTTCCATTGCCCTGCTACTTAGTGAGTGCGTGGGCGACACAGTGAGCTGTAAAATTCGCGTGGAATGCTTATAAATCTGTCCTGTACAGTGACCTGCATTCGGAACAATGGTTACCAGCTGTTGCTGAATTGACTGATTTGCTTTTTGGGTTCACGAGTGCATTTTTTTCGGGACACTCCTGGGAGTCGGCGCTGAAGCTACGGAGTTCGTGCTTTGTGCGACACTTTTGTCGGGTCGCCCTGCGGTAAAAGACCGAGCCATTTGAGAAAACACGGGTCAATGAGGTCTTTCTGGTGACTGCCGAGTCCATCGACGAAGAACTGTGGTTTTCGTGAATGAATTTTGTGGTGGCATTCTGGCGGCGGCATTATGCACAGTGTACCTGTGCGGACTGTTGGATTGCCGAATTCCACTTTTCACATTGGACAGTGAGGCGCATTTTTTGTGATATTCACTGGCACAGGAATGGAGCATAATGGGGACGACCCGTTGCCGTGAAGTTGGAACCTCGACTAACTGACTGACTGACTAACTAACTAACTAATTAACTAACTAACTAACTAACTAACTAAGAATCCAAAACGTATGGGATAAAACCCGGTGCGTTGTGATGAAGTCGATGCCCACGCCTTTAATCCCTTTATCACCTCTCTCTCTCTCTCTCTCTCTCTCTCTCTCTCTCTCTAATAGAGAGATTGAGAGAGAAAGAGAGAGAGAGAGATAGAGCGAGAGACTGACATACAGAGACCTACAGTTTCATTTGATAACTAGTTAAAATGAATATTTATATATCTTAAATCTTTAATAGTGAGATCATTGTTTGTATGAATCAGTTATTCTCGACATAACCTATTGTCTGTTATATTTCTTATAGGATCTACAACACAGACTGTTTGGCTAATGGAATAACCCGTGTGTCATGGAACCTTCAGCAATAACAGACGGCGACATTTGCGTTAACAAACGTAGACTGTTGTCTACACATATCAGTAGCAGCTGTCACGAAAGCGTAACTGGCAATCTGCTAATCAAAGTTAGTGATTTTAAACAAGCAGCCAGTGAAGAACTGGAGCACAAAGTTGAGCAACATTCAACAGCTAATACAATGATAGAATTTACGAAGTGCTCTTCGCCTGCTGTATGCAAAAGCCAGGAAAGTCCTTTGGACTTTTCTGTCAAGCGTAGAACTTCATTCTCTGGGAGCTTAACAGATGATTCCCAGACATCGTCATCTAGTCCTGGGCACACTACGGACGGCAGCATGCGGTCTCCGTCTACAGATCCCATCCAGGTCGACGACAGCACTAGCATCGCAAGGTGGAGAACACATGGTTCAGATGGTTCGGATGATCATATACCTTTTGAACAAACTAAAGCTGTCGTCGCTTCGCCAATCCCACTGCCCGGTTTGTTATGCAACTTCGGCCTTTTCCCGGGTACTTTAGTAAACCATTTAACAAATGACTCTGAAATGAACACTTTCTCACAAATAGCTGGTGTAATATTTAATGACAAATATAACAAGAAAGGGGACAGTCATTTAAAACAATATCCAAATGAGGCTCTGCAGATGCCATTGGGATTTCTCGGAATTTCCGGACCAGCACAAAATGCTGTCCAGAACAGCATTGATATGGGTTTACTGATGGGTGTTAACACCAAAAACATATTACATATGTATCAACAGCAACTTCAGAGGGTGAAAACAGCTGAGCTGTCAGCAAGATTCGCCACACAGTCTTCCGTGTCGTCACTATCGAGTGGTAAACAACTGTACGAGCAACAGAGAAACCACGACTATATCCGCATTCCATCAGCTGCAACTTGCAACAACGCCTCTCCACACTTAAATCGACATCCCACTCCCGGTGTAACACTCCACGCAGGGAACTCGCCAGGCATCATCGACTCTGGTCCCGCTTCCAAAACATCACCACTTGCTCATTCCAACTCAAGAAAACGCGCAAGTTCTCTCCCAGATGATCAGAAAGACGAGGCATACTGGGAACGAAGACGTAAAAATAACGACGCTGCAAAGAGATCTCGTGATGCCAGACGAGCTAAAGAAGAAGAGATCGCTGTAAGAGCTACATTTCTAGAGCAGGAGAACCTCAAACTCCGGGAAGAAGTTGCCTTACTACGAACAGAAACGCATAGATTACGACATATGCTGTACAGTAACTAAACCACCGTGCTTCCTCTTTCCACCTGCTACCCCTACAGTGGGTCGTGGGGCTTCCACATTGTAGCCAAAGACTCCCTCTGCTTCCTGTCTGCAGGAACATGTGCAAGTTTGACCATGCCATAACCTATGCATTCTTTAATTCCACCAGCCCAGGATTTCCTTGATTACCTGCTCACCGCTTTCCTGAACTCTGCAATTGTTTTCGACAACGTATCGCCAGCAGTTAAAACGTGGGAAAACAAGGCAACCTTAAAGATGGCTTATTTAAAATGTGGTTTCTGAGACGAATGCCTAATTTTCATGGACGTCGTTCGACATTACGTTACACAACGTAACATGATTTATGAAAATATAACAGATATTATTGAACATTTCATCGGTGTGCCTTGTCATTAAGTTAGTGAAATGTCACTTAGTCCAGTACCATGTCATAATACTTGCAAACGTGACGCTTATTAGCTTGAGTGCTTGAAAACCATTCAGTCCACTAACTTTAACTTAGCGGTCCAAGTTCATTCATCAGTTGAGAAGTCATCCGACACCCATCTTGTGTTCCGAGAAACCACCGCCCAGTTTCATCAAATTTGTCTCAGAGCTTTCTTCGGGAATGATCACTGTGGAAGAAATGGGGCATTTTATCTGTTTGTACATTTTGTTTGCTTTATTTTTTGTTAATTTGTTCGCTTTGAACTCAAGCGTAGTTCATACACATGCTACTACTTCTAGTGCACTGGAAAGATGTGTGTGTGTGTGGGTGGGTGGGTGGATTAGCTTTTCCTATTACTAGTGTCCTTCGTCAGCAGGCAAACCCACTCCGACTTCAGAATTTGGCGGATCGTCCCATTTTTTAGTGCCATGAGTTTGTATATTCACAGACCTATCAGTGAACAGCCCTACGAACCGACATGCTAAAGGATTTATTAGCTTTACGTGTAATGTATGGATGTTTTTACTGCAATGTTTCTGCATCAAAGATAATGTTCTCGATCCTCACTTGCTGATAGAAGTGTGCTGCTGTATCCGTAACTACTTCGTCACTCATGAATCAACTTGCAACAGCCAGTGTTGGTTAAAGTTTGCAGAGAATCGTATTTTCTAAGTAGTTTTAGTAGTTTATATGTCTGCAGATCTATCAGTCCAAACATCATCATCATCATATGCCTCCAAATAGCGAAGGATTTTATGCCCTGGATACTCTGGACCGGTTTTGTTGGTGATATTCCTCCACACCACCTTCTTAGACCACACACCATCATTGCTCTGTCTGCGTCTGCCCCGTTTACCGTTAATCATTCCAGTTGTCATAGTGGTCTCTTCTTATTACATGACAAAATAACAATCTCTTTCTGATAGTTGTTTATAACGTTCTAGTTTCATTAGCCTCTTCAAGGAAATCGTTGTTAGTTATTCTTACAGCCCAAGGTATTCACAACATTGGTCTCATAAACTGCTATATCTAAATATTCTCTAATTTGTTCGTTCACATTCCAAAGACTAACTGCCACACATACGGGCAGTTTCCATATAACACGTAAGTACTGTCTTTCAGTCATACAACGAAAGTGGCTTATTACGTAATATTTTATAATAATCTGAAATGCAGCTTTTACTTGGCTTTTACTATTATGCTTGTGATCTCTGCCACGCATCTTCCATCTGATATTATGATTTTATGCAAACATTTAAATTTATTACCTTGGTTAAGCATTTTGATTTGTATTGCAATATCGTATTTTGGTGTTATATTTTTTCTTTGATATAACCATTGTTTCTGTATTTGTGATAAAGTTAATTGCATGTCCGTGTTTTTTTTCTGTTTGTAATTTCTTGGCAAGTTTACGTTAAGTAGTTTGCCATTGTTTTTGAATGACCGGCGCTAATACCATTGTATGAAAACCGTCTTATAGCGGTCAAATTCCACATCTGCCGCAGCTGTGTTTTGAAGGCGGTATGCAGGATTACGATTCGCGTTCGTTACTCTTCGCCACAGTGCTCGACAAAATAAGCAAAGGAAGTCATTTTTTTGTGTGTGCTTTGGTTCATAAACGCTTGGGAAGATAATATGGTGGTTTCATCTTTCCTTCCACGCTGCGCTGCCATTGACAGTAATTTGTGACGGCCAGGACAGTTAAGTCCCTTTGTGTTGCATTCACGTGAAAACCCACGAGAGAAAGTCATCAGAAAGACACTGTGAAGTGGATTCATCGGGAAACTTCACAGCCGGTCTCGGGTTGAAATACATTGTGTATGCTAGTCCTTTACAGCCTGAAACAAAGTGAAATCCTGTTCAACCCTTCTGGATTTTAATTATGATAATGTATGTGTTTGTATTTCAGAAAGCAATGGCAAACTACTTCATATAGTTCATGTCGTGTAGCTCTGGTGATCATGTCTGTACACATCATATTGCGTACAGACGTGATGGTGTTTGTCCATCAAGAATGATGAAGATGACCGACCATGCATTCCATCCAGTGCGGTTGAAAGTTTGGAGCCCTGAGTTCTAAGATGGCTGATGAGGTCTATTTTGGCTCGAAATGTACTTTGACAATATGGGCAAAGAATGCTTGACGTTCCAGGAAGAGGATCTCCTGCAGCGGGTTTTTTCTCCAGCCTGTTTTTCACAGCTCTAGCAGTCCTGTGTGCGTCACAAGTGACTACACCCTTGCGTAATGATGTACGTGACGAACTTCAATCCTTGGCAGCTGTCTCTGGAATGTCGTTATGAATTCCAAAAGCTTTTAATGAGATCTTAAGTGTCTTTAAAGCGTTTCCTATGGCCGCCTTGGGTTCGTTTATCCTCGCAGCTCACTATAAAAAAATTCGTTTAGGGAACCTGTGATCTGGCATGATATGCAGGCTGTAAATGAGGTAGTTTGCCATTGCTTTCCTTCTTGGCAGTGACCATAGTGGTTGGTGACCGTAGCCATTGTCTCCATAAAGAGATCATCTGCCTACCGTCGTGAAACTTTAGGCCATACCCAACCACTATCTGTCGGCTTTTCCTCAGCTCCATCCACCACCTGCTTCCATAGCTTCTCGTAATCTTATACAGGGGGATGTGAACGAGTACTCCACCCTGCCCACGGGTGTCCCGTAGGCTAGCGGAGGTAAGGAGGTACCTCACTTCTCCTTTGATAATGGATAATCCCTACCCTGCCACCCGTAATGGCAAACTACTGAACATAAACGTGCATTTTAAATCACAAACACTCCCCCCCCAAGCAGGGTTTGAGTGCGACGTCCCATAAAGGGCATGCAACAAATTTGTTATGTTTGTACAAGAGCAAGCAATGTAATGAACAACAGAAATACAAAACAAAGTGTTCCCTTAGTGAGTTTACATACAAACACCATTAACCATAGGTTGCAGAATTTATTGCCTGACATATTTCTCTGCATCTCGTCAGGTGCATACCACAGAGTTACGGATCGTGTGAAATCCGTCATATTTGGGCTGAAATACATAACACACATACCATGGTCAGGCTGCGAGAACAGCAAGTTAAAAGAGGTGTGGCCAAACAAGAACACAACTCAGGAAGTCAAAGAAGATTAATAAAACAACACAGAACTGGTGTCGTGAGCCGCTAGACGCTACGGGATTTGCTGAGGAGGGGATCCGAGCACTTATGGACTGAATGGTTCGATGTGCAATGAGGATGGTCTATCGACTAACTAACTAACTACATAACACACATATAGTCACAGATCTTTCCAACTGTTCTTGTGGGTCAGTGAGGAGCATTTTATGTGATATTCACTGGCACAGGAACGGGTAATTATGGGGACGCTCCATTGCCATGAAGTTGGAACCGCGATTAACTAATTAACTATTACTTACTTGCATACTTATCTACTTACTGACTTAGTTACTTACTTATTTGCTTACTTACTTATATAGTTTTGGCAGTGAACATCTTTCTTGAATAAGATTGATTTTCGCCGTGTCGCTGGATACACAGGATCGACTCATTCGGTCAATTAGCACCATTTGAGCGGATTGAGTGCTATATTTTGGAACTGGATTTTCACCAGTGTGGAATCAGTGGATCAAAACTGTCTTAGATCTAGTTAGTTTTGGCGCTTCTCCTGACATATTCTGCATGGATGTTGAATGAGGGGAAAATATGACACTGTCTTTCCCTCCCTTCGCATCTCAACCCCCCCCCCCCCCCCCAATCTGATGTTGTTAGTCGCTGTTCCAACTGCACGGCAAAGGGTCGCCCCATAATGCTCCGTTCCTGTGCCAGCGAATATCACACAATTTCTCCTCACTGCCCCCTTGTGAAAAGTGTAACACACATGAGTCTCGACAAACCACCAGCCCGCACAGGTGTACTAATTTGATATTGTACCAGCGTTCAGTGTCACGATCTTGACTTGTACAATGATTTTTAGCTGGGAGTTTCCGTGGCCAAGTGGTTACCGCTCCTGCCTCGCGCTTCGAAGGTCTTGGGTTCGATTCCGGGCCACATCTTTCGGTTCACGAGTGCATTTTTTCTGGATACTCCTGTGGGTCGTCGCTAGAGCTAAGGATGTTCGTGCTTTGTGCGATGCTTTCTCAGTTCGCCCTATTGAAAGAGACTGAGCCATATGGGATAAAACCCAGCGCAATGACGTCGATCTTTTTGCCTTTTTAAACCATTATTTTTAAAATAATTATTTTTAGCTATTTTAGTTTAATCATCTTTATTTAATAATGAAATTATGAACTCGTTCAGTGGTCACTTTAATCGGTTGTACGTAGTCAGTAATCATGAAAGTTTGGTGTGTGTCCTTTCACAGGACGTTGCAATAAACCCCAGCATTTATTGGCTGTTTGTGATTTACTGATGGCATCTATGGTAGGGGTAGTAAACGTAATTCGCATTCCCCTCGTACCGCTTTCGAAATCAGTTGCAGGAGACTTGGAAACAGATCGCCATATGTTGATTTCACACACTAGTGTAAGCGTTCAGAAAACAATGTCAAACTACGAACGTAAACTTGCCCAGTAATTCACAAACAACCAAACAGTGATGGGGTTGATTGCGACGTCCTGTACAGGATATGCAGCTAACTTTTGTCATTTACTATGTTACTTTAGTAGCTCGTCATTGCTTTCTGACCGACTGACTCTCATACCATCGAAATCAACGCAAAGCGATCTGCTCCCAAATCACCTGCGGCTGATCTCCAACCTTCGGATCAGTATGTCCGGTAAATGTGAAACTGCGTTCACCAACCCCTACGCCACAGACGCCGAGCATCATCCGTAAGGGGAATATTATTTAATCACGTTATAATAAGTAATAATAACAACTCACTTTGAACTGAGCTTAGCTTTGAGAGTCAGCTTGACTTTATATATGTTCAGTGTATCTTTATTTGAGTTCAGTTTTGTCCGAGTGCACTGTGCCATTATTTAAATGATTCTGTGCCAAAATGTGACCTCCCATTTGGACAGAAGGACGAGATATCGTCGTATTTGGATCATTGTATTGATTGTTTTGTTTGGTGGCATCCTCAATTTCAGTGCTCAGTGAACGGAAATGTACATTATAACACTTGTTTATTTGATTGTGTACCATGTTACCTTCAAACCTTCTTTTTGTTTGGTACTGAATCAGGTAAGTTTTCACAGTTTTTATGAATCTATATATAAGTTATCCACGCCTGGGCTCGACGTTCGCTACTGGAGGGAAAAAATATTCCTTCCGTGCACACAGGCCTGAAAAAATGTGATGATCCTATCACTTTACAAACCCACACAGCAGGCTCCCACCACGTGACTGTGTTTTTGTGTTTGATTTATATGTGAGTAAATTTTTCTGTTGCTTAACTTTGATGCGACTTTTACTTCGTTTGAATGTAATGTTTTATGGGTTTATTGCAAAATTTTAAAGACCAAATGTAACCTTATTTGAATCCAGTGTGAAGTTACCTGGGATCTGTGTTACTTTAGTTTTATTCAATGTTGAGTTATGCATCGTCGGTGGTGTATTAGTGCACGATAAGGCAGGTGTTGTCAAAGCCTTTCGAGATTATGTGTATAGCGTTGAATAACAGAAAAACCATAATAGGCTTGAGAGAATGGAGAGGCAGAGAGTGACCAAAGGATCTGGCCAACAATCAGGACTTCGATGAAAGGTCAGACGGACACATTAGTCTGAAACTGGTACCATTAGTTTTGGAACTTTTCGCTGGTTGTTCAAGATGAGGACGGATAACTTTTGGTAATGTCTCGCGTGCTGTGATGTCGACCCTTGAATTAACTCAGCAGATTGATGTTGAATGTTTTTACTGTGCTTCAAGTTGCATGATTAAATCATTCTTGACACATCCTGTCTATAAATAGAGTGGAAGTCCCTAAACAAATCACATGATCAAATCATGCGAGCTATATTCTGCTATATCATGTTACTTACCAAAGTCGAAAAAAGAAAGTATCGAAACATAAATATTTTATTTGAATAACGAAGACACAGACAATATATTGCATAATTTCTTCTTCTTCTTTTTTTTTGTTTTGTTTTTGTCCTACTGCAGAGAGGAGGCAGACGTAATTGTATGCTGTTCGCTGGTCGTGATCTTTGTAATAAAGTCATATTTGATTTCTTCGATGTCTCTGTTACTCCATCTATCTATCTCTCTCTGGGTCGTCCTCTCGCCTTGTATCCCAATGTTTTCATATAGAACACTCTGGCCGCTGATTGATATTGTTCCATTCTAGCTAAATGTCAAAACCGATATTCTGTAAAGTCAATAATAGATGTTATCCCTATCTTAGTTTTGATTTGTATCTATCTCTTCTTATTTTTCCAGCTGCATTTCTTATGCATCTCATCTAACATGATATGATTCTACGCCTGTGCATTCTGTCTCTATGACTTCTATGTCTGTCATTGGTAACACTGCGTTATGACGAATAAATCGTCTGTCACCTTCTTTATTTTTGTATGCACGTTAATATGTAGATGTGTTAGGATAGGTGCTAGTTGATAACCTTTGTTGTTTGCATTCCGTATTCTCATTTCTGTTTCTATACCTAATCTTCCATTTTCTGTGAACACACTGCCCAGATTCGTGTACTCTCTAACAATTTACTGCCTGGCATATTTCGCTGCATCTCGTCAAGTGCATATTGCAGAATTCACGCAACATAAACTACAGCAATAAGATAAACCCTTCAAGCTGTCATATACCAAACATATTACCCCATTAATTTAAATTGTCAACCACGGTGATTTTAAACTGACTTTTATACTTTTTGTTTGCACAAAGCTGGCTTTTCAACATGAATAGCAATGGCTTTCGCCTCTTTTAACATTTGTCCGTTTTCGCGGTAGACAACTTTAATTCACCGGAAATATGAGTGTGTATTTCAGCTTGAATGGTTTATCTAATTGTTTTAGTTTATATTGTGTCTTATTTCTGCTGTATGGACCTGGCTATATGCAGTAAAATATGTTAGGCAATAAATTGTGTAATGTATTGTGTGTGATTTTGTTATTCAAATTCATTACCAGAAAAAAATTGTTTTGAAATATTTCGTTTTCCGAACGTTGGGCTTTTTTTGTGTGGCATTCGTTAAAACGTGGATTTTCTATGTGTGATTGTGGTGTTTCAGGTTTCCAGCTAAGTAATTTATATTTTTTGTTGTTGATGGTTGATAAAGATTTTAGTGGAAGCTCGGGCTTATATCTGTGTCTTTCCTTTCGTCGAGTTTCTTAGTTATATTTTGAATGCATTCGGTGATGCATACCTGTGTAAGTGTGTGTGTATGAACAAAAAAATTAAAATATAAATAATGATGGACCATAAAGAACAATTGTATTGTTCGAAATGTTGGTATCCGGGACGCACCTACAGCGGGAGTCTCTTCTAGAGGAGCATGGTTCAGCTACACAATTTGCAGTTGTGCACTGTATGATCCATAGTAAATCCGGAAATAGATAGCTTCTGCGGTGCTCCATTTCCCCATGATTCCCTAACTAAGTGATAAGTTCATGACTAGTTTCCACGCTTTAGGCTTCTAGGACATTTTGGGCTGTACCCGTATTTTTATTGACCAATCAGCACTCCAGGGCTGACCTGGTCAATATCATACCTCCCACCTTATCTTCCCAAGTCATTTCCTGGTACCCATGTTACTATGAGTCAGTTTTAAAAATCTACTTCAATTCAGATTAGAACCTATGACGCAAGAATTTAATTTGCTTAATGGTCATTCCAAACATATCTGCACTTCTGCCTTTGACAACACTTTTCCGCTATCAGGACAAGTGACTGTCCACTGCTTTACTTATGTGGATTCTGATTCCTGTAAACTGCATTTGTCACACTCATGGCCATTTCTCATCATCCATCAGTGGGAGGTTCATTTGTGGGTTTCCTATTATTAATCTGGAGCCGTTATGATGTTTCTGCTCCACTCTTTACTTTGGAGGACACGGAGACAATAAGACACCAAATAAAATATATATGAATACTGCAAAGTGTTTGACTATTTCATTATAAAGCCACTGCCGTTTTCATATAATTATAATGTGGATCAGAAAGTTAGAGAAAAAACTATCTAATATTATTGTTGCTTGTCCATTAAAAATTATGATGACGATTCATTTCATCCAGTATGGTGGGTGAAGAATGACTTGCTCGATGAATTGGATTATAGTGAGAAAGAGTTGCGCAATTCGTCGACCTCATTCTCTCGCCTTCGTCCATGTTGAATCTTGTAGCAAGACAAGTCAAGACGACTGGAGACGAACCTTCCAACTTCGCGGCAAAGGATCGCCCCATTAAGCTCCGTTCCTGTCCCAGCGAATATCACACAAAATGCTCCTCATTGCTCCATGTGAAAAGTGGAACAGACAGAAGTCTCGACAGACTAACAGACCGCACAGGTATACTATGCATAATACCGCTGCCAGAATGCCAACACAAATATTTAATGAGTTACATTAAAAGCTATGGTAAAAAAAAAAAACACACAAAAAACAACTTGACAATTAGAATATAGAGAATACAAGTAATTTGATCGCTTGTGTGTTACCAGAGCAAAGAATAGCAACACAGTTACATATACGGCTCGTCGTAAGTGACGACTAAGGGGTTGTAGGGTAAGACTAATTACGTTTGCCAGTACAAAACACATCCCATCATGTTCCTCTTGTACCTTGCGGTGTCGAGGTGAAGTATAAACATCGTGAGAGTGCCCGATTATGGGCTTCATATGTCGATATTCCTATGGACTCTGCTATTCCCCCCGTCCAACGTTTACGTGGTCGGCCTCTTCCTCTGTTTCCATCTGGTCTGTACATCATTGCTTGTTGTGGTATGCTGTTGACTGGTAACCTACTTGCATGGCCAGAGCTTTGACTTGCTGCTTTCTAATCAAATCTAGTGCTGCTCTAACCCGCCACTTTAGTCCTGATTTCTACATTTCTGATCTTATATCTTCTTGATACGTTGAGTATTCTTCTCAGGAACCTCATTTCTGTTGTTGTGATTTTTCTTTTCTCTTTTTCTGTTATTGTCCAGATTTGGCATTGGTAGCATAGAGTTGATAAGAAGATTGTGTTGTGAAGTGCTTTCTTAGTAGTTATTGATACATGTTTGTTCTTTAGTATTGGTGCCATTTGTCCAATGAGTTGATTTGCCTTATTGCACCTATTTTCGATCTCGTCTTTTGATCTGCCATTTGATGATATTATACTTCCTAGATACCTGAAACTCTTTACTTTTTTCAAGGGATGTTCGTTTAGGTGAATTGTTGTTGTTTGTTCTTCTTTAGTTATAGTCATTACCTCAGTTTTGCTTGTGCTAATTTTCATGTTATGTTCCCTACATATTTCGTTTAGACTATTCATGTGGTCTTCTGATTTTGCTATTAGTGTTTGGTAGTCCGCAAACAGGAGTTCTCTAATGGTTGGATTTGCAGATGGTTCTTCTTCCGTGTTATCGTCATGCGGTATTCTTGCTGTCTCTGCTTGGCTGGTTTCTTTACATATGTTGTCTATATATGTTATGAACAAGAGAGGGAACAGGACACAACCTTTTCGTACTCCAGATCTTATGGTGAAGGGTTCTGATTGTCCTCCAGTTGCTCTCACTATGCATTCACTGTTGTTGTATAAACTTCTACATAGGTTTGTTAGATGTGTACTCACTCCATATTGTTTAAGGATTTCCCACAGCTTGTTTCTATCTACTCTATCGAATGCCTTTTCTTGGTCGACAAAGGCTAAGTAGAGTGTTTCATTGAATTCGATTGATTTTTCTATAAGATGTCTAAGAGCAAAAATGGCATCTGTGCATCCTTTGTTTTTCCTAAATCCAAGTTGTGTTTCGCTAAGTTGAGGTTCTAAAGTAGTTCGTAATCTTTTTTCAAGAATTTTGCAAAATATTTTCCCAGTATGACTCAACAGTGAAATGCCTCTGTATTGTGTGCAGTCTCTTTTGCTGTCTTTGTTTTTCCAAATTGGGATAATTATGGCGTTTCCCCAGTCTCGTGGTGTCTATTGTTCTACCCAAACATGGTTGAATAGTCTATGTAGCCAAGCTGTTTCTACTTCTCTTGCTGCTTTAATTAATTCATTAGGTATTTCATCCTGTCCCGGTGATTTGTTCAATGGGGCTAAACTGATGGCTTCTATAATTTCTTCTTTTAGTATGTCTAGTTCTAGTTCTTCGGTGACATCTCTGTAGATCTCTTGAATTCCTGTGACATCTGATGGGATGTTGAGAAGTACAAAACTGTAGTTACAAAACCCAGCCAGTCATGAACGAATCTACACAACGCTTCACGTGAAATGGTTGATGGCATATTCTGCACTGGGGCAGCACAAGAAGAAGAATGCATTTTAAAGACATAATTATAAATCTTGTGGTTAGAAATATCACCTTACAAAAATATTGTATTGATATAGAATGATAGCAGATATAGTGCTTCAGGCATCTTATGAGAACAAAACCCAATCACTGCCTTATACCTAAAATCACAGAAGCTTTTTCTGTACAGCTAGCTGGTTAGTCGTGTCTTTTACAGGATGTCACAATCAGCCCCAGCATTTATTGTCTGTGATTTTCTAAGCAATGTACGTTCAGTTGATTGTCATTGCTTTCTGAATGTCCGACGCTTATACCATCTGCTTCCATATCGCCTGCTGATGACTTGGAAGCTGGCATGTCGGGATTATGGAACTGCATTCACTGTACCTGAATGGTGTAAAGCTAGTGGGAGGCCAGAATCCGATTGTTAGATTATAGAGGGTGCACAACACAAGCCGTAGTAGGTTATAGAGCAGTGGTTCTCAATCTGTTTTGGCCCGTGCCCCCCTTCACCATATTTTCAGAACGTCGTTCCCCCCTTTCGTATTTCCACCCTAAAATCCCCCCTCGCCCCTACACAGTAAACGTAATAATGGAAGCTAAATTTACTAGCACATACTAAAACAAGTCTGGACGTCTACATGAAACGTGGTTTGCGGGTGTACTTACGTTATAAAATGAATTTCAGAAGGGTGAGACGTACAGAATCTTAAAGTATGAAGGGAAAAACAATACCAAGTACTGTAATCGGTTCTTGTATTAACGCGATCTTGAAATTATCTTAATTTCCCCCTCCCCACCCCCCTCTTGGAAACCCTAAAATTCCCCCCTGGTGTGAATTCCCCACCGGTTGAGAACCACTGTTATAGAGGGTTTACAACACAAAAACCATCTCAATGAGTCCACGGGACACATCTGGCTGTTAAGAATGACAACTTTACCTCAGTTTGTTCTGAACGACAAATAAAGGCCCACATTGTCCATACAGTTATTGAATGAATCTCTGACTGCCTTATGTGCACTGCCATTGTTTAAGAGAGTCACTCATAGGATCGATCGTCGTCATGAATGTCCTTAGAATGTCCGGCGGAGGCTTTGTCTTTAAAATCAATAAACCAGTATCAGTGTTCAGAAAACGCGTTTGGATTTAAACTCGGTTCGGCCAAGAAAGAGCCGCAGATCTACCGTCCGAACAGACTCGCCAATCATTATTGGAGGGACACCCTTGGTGGCTTGCTTTCCTGGTGGCCTTGAGTTTGAATTTCTATCCAGACGGATTTTAAACAAAATTAGTCTCACATGTCGACCCAGTCTAAAATGGTACCAGAAACTACCTTGGGAAGTAAAGGCGGTAGGTTGACATTGAGCACATCACCCGTCGGAATCTGAAAGTCTATACAAATATAGGACGAGAACCATATGGCCACTACACTTTAATATGTGTAAATATGGTCCTCTATTGATTGATTTCTGTTATTTACTTATAGTTAGTCACTGTACTATGATGAATATCAAGGACAGACAGAAAAATCAATGAGCAAATCCTTTAAGAAGCAAATGAAAATAGTACACTGATTAGAGAAATTAGACGTAGACAGTTAACATTATTCTGTGGACACGTTATAAGAAGACATAAACTATAGAACTTGGTGACAACTGGCAAGATTGAAGGGAACAGATCAAGGGAAGGCAGAGAAGTAAATATCTGGGTGGCTTGGCCACGTGGCATGGTCGAGACTAAAACACGGAGTTGATCCACAACTCTAGTGGTCGTGTGAGATGGCGAAATATACCGCCCACGTTTATCGACATGGCACATGACGATGATGTACTCTGAAGGCTTTTCTATGCTGGTGATCGGAGCACCTATTGGCGGGCCCAAAGTACAATGTTTTAAACGGAACTGTACAGAATTTCCATCTATTATCGTAGACATAGGACAGCCAGATTCCTACTCCCCAAATCTGGGGAATACATACGGAAGCATCACCCGCAGTCAGTCTTCTCCACAGTGGCGGGGTGGTTAATGCACTCGCTTGCCAACACAGTGAATTTGAATGCAGTCTCCAGTAGTGGCCTGGTTGTATTGGTTACGGATCTGCTCTCTGGACTCAAAACTGCCTTGTAGAAAGGATATCGGATAATTTTCTGAGAAGTACAGACAGCGGCGGATTGAGCTAGTTACCCAATTGTCGTTATATAATGACTAATTAACTGTGTTTAAAGCTTTACATGCTGCAGCAGTGTCCGCCACTTGATGTCCTTAATCTCCACCATTTCAAAGAAAATAACATTCAGCAAAGCCATGCACGCCCAGTACCTAATAACAAACGGAGAAGAGATGTAGAGTGAAATGGATAATACGGCTAGGACATGGGCGGAGCTGAATGGGAATGCTAAAGATTGGATGGCTGGCAATAAGTTGGTCCAGGGCCTGTACCCCAAATGGGGGAATAACAGGCGAAACAAGATTCATCTTCCAGCGCCTGAAGCAGGAGTCAATAAAGGCAAGTCCATTTATTTATCAGTTGACGAACCCGTTGAAGCTGCTAAAACAGTCCAGGTTAAACCGTCTACCTCGCGCACTGAAGGTTGTCGGTTCGTTCCCCGGACTGCTTCAGACCACGAGTGCAATTTTTCCTGGGGGTCATCACAGGAGTCCGTGCTTTGTGAGATGCTCGCGGCAAGCCGCCCTGTGTAGAGAGATAAAACCAGAAGGGGTAAAACCCGATGCAATGAAGCCGACCATCTTGTCTTAAATACCTTAGAGAACACACTAGACAACATAACAATTGAAATATATAGGTACCATACAGGAATTCAACCTGTGACCTTTAAATAACGCCTCGCTGCAGGAACAGTAGTTTGATACGTATTATGTCCGTATCCCGTAGTTGTGGGTTCAGATGGATGACAGTCTTGACTTATGACATATTTTTCATAGATGTCTAGTTAGCCACGCGTCGAAGTACACTTGCTCCTGCAGAGAAGTCCTACCGCAAGAAATAAACCCCGCCTCAAGGCCTAATGGATAAGAGCTCTCGTTCTTAAACATCCAGTGTGCTGATACCGAGGTAGCTGGTTAAACCCCTACACCGATCATATGAACCAAACTGTTGACTTCTTGCCCTTGTCTTGGGGACGTTGTCAAAGACTGAGTTATATAGGAATGAAGACCACCCTGAATGAGTGGTCTACCTCAAGTAGATTAGAGGTAACCCAGTGCCCCTACATGAGGGCAGGGTAGGTGTAGGTGGTAAATAGGAAGGGGAACTAGCAAACAGTTCTCTCATGAGACACGGAGGTGTCAACCAGAGAGTAAGCACTCTGGTCACGGCGTAATCACGCCAGCGTGACAGATACAGAGAACTAGACTCAAGAGAGACCACGACTCCAAACGTGCTGAGTGATGCAGCACGCAGAAGCCGAAGTACGACTGACAAATCTTTTTGTGTGGTGCGAGAGAAGTTATCCCGTAATGCCTGAAGCATCGGTTGCTGACAGACGTACATTTTAAGTACATTGGAAGTCGGAAAGGGTTCGCCTTAATGCGATGGACGTTGGTAATGGAAAGCAAACCCAGCCCAGTGCACTAGACGCAGAAGCGCGCGTAAGGACTACGCTTGAGTTTTAAGCGATTGAAGGTTAAAAAATAAGATGATTGATAACAGGTCCTCGACTAGAAGAGGCCGGGGTACCAACGATGACGTTAGAAATAACATAGTCACAACGCCCTGCATTCAATATATAGACAGCAATAGTAGCAATGCCGGCTTCGTGGCTTAGAGGTTATGACTTTTCTCCGTAATCTCGTATACTCTCGTCGGTAACGTGATGACGGTGAGAATCAGCAGTGGTTCGAATCGCATCGGTAACTTACAGGGTATGTGAGCCGGCCGCTCAGAAAGCAATGGCAAACTACTGAGCGTGATCTTACCAAGAAATCAACATACAGCTGAAAGATGCTGGTGTTGTCAGCGATGTCCTGTAAAGGATATGCAAAAAAAAAAAAAAAAAAAATAGTAGCAATCTTTTAACTCCGCACACGAGATGACAGGCTAAAATAACACTTGTTTAATCAACTGAAGATAGGAGACACTGATGTATGTTACTGAGGAGTTGGTAAATTGACGCCTAATCATGTGCTGCAGGATTGTCCAGCATATGCGTAAACGGGAAAATCATGTTGGCCTTCACACGTTCTTTTTTTGAATTGACTGCTGCTTTCTTTAATTATGTTCAGGTTTACAGCGTACGAAGAAGAAATATCGCCATACACACAGAACAGACGAATCAAACTTGAACCTATGAATTAGAAGATATTTCAGTTTGTTGTTTTATGTTCTCAGCCAAACAACTAGAACCTGATCTTGTATTGCGATTTGATGATAAGCGCCAATGTCATGTGTTTTAGGGTCTCTTCCCCACCCCCACCCCACCTCTCCCCACTTTTATCTGATAATATAGAAATCGTCGCTGTTTGACAAGTCGTGCATACCTGTGCAAGTTGACCCCCAGGTATCTTTGAGGTTTAAGGAGTGTACAGGTTTGTTGTCATCCTGCAACTATTAATGTTATTATTATTATTCTCCTGCCTTTCTTCTTTCCATGGAGCGTAAGTACCCAACCAACTCAAGCCGAGCGCTGTGTAGTCTTGTTCATGTATATTCGGATTTTCGCAGCTAATCTCTGTACGAGATGAGGTAGTCAATCTCACGCCAACACTCCTTTGTCGCCTCTTGCGACATGCATCATAGGTTACGGTGTTACTATTTATGGCTTCTTTTGACACACAGTGAATACTCTTATTAAAAAAGTTAGTTGCATATCCTTTACAGGAATTCGCAGTCAACACCAGCATTTTTTGCTGTTGTGATCTCTTGGTAAGTTTACGTTCAGTAGTTTTCCATTGCTTTCTATAAATAAACACACATAGTATTGTTTGGCGCTCACAGAAGGAGAAGAAGGAAGTAGAGACTAGAGGACGCACTAGACAACATAAAATTTGAAAGTACTTCACTCCAATGAGTGTCTAGTTGGTCTTGCGTCGAAGTACACTTGTTCCTGCAGTGAGGCGTGTCGTCATTTGGAGGTGACAGGTTCGAATCTCGGTCGGAAACTATAGCTTTCAAATTTTATGTTGTCTAGTGCGTCCTCTAGTCTCTACTCCCTTCTTCTCCTTCTTTGAGCGCCAAACAATATTATGTGTGTTTATTTATATAACTGTCTAAAGTGGCCTTAACGGGTTCCACAACTGATTTCCATTGCTTTCTGAACGACCGGAACCTATATCATTTCGTAAAAAATCAACGCAAGGTGGTCTGCTGCCAAATCGCCCGCAGCTGTGTTTCGAACGCGGGTGCGCGGGATTACGAACGCGTCCGTAACGTCATCGCCAGAAGCCGCCATACTCTCATTAGAGACGTTAATATTGAGATCTGTATTCCAACGAGGAAGGACAAGCCTTATAGGGCACATGTTTCTTCAAGCCAGTAACAATTCCAATTGGCTTCAGTATAATATTACGTAGTCGTCTTAGATTACAACAGTATACAGACTATCAACATTTCTAACAGTCGAGTATCTGTCGAGAATGTACGCATAATTTTCTTTTTTTACCAAATAATGCCTAAACTCATCTGTTTCGTATTTCTAAAACTCATCTGTTTCGTATTTCTAAAGCAAAGTACAATTGTCTATTGAAATTAGTTTTTGATAATACAGTGTTACTATTAAATATGCAAATCATTGCTTAATTATATTGTTTATAACTTTTGGGGTCTATTTTTACATTGTAATAAACGTAATTTTTAAAAGCAGTGAGTGTCAGTAGTTACTTATTGATATAGTTTTGAATATCATATATTAGTGTATCCATGTTGTTGTTGTTTTTGTTGTTGTTGTTGTTGACAATTAAACAGATGCCTTGGGAGGGGAAGGCAGCCATTATGATAATGACCACATCAACCTTGGAGTGCCGATGGCTCTATACATGTATGGATCAATCACCATATGCCCAAATCCTCTTGAGGCGTATAAAGGGGTCCCTTACTTGGACCTATTCGTGTCAGGTACCATGTGCACTGAGTGTAGTTGTACCAGGGTCCCTTACTTGGACCTATTCGTGTCAGGTACCATGTGCACTGAGTGTAGTTGTATCAGGGTCCCTTACTTGGACCTATTCGTGTCAGGTACCATGTGCACTGAGTGTAGTTGTACCAGGGTCCCTTACTTGGACCTATTCGTGTCAGGTACCATGTGCACTGAGTGTAGTTGTACCAGGGTCCATTACTTGGACCTATTCGTGTCAGGTACCATGTGCACTGAGTGTAGTTGTACCAGGGTCCCTTACTTGGACATATTCGTGTCAGGTACCATGTGCACTGAGTGTAGTTGTACCAGGGTCCCTTACTTGGACCTATTCGTGTCAGGTACCATGTGCACTGAGTGTAGTTGTACCAGGGTCCCTTACTTGGACCTATTCGTGTCAGGTACCATGTGCACTGAGTGTAGTTGTACCAGGGTCCCTTACTTGGACCTATTCGTGTCAGGTACCATGTGCACTGAGTGTAGTTGTACCAGGATCCCTTACTTGGACCTATTCGTGTCAGGTACCATGTGCACTGAGTGTAGTTGTACCAGGGTCCCTTACTTGGACCTATTCGTGTCAGGTACCATGTGCACTGAGTGTAGTTGTACCAGGGTCCCTTACTTGGACCTATTCGTGTCAGGTACCATGTGCACTGAGTGTAGTTGTACCAGGGTCCCTTACTTCGACCTATACGTGTGTCAGGTATCATGTGCACTGAGTGTAGTTGTACCAAGTTCCCTTACTTCCACCTATACGTGTGTCAGGTATCATGTGCACTGAGTGTAGTTGTACCAGGGTCCCTTTCTTGGACCTATTCGTGTCAGGTACCGTGTGCACTGAGTGTAGTTGTACCAGGGTCCCTTACTTGGACCTATTCGTGTCAGGTACCATGTGCACTGAGTGTAGTTGTACCAGGGTCCCTTACTTGGACCTATTCGTGTCAGGTACCATGTGCACTGAGTGTAGTTGTACCAGGGTCCCTTACTTGGACCTATTCGTGTCAGGTACCATGTGCACTGAGTGTAGTTGTACCAGGGTCCCTTACTTGGACCTATTCGTGTCAGGTACCATGTGCACTGAGTGTAGTTGTACCAGGGTCCCTTACTTGGACCTATTCGTGTCAGGTACCATGTGCACTGAGTGTAGTTGTACCAGGGTCCCTTACTTGGACCTATTCGTGTCAGGTACCATGTGTACAGAGTGTAGTTGTACCAGGGTCCCTTACTTGGACCTATTCGTGTCAGGTACCATGTGCACAGAGTGTAGTTGTACCAGGGTCCCTTACTTGGACCTATTCGTGTCAGGTACCATGTGCACTGAGTGTAGTTGTACTAGGGTCCCCTACTTCGACCTACACTGTGTCAAGTATCAAGTGCACTGAGTGTAGTTGTACTAAGGTCCCCTACTTCGACCTATACGATTGTCAGGTATCATGTGCACTGAGTGTAGTTGTACCAGGGTCCCTTACTTGGACTTATACTTCTGACAAGTAACGTGCACTGAGTGTAGTTGTACCAGGGTCCCTTACTTGGACCTATACTTCTGACAAGTATTGTGCACTGTGTGTAGTTGTACCAGGGTCCCTTACTTGGACCTATACTTCTGACAAGTAACGTGCACTGAGTGTAGTTGTACCAGGGTCCCTTACTTGGACCTATACTTCTGACAAGTAACGTGCACTGAGTGTAGTTGTACCAGGGTCCCTTACTTGGACCTATACTTCTGACAAGTATTGTGCACTGAGTGTAGTTGTACCAGGGTCCCTTACTTGGACCTATACTTCTAACACGTATCGTGCACTGAGTGTAGTTGTACCAGGGTCCCTTCGACCTATAAGTGTGTCAGGTATCATGCGCACTGAGTGTTGTTGTACCAGTGAGTCACAGGGACTAGCACGCTAGCCTGCCTACCCTGTGGTCGTGAGTTCGAATCCCCTACGAGACATGGATCTCTTGTGTCATTATCCTGGGCGCTCAGATCGTCCCAGCGTAAAATGGGTTCTGGTAGTGGGTGAGATATTCATCACATCACCCAGTGAGTGCCCAACTGGCCTATGCAAATACGGAGCTAGCACCATATGCCGAGTAGGTCTCCAGGTGTGTCCTATGCTTGACTAAGTACAGATGCCAGGTTGAATCATCACCATCCAGTGCCCTGCCGGCTGGCGTAGGCGATCATGACTCTCCACAAATTGTGATCTCCAAATGCATGGATCAAGTCGAATGTTGACTCCCTTCCGTACCATGACACAAGACTGTCAAGAATCTTTTCATGCTGTCTTCCTCTATCTCTCTTTCTGCAAATCTTTCCGGTTGTCAAAACATACTCCAGTTGTCTTCTCATGGTGTGCCCCCCCCCCCCCCCCACAGACACACGCACACACGCACGCATGCACGCACACAAGAAACGGTGACTGCTTCTTTCTGATGTTTGTTGAATCATCCTCGTAAAATGAGTGTCGGGTATTTTTCTGCGATGGATTTGGGAATGTTCTGGGAAAAGTGTTGAAGGCCACAGGATCGACTGCATGGCCCTGGGATTTATCCCGATGGTTGGATTCACAGAGTGGTCTGCTAGAAACGTCACACAGGGTAAGAACTATGTAGCTCCAACGACGACCCCCGGGATGCCAGGGAAAAAAATTGTGAACTGAGTGACGGAGTCCGAAAGCGATCCCACGTAACGCGAGGCAGGCGGCTTGACCACTTTGCCATGAGGTCCCCTGATCTGAGAAGGATCTGGAAATAATCTAGAATGAATTGGGGAATGATCTAGAAATTATCTGGGACTGATCTAGAAAGTATCTGGGAATGATCTAGAAAGTATTTGGGAATGATCTAGAAAGAATATTGAAATGATCTGGAACGAATATGAGAATAAACTATAAGCGTTCTGGGAATGATCTAGAAATAATATGGGAATTATCTAGAAAGGATCTGGGAATGAACTAGAAAGAAACTGGGAATTATCTAGAAAGAATATGGGAATGAACTAGACACGATCTGATAATATTCTGGAAAGGATCTGGGAATAATCTGGTAAGAAGAGACAGCAGGATCAGAAATAAAGACCATGCGAATGGAAGCGTAATACTACTATCAGATTTCCATGGTAATAACTCCTATAACAGTTCCTGTGAGTTAACTGTCGAATGTCCATGTTAATAACTGCTATAACAAATCCTGTGAGTTAACTATCAGTCTTCCGTGTTAATAACTCCTATAACAGATCCCGAGAGTTAACTGTTAGATATCCATGTAAATAACTCCTATAACAGATCCCGAGAGTTAACTGTTAGATATCCATGTAAATAACTCCTATAACAGATCCCGCGAATTAACTGTCAGTCTTCCATGTTAATAACTTCTATAACAAATCCTGTGAGTTAACTGTCAGTCTTCCGTGTTAATAACTCCTATAACAGATGCTGTGAGTTAACTGTCGGATTTCCATGTTAATAACTCCTATAACAGATACTGTGAGTTAACTGTCGGATTTCCATGTTAATAAAATCATGTGCGGTGAACAAAAACATGTTTTTGAAGCACTCCATATCAAGTATCAAACATAATAGACCAGCTTATGTCAAGTGTCAACTGTTTGAATTTGATATTAGCAAGTTTCAAACAGAATCAGTTCGCTCGTGCCAAGTATTACATTTAGTGAATCTGCACGTGTCAAGTATCACACCAACATAAAGTGGTTGTGACAAGTGCCATTATGGCGGAAGGTCGGCGTGGCTACAGGACGTTTCAATAAACCCCAGTCTATAATGGCTGTTTGTGATTTACTGGGTAATTTTAGTGCTGCTGGAGACTGCAAAAGACAAGAGGGCTTGGCTTTCTTTGGTTGAAGGCCTAGGTTCCAATGGAGGATAAAGGGCGCAGGGAAAGTTTGATATTGCTTTCTAAACGACGGATGCCTCAACCCATGGCAATCAACTCAGAGCGGTCTGATTCCAAAACATCGGCGTGATGAGTTCCTTTCCTACACCGAACAGCTGGACTTACATGTGGACATTTGATCCTTGAATTTACGTACATTAAAGTAACTAAGAAAGCAACGGGGGTTTGCCAGATGGCGAGGGACACTGGTAATAGGGAGAGCTAACCTTCATTCAAAAAGCACTCCATTGCAGTTATTGCTGGTTTGTGGACTACGTTTGATTTTAAAAGGGGCAGGGGATCTGGGCGTATGGAGTAACTCACTGATTGAACTGCAGTCTTACCAAATATTACACTGAATGAATATGGTCGTACGAAGTAACACACTGAATGAATTAGGTCGTGTCACGTATTACACTGAATGAATGTGGTCGTGCCAAGTATTACATTGAATGAGTGTGGTCGTGCCAAGTATTACACTGAATGAATGTGGTCGTGCCAAGTATTACACTGAATGAATGTGGTCGTGCCAAGTATTACACTGAATGAATGAGGTCGTGCCAAGTATTACACTGAATGAATGTGGTCGTGTCACGTATTACACTGAATGAATGTGGTCGTGTCACGTATTACACTGAATGAATGAGGTCGTGCCAAGTATTACACTGAATGAATGAGGTCGTGCCAAGTATTACACTGAATGAATGAGGTCGTGCCAAGTATTGCACTGAATGAATGTGGTCGTGCCAAGTATTACACTGAATGAATGTGGTCGTGTCACGTATTACACTGAATGAATGTGGTCGTGCCAAGTATTACACTGAATGAATGAGGTCGTGCCAAGTATTACACTGAATGAATGAGGTCGTGCCAAGTATTGCACTGAATGAATGTGGTCGTGCCAAGTATTACACTGAATGAATGTGGTCGTGTCACGTATTACACTGAATGAATGAGGTCGTGCCTAGTATTACACTGAATGAATGAAGTCGTGCCAAGTATTACACTGAATGAATGAGGTCGTGCCAAGTATTGCACTGAATGAATGTGGTCGTGCCAAGTATTACACTGAATGAATGTGGTCGTGTCACGTATTACACTGAATGAATGTGGTCGTGCCAAGTATTACACTGAATGAATGAGGTCGTGCCAAGTATTACACTGAATGAATGAGGTCGTGCCAAGTATTGCACTGAATGAATGTGGTCGTGCCAAGTATTACACTGAATGAATGTGGTCGTGTCACGTATTACACTGAATGAATGAGGTCGTGCCTAGTATTACACTGAATGAATGAGGTCGTGCCAAGTATTACACTGAATGAATGAGGTCGTGCCAAGTATTGCACTGAATGAATGTGGTCGTGCCAAGTATTACACTGAATGAATGTGGTCGTGTCACGTATTACACTGAATGAATGTGGTCGTGCCAAGTATTACGCTGAATGAATGTGGTCGTGTCACGTATTACACTGAATGAATGAGGTCGTGCCAAGTATTACACTGAATGAATGTGGTCGTGCCAAGTATTACATTGAATGAATGTGGTCGTGCCAAGTATTACACTGAATGAATGTGGTCGTGCCACGTATTGCACTGAATGAATGAGGTCGTGCCAAGTATTGCACTGAATGAATGAGGTCGTGCCAAGTATTACACTGAATGAATGAGGTCGTGCCAAGTATTACACTGAATGAATGAGGTCGTGCCAAGTATTACACTGAATGAATGTGGTCGTGCCAAGTATTACACTGAATGAATGAGGTCGTGCCAAGTATTACACTGAATGAATGTGGTCGTGCCAAGTATTACGCTGAATGAATGTGGTCATGCCACGTATTACGTTGAATGAACGAGGTCGTGTCACATATTACACTGAATGAATGTGGTCGTGCCAAGTATTACGCTGAATGAATGTGGTCATGCCACGTATTACGTTGAATGAACGAGGTCGTGTCACATATTACACTGAATGAATGTGGTCGTACCATCACTTAAACGCTACATCAGTACTACTGTTAAGTTGGTTGCATACCCTGTACATGACGAACATGTCACCACCAGCATTTTTTGACTGTTCGTGATTCCTGGTCAAGTTTACGTTCAGTAGTTTGTCACTGGTTTCTGAACGACCGGCACCCATACCATTTAATTTTTTAAAAAACAACGCAAGGGGGTTTGCTGCCATATCGCCCGCAACCGTGTTTCAAACGCGGTATGCGGGATTACGAACAGCGTCCGTAACCTCTTCGCCACGGATCCGGCTGTTCTACTATATGGATCATAACCACGGCTAAAATGGCTACAACCGTTACAAATAAACTACACACATCAATTATTTCTTTGCGTGTGTGTTCGTTCGTGTTGAACTCAAGCTTAGTATACACGCGTGCTACCACCGTACTTCTAGGTGCACTGGACTGATTTTTGAGCGTGGATTAACTGTCCCTATTACTCGTGTCCCTCGCCATCAAGCGAACCCACTCTGACTTCTGAGGTACTTGCAATTTACGTTCCCAAGTCAAGGATGAGATGTCAACATGTTGGTCCAACTAACTGGTATAGGATTTGAATCAGCTACCTCGGTATCAGCACATCGGAAGTTTTAATAGCGAGCGCACTTGTCCATTACGTCATGCTGACCACCGAAACATATATTAATCGGTGTCTGTGCAAGAAAGGAATACAATGGCGTGACATAATCATGCACGTTTAACTAATGGGGAGAGTGGAACTGACGATCGTAGGTGTCATTTACACTGAGTGATTATCAGGTTTGTCCATGGGAATGGGATTCCCATGGGAAACGTCCCATGGGATGGGATGGGATGGGACAGCAAACATTTTTATTTCCCATGGGACACATGGGGCAGTAGCCATGTCATAGCAACTTTGAAAAAACACACAACTTGTTATAGCCTTTTATCCTTCCTTTTTCTGTATATACTTGTATCAATTCTTTATCTCGTGGTGGGACACCGGATAAATTAATAAATGCGCGCATTCGATCATATTACCAAGGTTTTAATGCCCATTTAAAAAAAATCACTCGCATTACTTTAATGAAGATGATGAAAAATTCTTAAACCACATTCCGAATATTGTTCAGATTAAAGGAATGATGAACATACATGAGAAATTCCAAACTTTGTTTGACAAACTAGAAATTGATGATGCTACATCTCATTTAGTTTTGCTGTTATACTTCCTCCTAGACTATCAGTTGTACAAAGTTATTGTTGATATTGACGAAGAAACTTCCAGCAGCATGGTGAAGAAATATTGTCAGAACTTTCAGAAAATTATTGGAGAAAAACTTTGGCCATAATGCGGCAGTTCTTTGGCAGTTACTGCAGCATTCCTTACTGGAGTTGCCATCAAAGCCAAAATAGAAGACATGGTCAAGTCAGTTGCTACTGAGAAGAAAGGGAATGTGGAGACCAATAAATGGGCCAATGATTTGATCGCTTTTTCTAAGTCTGTTGTTCCAACTGTTATTTCATTCATCAAAGATTTAAATCTTTCTTCTGAATCATCTGCTGTAAGTGAAGTAGCAGGAGTTGTAGAACAAAAGCCGAAAAGTGATTTTGACTTATTTTTTGATCCTCCACCAAACAAAACAATTAAGTTTGATGACCCCAGAAACAAATGCCCTGAGGATGAAGTCACCATGTTTCAAAAATTACGCAACCAACTTTACAACCATTAAATTATTGGGAAAATGAACATAGGTTTCCACAGCTAACAGCAAGTGCGAAAATTGTCTTGACCATACCAGTGTCTCAGCGGCAGTAGAGCACTTATTTAGTGCAGCTGGATTGTTGTTGAGTAAGTTATGAAAACAGATGTTACCAGCTCTCGTTATAAACTCTGTGTATATCAGATTTGCATTTAAGATGAAAATTGTGGAAATGGTTCAGGGATTACCTGGATTAACTGAATTATTAGAAACAGTCAATCAGCAGGAAATTGATAATGTGCTGAATGAGCAGAGTGACTCAGAAACAGAATGAGAGTGTCAGAATGACACTGAATTGTCATATTTAGATTAAACTTTGTTTTAATAAAATACTCTTGAATATTAAAATTAATAAATTCTGTTGCTTTAAATGTCTCTTTGTACATGTAGTCTTATTCAGTAGACACTAACCCTAAACTTTCATAAATTTCATAATTTTATTTGAACTGTATACCATATTAGTATTATCATGGGAATCCCATGGGAATCACATGGGATGGGACAGGCAAAATGACCGTGGGATGGGATGGGAATGGGACTGAAAAATGTGTCCCGTGGACAAGCCTGGTGATTATGATCGAGGGCGTCATTTACACTTAGTGAATCTGATAACAGGTTGTGGGATGTGGATTTTAATTCCTAAGAATATTTCGTTAAAATGTCTAGGGGGTATTATTGATTCTCTGGTCACTGGTTAGAATGCAGGGTGATCAGGGATAATTATCACAAATCCCAGGAGAAAAGAGTTCAATCCTTGAAACAACGGCATCTGTGTGTAGGTTTCCCTTCCCACTTCATCACCCTTTAAATTTACTATAGTGCTATAAGGATATTGATTGCTAACAACATATAAACAACCACTTGTTGGACACCACATTTACTTGATGTACACAACACTTTTGGACAAACAGTTCAGGTATTAACTCAAGATCTGCAGTTACATATATATGTGTAATAAACACTATGCATTTTCAGACAGGCATGGGATTCATTGCATTATTACAATATAGTACCCAGTGACCCCCCCCCCCCAAAAAAAAAAAAAAAAAAAAAAAAAACAAACAAAACAGGTTATTACAAACAACACAACAACCACAAATTGGGTCTACTTTCATTTTCCCTCATAATATAGGCAAATAATGATCAAAGTACATAGAACCCCAACATAACATTTATTTCTGACACCTTTCACCATTCTCTCATTTTAAAAATAATGAGTTGGTGTCAAAATACTATACCATATATATACCATTGGAAAAAAAAACTACTGACCTTTTACCTTCAGAAAACCCCCCCACATATAAACAGCATTTTGTACTACTAATTAAACTAATTAATAGAGTCATTTATCTCCTGGTGTGCGGTTAAGAGTTCATCTTTGCTGTCGATTAGATCCTTTTCCCATTATCTGGGTACCGAATTAATGCTCTCAGTTATGTTCCTAATATTTATCCACTGGTGACTATTTTATACTCCATAATCCAGGAATTGAAAAATCACACACCATATATCCCCTCCGTTTGGGGCTAGAATCACGAATATTCTGTTGCCTTAGGCTCGGTGCCCTTTTTGTGAAATTTGGTGCCCCCGGTTGGTCATACTTCAGGATTTCCACTTAAGCTTTGCAGAAGGTAATTCCCTTTATCATCAGGTCTGATGAAAAGTTGACGTCCATTCAGCTTCTCGGCTTCTAATATCCGACTACCAAATTGGCTTACACAAAGGTTTCACCCACCTAGTCGCGAGTCTAAAACCCATGGCATTTAGGCTGACATTGGACCGGCAAGGCATTAGTCGTTGTTATCTAGTCCAGTGTAGAACTTTAATTGACTGAGAGGCATCTCATGGTAGTATCTGTGACTAGGGCCACAATTGATCTATACCTACATATATCCACAGATGAATAAATCCAGCACAGTAACAGGTTTGCAATTAATTGGATGATTCCTCTTGTTGCTGATGTAGAGGAATTTAGTTGCTTTCATATGATCTTTTATCTGATGGTGTTCAGGGTTTGGAACCTTGAGGTAATCTGGTTTCGTAGTTATATTTCAGGTGATATTAAGTTTGTACCTTGGTTGTATTGGCTTATGTGGTTCAGCGTCTTCTCCCATTTTGAGTTGGTGTTCATAGCTAGAACTTGGTGTTGCATGGCTGGAACCTTATGTTTGACTGTTGCAGCTGTGAGATGTTCTTTCGAAGACTTATCCATTGTGGATATTAACTTGGTAATCCAACCAACAGTTGAAGGTTACTCACTGTTGTTAGTTTTAGTAACTTGCTAGAAGGATTGTCCCAGTTTCACTGACTTGGTTGAATGATGAGGCCATAGGTGATACTTCTCAGAAGTAACGCAGACGATACACTGTTGTCAGTACTCTGATGATTTTCATCTTTGTAGATTATTAGATCTTGAAGACCATCCTGGATATTCCTACTAAAATAGGACTTCCTCAATCACACCGTCAGTTGTCTTCGTATGTATCTCTTTTGCAGCTTATGAGTGCAGCAGTAAACGATGTATTTATAGATCCAGAACATGGTTAAGCCATTTAGTCCTGACACACCTTCACCAGGCTTTTAACCCAGGATCCTGATGATAGTTATGGAATGCAGTTCCACCAAAACCACCACTCGCTTCTCTTCTATAGAAAAGGGATGACAAAGGATACAACACGAGCATTAACCTACTTTGATGTGTTAACTTTCACAAGACAATTACAAACAAAAAATACAAAACAACAAGGGGAGAAGGGGAAAGGAGTGGGTGTCCATGTTCCTCTGTCCCTCATTGCTGAGTAGAGCCATTCTGACTCTTAATAGTGAGTAAGGTATTTTCTCACTTATATTTTGTTCTGTTGTTACTGGAACTATTAGATGAGTGAAGTCATTCTGTCCATCCAACATGTTGATATTGTCTCTCTCATTACTTGAAGAGAATAGCCTATACAGAATCTCTGTGGTTTCTAATGCCGCGTCTTCCTTTCGGCACTATAATCATCATTAGGTCAAGACTATTCAACATTGGCTTCTTAAGTACTGACGTACATATGGATTCTTCTATCAGCATCCTCATGTCTCCAGGTGCAACATTAAAATGTATATTCCCACAGTAAAAAGTACCAATCAGAACAGAGAAAATTCTCATACCAAAAAAAAACAACATACATGTACATTTCTCTGATATTAAGTACATGATCCATCCATCATGTGCCATGCCGGTAAGCGTGGGCGGTCATGTTCTGCCATCTCACTTGATCACCAGAGTCGTGGATCAGCTCCGTGTTTCTGTCTCGACCATGCCACAAGGCTAAGCCATCCAGGTACTTGCTTCTAGGTCTTCCCCTTGGTCTGTTCCCCTCGATCTTACCAGTTGTCACCAAATTCTCCAATCCATTTCTTCTCATAACATGCCCAAAAAATTTTGACTGTCTACGTCTAATTTCTCTAATCAATTTACGATCTTCATTTGTTTCTTGAAGGACTTGTTCATTGGTCTTTCTGGCTGTCCATGGTATTCTTTGCATTTTCCTCAGAAACCACATCTCTACAGCCATCAGATGTTTTTCAGCCTGACTGCTCATTGTCCACGCTTCACATCCATACAAAAGTACAGGTTCAATGTAGCATCTCAACACTCTTTTTCTCGTTTCAATTGACATCTTTTTATTGGTCAATATGTTTTTCATCTTGCTAAAGGCTACTTTTGCCATGGCGATTCTTGTTCTAATCTCTTCAAGGCATCTCCCATCAGATGTTATTACTGTTCCGAGATAATTGTACCTGCTCACTTGTTGAAGAATATTCCCATTTACTTGTATATTACATTGTGGTATTTCGTCCTTCCTAGTGACGACCATAATCTGTGCCTTTTTACAATTTAATTCTAACCCTAGTTGTTCACTGTGTGTAACAATCGCATGATAATCATACATAATCAATCAATCATAATGATGATGCAGGGAGCCTAGATTTTTGAATTTTCTTCAGGGGTAAATCCATAAACTAAAACATCCATTGTTTTCCCCCACTGCGTATAGCACATGAGGATAGTAATCGCTGTGATATATTTTGTCAATGACTGCTATTATTCGGAGTGTATTTATTAGAATAACTTATGCCGCGCGGTCCAGCCTTCTGAATATTGCCAGCAATGTATTCACATCAATCTTCGCTTCTGTTCCTACTACAGTGAGGTGAGGCCGATTGAATCCTATCCGAACATTCCTTTTTATCAAGCGTTTACTTCCTTTGTTCTAGAATTTATATTCTCAAACATGGAAATTCCCTAGCACTATTTTATGAAATGATTATATGTCCTTCACTACTATGGAGTGGTTATTAATCTGTTAGCAAAAGGATGGTACTAAAATTTAGCACTATATTTCCAAGTTACAGATTATGATGTGGCAAGCATTTTATCCCCTGACTAAGAGTCAGGAATAGGCGTAATCATTTGTATGTCTCCGCATGGATAAAACTTCCTTTCTATAGTACATAGATTATTTGCAGATTTCTAAGCATAAATAGTGAGATATTGTTCACAGTGCCTAGAAGTTTTAACATAGGAATATGAAATTGACAGACACAAGTTCTCTACTGAAGTATGTAATCAAGAGTCTGTTCCCACCTTGAGAAAATGCCTAGAATGTGGTTTTTACCTGAGTTTGATACTCTACGGTACACATAATATTTCTAGGTTATAAGCACTACTAGTGAGATATAAGTTCATAATACCTATAAAAGATTTTAACATAAGCATTAGAAATTGTAAAACATAGGAAAAATTACAGCGTGGCGCCCACATGTGTTTCCTTGGTAAACATTATCCAGCCTGGTTTAAGAGAATTGTTGACTTATTATTCTTACTAATTTTCAATTAAACATACTGGTCTATGTAATACATAAATACATCTTAATAATGTAGATATAACATACCAATAGTTGAAGATAATAATGTTTTAAAAGGCAAAAATACCTTTCCCCACACGGGGAAAGCACGTCTGTTTCCTTTCCTTTGTCTGAACTAAAATGGCTACACTGGTCTTTGTTTTCAACCTCGCCGGGCTTGGCCAGGTACGCGAGCCAAAATAAAGCCAACTAAATTAAGCTGCCACGGTCAGTCTATCGTTGTTTTATTTTCTCCTACATTAAGTAAGTTACTTAAACAGTAATTGTAAGGGGTTGTTTATTTTTAAGGGAGTCAATAAATAGGAAAGGGTAAGGACGTTTTATTATATCACACAGGTGTCATTTACACTGGGTGAATATGATCGCAGGTGTCATTTATACTGGGTGAATATGATCACAGGTGTCATTTACACTGGGTGAATATGATAGCAGGTGTAATTTACACAGTGATTACGATACCAGGTGTTATTTACACTGAGTGAATATGATAGCAGGTGTCATTTACACTGAGTGAATATGATCGCAGGTGTCATTTATACTGGGTGAATATGATCAGAGGTGTCATTTACACTGGGTGAATATGATCGCAGGTGTAATTTACACAGTGATTACGATAACAGGTGTTATTTACACTGAGAGAATATGGTAGCAGGTGTCATTTACACTGGGTGAATATGATCACAGGTGTCATTTACACTGGGTGAATATGATCGCAGGTGTCATTTACACAGTGATTACGATAACAGGTGTCATTTACACTGGGTGAATATGATAGCAGGAGTCATTTACACTGGGTGAATATGATCACATGTGTCATTTACACTGGGTGAATATGATAGCAGGTGTCATTTACACTGGGTGAATAGAATATGATCACATGTGTCATTTACACTGGGTGAATATGATCGCAGATGTCATTTATACTGAGCGAGTATGATCGTGCCATATATATATATATATATATATATATATATATATATATATATATATATATATATATATATATATATATGTATATATATATATATATATATATATATATATATATATATATATATATATATATATATATATATATATATATATATATCTTCTTCTTCTTCAGCGTTCCGAGCCATTGAGGTTCTTTGCTGCAAATACAATCCGTCTCCATTCGTCTCTCTGGTGGACCTTCTCTTGCCAGTCGTTTATTTCAAGTGCTTGTAGGTCTGTACATGTATTATCTCTCCACCGCCTTCTTGGTCTACCTCGGGGTCTACGGTCATTTATTTCCTGAGTGTAAGCGAGTTTTGTTTCCCTATTATCTTCCATTCTTTCTATATGCCCCGGCCATTGTAGTCTATTAGCCTTCATGATACCAGTGATTAGCGGGGACTTAAACAGATCATAAATGTCTTTGTTACTTCTTCTTTTCCACTCTCCACTTTGTGTATCCCTAATGGGTCCAAAGATGCGTCTTACAATTTTATATGACAAATAAGATATACTATGCACTACAACATTTTCTCACAGGAAGATGTTCTAACATGCGAACCACAAATTGAAGAACCTACATTTGAAGAAATCCTATATGTAATCACACGACTTAAAAACAATAAGGCAACTGGGACTGATGGAATTGCTGCTGAATTTATAAAGGCAGGTGGCCATGCATTACATCTAAAGCTATACGAACTAATAATAAAAATCTGGAGGACAGAAGAATTACCCCATGACTGGAAAGAGTCATTATTGATACCTATCTTTAAGAAAGGAGACAAGTTCCAATGTGGAAATTATAGAGGAATATCACTACTGTCCACAAGCTATAAGATACTATCCGCAGTATTACTAAATAGACTAAAACCATATTCAGAAGACATATTAGGTGACTACCAGGCGGGTTTTAGACAAAACAGATCAACAATAGATCAGATATTTATCTTACGACAAATAGCCGAGAAACATTGGGAATATAAAAGAGATCTCCATAACATTTTTGTGGATTTTAAAAAGGCTTATGATAGTGTCCATAGGAATAGTCTATGGAATGCTATGCAGGAATTTGGAATACCAAGGAAGTTAATCAACATGACCAGACTATGCATGGAAGATACTTATAATATAGTAACATATAAAGGCAGGAAATCAGACCCCTTCCAAATAACATCTGGCTTGAAACAGGGTGATGCACTATCGCCGCTACTCTTCAATCTGGCTCTAGAGAAAGTTTTAAGGAAGGTAAAGGAGGAATGTGATATTGGAGGAACATCCAAGCTGCTTGGTTATGCAGATGATATAAATATTATAGGGCAAAGTGATCAAAAGACATTGGAAATATTGACTCACTTAAAGGAAAAAGCCCAACAGATGGGGCTGGTTATCAACCAAGATAAGACAGAATATATGGTAATTTCAAGAGACGGAATGGCTAGAAACTCTGGCCACATACAAATAGATAATATGACCATTAAAAGAACGGAAACATACAAATACCTGGGTACGATCTTCAACTGCTCCAACATCATAAGGGAAGAAATACAAACTAGAATCAACTCTGGAAATAAGATATACTATGCACTACAACATCTACTAAAATCAAAGGCGCTATCTCGTAACACTAAAATCACAATATACAAAACACTGATCAGACCAGTTGTGCTGTATGGCTCTGAAACCTGGAGTACAACGAAAGGAGACGAAGCCTTGTTACAAACCTTTGAGAACAAAATTTTAAGACGCATCTTTGGACCCATTATGGGTACACAAAGTGGAGAGTGGAAAAGAAGAAGTAACAAAGACATTTATGATCTGTTTAAGTCCCCGATAATCACTGGTATCATGAAGGCTAATAGACTACAATGGCTGGGGCATATAGAAAGAATGGAAGATAATAGGGAAACAAAACTCGCTTACACTCAGGAAATAAATGACCGTAGACCCCAAGGTAGACCAAGAAGGCGGTGGAGAGATAATACATGTACAGACCTACAAACACTTGGAATCAACGGCTGGCAAGAGAAGGTCCACCGGAGAGACGAATGGAGACGGATTGTATTTGCAGCAAAGGACCTCAATGGCTCGGAACGCTGAAGAAGAAGAAGAAGAAGAAGAAGAAGAAGAAGAAGAAGAAGATGCACTACAACATCTACTAAAATCAAAGGCGCTATCTCGTAACACCAAGATCACAATTTACAAAACACTGATCAGACCAGTTGTGCTATATGGCTCTGAAACCTGGAGTACAACGAAAGGAGACGAAGCCTTGCTATAGTTTGTTCGGATTTTAATGCCTTCATTCACGATCAATTATTTTGAAAACTGTCTGTTGCGTCGTTATGAAATTTTTCCAGCCGTCTTTTATTTACCCCCACCCAAGGAATATGTCTTTGATAGGTCCAAAACAACTTAAATCATCGAAAGCGGCGACATTTCTTTGATGTTTTGCTTAAAAACTAGTGATTTCTCGCTAACAAATTTATGTTTACTGTAATGGACGCTCCGCCAATTCAGATGACACACAAGGCGTATCCGGATTCGTATGGGAGTGGGTGCAATGAAAGACTAGCTTAAAAGTCGACAGGGTCGGATGCATTGCACCGGGTTTTTATCCCATATGGCTCAGTTTCTTTCCGCAGCGCGGAAAGCGTCGAACAAAGCACGAACTCCGTAGCTCCAGCGACGACCCTCGGGAGTCTCCGAAAAAATGCACTCGTGAAATGAATGACGCGGCCCGGAATCGAACATAAAACCTTCGGAGCCCGAGTCAGACGGCTTGACCACTTCACCACGGAGAATCCCGAGAGGGGTGCAATGTGTAATATTAGTAAAGACAGATAATTTACAGAGGCATGGGGTAAATAATTTGTAAATTAACAGGAAAGTAGAAGGAATATATTTCTTACCTTATTTTTCATTTCCTTCTTGTTTCTTCAGCTGCTGGTTAATAAAGTGTACACAAGTATTCATGTTAGCTTTTCATATTAAGTTCGTGAAAGCTTCCAAATAGCTGTGCGTTAATGTGCGTATGGAGTGACCAGAAATGATACCGCAATTTAGTCATCATGCTTCCATTTTTAAGGATCTCTTCAGCTGTCTGTGTAGTTTGTTCACACGTACACATGGGTGACACACCCGCTTTGAGTCTTCGTGAAAGACTGTCTACTCTGCTGTTTACCGTTCAGAGACGGAACATGATTACCTGTTTTGCACTATGAAAATAGTTGTCAGTGTCTATGTAGTGTTCTTTCTTCTTAACAACCAATATGTTGGTTCTCTTTTCATTGAAGTTTATAGATTGATTCGTATGCACGTGTGTTGTCCCCTAATTTGACAACGTGTTTGCTCTCACGTTTCTTGTTATGCCACAATATGTCAGTTTCCACCGCAATATTACTCTTATTTTGGTATTCAATGCGTTTAGTGTGTGTGTGTGTGTGTGTGTGTGTGTGTGTGTGTGTGTGTGTGAGTGTGTGTGTGTGTGTGTGTGTGTGTGTGTGTATTTAAATACAGTTGTTTGTCACCGCTGAGGGCTTGCGGAATTGAAAATTCATCACTTTGGAATACAAACTGTTGCCATTGACATTGTGCTGATGCTGTAATGTTTAGGGCCTGCAATTCGTCTGAATAGTTGGAGCAAAATATCCCAGTAAGTGTGTACGTAGATTGAGGTCTGCGATCTGCTCAGACCTTAATCTGTGTCGGACGATTCCAGTAGGTTGATGATTGCTCTCGGTTGCATAAAATTCAATCCATCTTTTCTCCAATAGTCCTCTTCCTCTTTCAACACATAGTCCTCACATTTTTTTTCCAGTAACTTTTATCAATATTTAATAGCGTGGACTGGTTGACAGACAGACAGACAGACAGACAGACAGGCAGGCAGACAGACAGACAGACAGACACAAAGGTAGATCGGTAGGTAGGTAGGTGGGTGGGTGGGTGGATGGATGACTGGCTGGCTGGCTAGGTAGGTAGGTAGGTTTGTAGGTAGATGGGTGGATGGATGGATGGATGGATCGATCGATCGATCGATCGATAGATAGATAGATAGATAGATAGATAGATAGATAGATAGATAGATAGATAGATAGATAGATAGATAGATAGATAGATAGATAGATAGATAGATCGATCGATCGATCGATCGATCTATCGATCGATCGATCGAACGAACGAACGAGCGAACAAACTTTATTTTCAAAGGGTTAAGAATTGGGCATGCAGGCCCGTCTAACATTCTGCCCTTCTATCACTCTCTTTCATACATTATTTCATTCACACATCATTCAAGGCTAACAGAGAACAGCAACAATATAAAAGATATGCATTATAAAGGCATGGGCAAAAATGCGAACATCAAAACTACACGACACAGTAAAATTAGATAATGGTCTGACACTTGTTATTAGCCATGTGGAATATACTGGCCTACCAAAAGGGGACTGGCTGTTATACTAGGGTTTTGTTATTATTATTATTATCTCTATTATTAAGGGGGAAGGTAATCCATATTGAGATAGTGTTCGAATAATTTGCGATTATATGAAAAGGGATTGGTGATGTCTTTGATTTCTTGTGGAAGATTGTTCCACAGCTGAGCTGCAGAGTACGTTAAGCTTGTTTTGTATAAGCCAATACTAGGCTTCGGAATGTGTAATATATTTAAACGTTTACTGTGTCTAGCATTATATTTAAACAATGGCCAAAGGTAATTTGGGGCATTCCGATGCAGGATTTTGTGAATTAGTTTAGCTTTATTGAAAAGCAGGCGTTTGCGGAATGGTAGTAACTGAAGGCGTTTACACAGGCTAGGATTGTCAGATAAATGTTTGTTATAAATTAGACTCATGACCCGTTTCTGGAGTGAGTAAAGTCGCTTGGTGTTTGAATTAGAACAACCGTCCCAGATTGTAGAGCAGTAATCAAAGTGTGTCTGTATATGAGAAGTATAGAATAGTTTCCTTGTGTCCTCATCAAGGAAGTTTTTAATTTTGGCGAGTTGGTAGACTTTTTTCGCTGTTTGTTTAATAAGCGCTTGAACGTGGGAATTAAAGGTTAGGTTTCTATCAATGCTTATGCCTAATGTTTTGTGCTCAATTACACTTTCTACTGGCATGTTATCGATGTGAAGTTGAAGTGATGTGTGTGAGCTTAGAGTTTGAAGTCTTTGTCTGGTTGTTAGTAACATTGATTTTGTTTTAGTGATGTTAATTTGCATACGGTTTGAATAGCTCCACCTAACTACATTATTTAATTCTTGTTGTAAAGACGACTCCAATAAAATACAGTTTTCAGCATTTGTGTACACTGTACAGTCGTCTGCAAATAGATCGCAGGACGACGAAAGATGCAAAGGTAGATCGTTAATATATATGGCAAACAATAGAGGGCCAAGAATAGAGCCTTGCGGTACTCCAATATTGAAGGTAGTGGTATGAGACAGACATTTATTATGTGATACTACTTGTTTTCTGTTTGATAGAAAAGATGATATTAGAGTGACTACATTAGGGCTAATTTTCATTGTCTCAAGTTTTTTAATTAAAATAACATGGTCTATCATATCAAATGCTTTCTTGAAATCAATAAACACAGTGCCACATAGACTGTTGTTGTTTATATTCTGGTGCCAATTTTCTATCATGTTTGTTAGGGCCGTATGGCAAGAATATTTTGGTCGAAATCCTAATTGGTTGTCAACAATAAGCTTGATTATGTGGTTGTTTCGGGATTTGAAATTTAAATATTGAGCACAACCCACTACTGGCAACACCGATCGCATTCTGGTATGAACCTAAGACCTATCCACGTCAATATGGAAGCACTATACTCGAGTTTCGCCCTCGTTTGAGCTCGTCAGTAGTGCATATCCCTGACCGGATCCGGAAACAGTCCCGGATCACGCATGTGAAGCGGGTGTGTAACCACGCGGCACACACTGGACATACCAAATTATCACAACAGAATATCACAACGCTACCCATCGTAGGCTATGCTCAAGATTGCCCAATCGCCGCGACCGACGTCCGTCAATCGATGGGACCCGAACGATCAGGACTTCTCACTGGCAAGGAACCCCACGCCTCCTAAATCCAGTGAGCAATAATCGATTGATTATGTGGTTGTTTCGGGATTTGAAATTTAAATATTGAGCACAACCCACTACTGGCAACACCGATCGCATTCTGGTATGAACCTAAGACCTATCCACGTCAATATGGAAGCACTATACTCGAGTTTCGCCCTCGTTTGAGCTCGTCAGTAGTGCATATCCCTGACCGGATCCGGAAACAGTCCCGGATCACGCATGTGAAGCGGGTGTGTAACCACGCGGCACACACTGGACATACCAAATTATCACAACAGAATATCACAACGCTACCCATCGTAGGCTATGCTCAAGATTGCCCATCGCCGCGACCGACGTCCGTCAATCGATGGGACCCGAACGATCAGGACTTCTCACTGGCAAGGAACACCAGGCCTCCTAAATCCAGTGAGCAATAATCGATTGATTATGTGGTTGTTTCGGGATTTGAAATTTAAATATTGAGCACAACCCACTACTGGCAACACCGATCGCATTCTGGTATGAACCTAAGACCTATCCACCTATCCTATTTGGTATGTCCAGTTGGTAACTACCAACTAGAGCCTCTGGTTGGTGGCTAACAGGAGATTGTGGTGGCACATCGTTGTTGCTGAGAGTTGGTTACTTTCTGGGGAGAATAGGAAAAATATCTTCGTAATTATTACCCTCCTTTGTGAAAGTATTTAACGGACTTGGTGTAGTGGTAGTGTCCCGTCTGGCTTGGATTTCAGGTGCAGTGGTTATGAGTGGTCTGCACACTTCTGTCCTATTGGTACTTGATGTGACGGGAGTATGTCGTCTGGCTTGAGTTTGAGGAGTAGCTAAAAGTGTCCGGCGCGATCCCGTATTGGATGTATGGTATGTCCGTTCAGGATATTTGATATTCTTGGCAAGAAAACTGGTTCTCAATGTAGACAAATGTATTTTATCCTTATAAAGACTCTTTTTTGGTGCACCAGCCTGTGAAGTGAATGATGCTGTGTTGTTGATGAATTGTATCATGTTTTGAGAACAGAACTTCTGCAAAATGTTGTTATTTATGTCAGCTAGACGGCGCTGCTGTCCATAACTTGACCATATGATGGAGGAGAAGAAAATGGATGAGTTAGGAAAAGTGTGACGTAATCCGTTCAAGAGTGCCAGCAGTTGAGACCCTGTGATTTGTTGGTTGTTCATGGTGTCGGTGATACCAATATGTACGCTTGCCCTTCTAACGCTATGATTAACAGACAACCTGCTAATCTTGTCTGTTAGCCGGTCTACACCAGCCCCAGGCAGAGGGATTATTGAAACAATGTCTTTGTCTGACGTGGCCATCCTGTCGCTGTATAAACCTTTCATTAAGGAATCGCCTAGTATAATATGTGTACAGTCAGGTCGTGCTGTCTGTACATGTTGGTTTTCAGCACGTCTCGCCCGTTGTTTCATCCATTTCCGACTATCACCAGTCTTTATGTCTCCATGTGGTTCTCCCGATGTATCTTGTAGGCTTGTCTTGCCCGTTGGCAGCATGTTAGAGCACTGTAGGTTTTCTGGTGACTTTTCTTGAAGTATTTCGAACCTATTGCTTATTTTGACGTCAATGGGGTAGACTGCTTGTTGTTGTTTATCTTCGTCTGCGCATTGAAGTGTTTGTTGTTGTTTATCTTCCTCTGTGCGTTGAGGTGTTTTCATAGCTCTTATCTGTTCTGGGTGGGATTGAGCTTACCCAAGATTTCCTAAGGATGAAGCGGTTGCTTGGGAATTACATGCTTCTTCGGTTTGGTTGGTAGAGGACACATTCTGTAAGATTTGAACTGTATTTCTCAGCAGCAAATTTTCATCTCGCAGGAGTGCGACTTCTGTCTTGAGAGCATTGTAATCACTGCTTATCTTGTTGTTTGCTTCAATATTGGTTGAAACAGTGACAATGAGCACCTTTAGTGATTGTTCTAGTTCCTCAATGCGCTGTTTACAGTCGCACGAATGTCCATTGATAGTTAAGATGCTATTGTTATCTGAGGCAGGTACTTCTTCAACAATGTGCCCCACCGGCTAGATGAAAGTATTATTCACTGGCGAGCAACCCCAAATAGTCAGAAACTGACTAGGGACAAAATCTATATGGCTGAACTATAGATTAGGCCCATGAATATCCAACGTACAGCTCTAAGTGGCTCGTTACAAAATTGAAATGAACTGTGCTGAATATTCGCCAAGGAATAGGAAAGAGAAAGTTAGCTAGGATAGACTTTTAAGTCTGAATTAAAGTTTAAGGACAACTATCCTAGTACAGGTTTTTCTCCCTGACTGCTCCTTTCCTTGGTGTGTAAGTGAACCCCCACCAATGTACACACACAACACGTATGCACAATTGGAAAAAATATAATAACAGAACTATGAGTTACAATACTACAACATTTATTTGCTAATCATAACAATAGACATAGTATGATTGTCAATATGAGGATGATGAAATCATATACATATTGATATTGATGACAAACATTACGTAACTTTACTTGTTACTTGATCTATCTGGATCTGTGGTCCAGATCCCCACTCTCCAGTAGACACACACAAAAAAGAAACAGCTTGCCGGTATACTGATTCATGCCAGTCCTAGCTTTACCTAGTCTTCACTCGTTCTTGAGATCTGTAACATAGGTGCTCCTTGTGAGAGCTTGAAATAAAGTCGAGAATGTGTTATATCTAATTCTACATCAGCGCAATCCTAATTAAAACATATCATAACACAAACATATACAATGACCAGTCTGGCCAAGTTTATCTTCCAGCTCTACTGCGTTCACCGTCCTCCTTCTCCCTACTGTCTTTAGTCTGGGACGGGCTTTTCAATTGTCTCACACGGCTGTAATGATTACATTTCTGCCACCCCATGTCCATGTCGCTAATACAGAAATTCTGTGTCGTACAGCCGCTCCGTCCAAAGTTGGTTTAGCAGCTCACAGGATCGGTAATGGTATTATAATAATGCCTGATCATCCGAGCTTACAAGCCGTGACCAGTAGCTGTGCCAGGTTCCCATGCATTACCGTGAACGCACGCCCACAATACACTGAGAAAGTTTAGCACCATATACCCTATACCACTTGTGGGTAATGTCTTTACCATTACACCTCTGCTTCCCACACAATCGTTGGCCAATGTGCCAATGCGCAGACAATAGCATAACACTTCATATTGGTAGGTTTGCATATGACAAATCAATATATCAAACATCCAATACACATAAACATATTGATTAAACTAGACATATTATGATACTTTAACATCATAGCATAATGCACTAGTTAGTTTGTATGTATACGAAATGAGACGTATATACACAAAAAGAATATGTACGAAGCATATTACTAGCATCGTATATTCATATGAAATTACATATACATACATCCAACATATCCGTAAACATTATATTACTTCAAGATGGACATCTAATGATACTCAACATAATAGCATCAAGCATTATTAATGAGTACTAATATTGTATAGCTACAAAATGAGATATACAACCAGTCTAATTGAAGTGACCACACAGACCAGCCATATTTGCTGAACTGCCCGGGTTAATCACCACTTAGTTACTGCTGTGGTAAGAATTAAAGAAATAGTCAGTTGACTATATTCTGTACAACAAATGCACACACCAAAAAGAGACTAGTCTAGTTTACAAAGAAATGACAAGCATCTACCAAGACACCTAAAAGTATACTTAGACAATGATATGCCTTTCACAAGTTTCTACTTCTCAGAAGAGTAATACATGAAGCACAATGATATTTAACACAGAACTTAGAAAGAACACTCAAGTAACCTACGCCAAAGATAGTTCTTGAAATAACCTAGATCAGATATAGACTGAAAATCGGTACATCCATCTAAGAGACTAAGAGACTTACTAAGGGACTAGTTACTAAGAAATAATTCTCCTAGTGGAATCTAGCAACATAAGAATCATACATATGACTACAAACATTGAGCTGGCTGTCTCACCTGTTCAGAAGTAAAACATTTTCTGACATGAAACAGGCTAGGAACCCTTATTTAAGCTGAGCCCAGCAGACCGTATTATCTCCTTGGCACCTTTCTGTCTGGTATGACAGAAACATGCTGACCTCCTAAGGTAATTAATTCTATTCACGTGTGGGGCCAGTTCATACCTCTTTTCTCATGCAGATTGACTTATCTCCCCCTGACGTTAATTGCAATCTGAACCACTAACCATCACCATAGTGTCACACCTGGATGGTTTTGAGTTGCCAGCCCCAGATCAGTTTCACAGTTTGCGCTCCAGTGGGTGTAATTGTCAGTTTGACCTGTAACACCTTTAAGCTGGACTGCCTGGTTTTACAACCCTAGTCTGATGGTCTGTGTGATTTTATTCTGGGTTTATTGCCATTCCCACTGTCCTGTTTTAGTGGCCAGCAGCCATCTGTTCTGACACTTCACAGTTGAATGGGTTCCTTTTGCTACAACATTTTATGCCTCTATGTGTGCAGGCCTGATTGTTCTGTCTTCCATTTCTCCTCCTTTATTATAGAGAATTGCATTTGTTCTTCTGTAACTTCTCTACATGGTGAACCGAAAATTGTTCTGGGAAGTAAAGGCTGCATTTCATGACAAAGATGCTATTGTTATCTGAGGCAGGTACTTCTTCAACAATGTCAACATTGGGTTCTATGTTGTTTTGGATACGCTCCATTGGGTATCCAATGGCCAAGAGCACTGGTGGGTTGGCAGGCCTCGTGTTGATGTTGTCATGTACACTCATCGTATGAGTTAATTGACGAACATTGTTAGCTGGTGTGCTGTCGACAGCTGTAGTTGTGGGCTGCGTAGATTCGGTGAATGCCTGAGTCGAGTTTTCAAGTTCAACAAAATTTACTTTTAGCCAGGAATTAATGTTTTCATTACTGCCCTGTGTCATGAGTTTATTATTACTGTGGTACAAATGTATCGTAATCACTGGCGTCGTAATCAGATCCTCAACGTGGGCCCCGTGCTTATCTTGCCTGTGTTCAATTAGTTCGAGCCTGTAGTAGTTGAGTAGGCAAGTTCGGAATGCCTCATAATGGAGTGTGTTGTTGAAGGAAACAGTAACACACTGTCCTGAGTTGGTGTGTTTGACGACTAGGCCGTTGGGATTTATGCACTTGGATAGCTTATTCTTCACGGCCCTCTCTTTGTTTAGTGTGTAAGTTTTATTGACAGCCGATCGTAAACCTGAGCGAGTCCTTTCACCATTCACTTCCAATACGGAGCACTCTCCTTCCCCTGACATTATTGCATAATATTACGAATAACTAAACTTGAAGAATGCAGCAATCGCATTGTTATCTAGCCACGCCGCGGGCAATTTGAGGTCCCGTGGTTGTTTCTGACACGCCTCGTGCACTTGATTGGTTAAAATTTAATAGTGTTCAACTATCACTCGAAATGAATATTATATATAACACACATTTTTGCGATATTCAACACTTGTATTAATCTAAAAACTATTTAACCACATCCTCAGAATCACAACGAGCACATTGATATAAAAATCCATGATAGGTGATTCAGCTTGCAGTAATAATAATCCGAGAAGTAAGAGATACGAAAACACGTCTTCACTCTCCGGAAATAGATAGATAGATAGATAGGCAGGCAATCAGGCAGGCAGGCAGGCAGATAGATAGATAGATAGATAGATAGATAGATAGATAGATAGATAGATAGATAGATAGACGGACGGACGGACGGACGGACGGACGGACGGACGGACGGACGGACGGACGGACGGACGGACGGACGGACGGACGGACGGACGGACGGACGGACGGACGGATGGACGGACGGACGGACGGACGGACGGACGGATGGATAGATGGATGGATAGATAGATAGATCCCCGCCAGGAGCTGGGCGAAGCCGGGCCGAGTCAGCTAGTTTATTTATATAATCACGTTTCACGAAAGAACCCCCATGTGAGACACCTCTGAACAATACCATTTAACTTCGCGCTGTTTGTGCCAAAACGAAAACCGCGAGACAATTTCAAAAAGAGCGGGCGTGTGTCTTGCTGAAGCTGTAATACTTTTAAAATGATGGTATTAATCCCGAAACCGTAAATTATATACCGCATATAAACAAACATTGAAATCTGCTGTACAATCTCCAGAACAAAATTTTTTTTATTGGTTGGACATAATGATAAGATTATTTGCTAAATCTCATCATTTCCCCTCAGTTGGTTACTGAGATATTGAATTTTATATAGAGGCAAAAAAAAAAAAAAAAAAAAAAAAAAAAAAACACACGCACACACACACACACTATACAAACCTTTGAGAACAAAGTTTTAAGACGCATCTTTGGACCCATTAGGGATAAACAAAGTGGAGAGTGGAAAAGAAGAAGTAACAAAGACATTTATGATCTGCTTAAGTCCCCGCTAATCACTGGTATCATGAAGGCTAATAGACTACAATGGCTGGGGCATATAGAAAGAATGGAAGATAATAGGGAAACAAAACTCGCTTACACTCAGGAAATAAATGACCGTAGACCCCGAGGTAGACCAAGAAGACGGTGGAAAGATAATATATATACAAACCTACAAGCACTTGGAATCAACGACTGGCAATAGAAGGTCAACCAGAGAGACGAATGGAGACGGATTGTATCTGAAGCAAAGAACCTCAATGGCTCGGAACGCTGAAGAAGAAGAAGAAGATATATATATATATATATATATATATATATATATATATATATATATATATATATATATTTTTTTTTTTTCCCGCGTTTCCATCCTGTTTCAGGATATTGCGGTCAACACCAGCATCTTTCAGCTGTATGTTGATTCCTAGGCTAGATTACGCTCATCAGCACGCCACGACTTTCTGAGCGACCGGCTCCATACTCTCATAAGTCACTTTTGCGATTCGAACCACTGCTAATTCTCGTCGCGTCACGTGACGAGAGTATTCGGGGTTAGCGGAGAAAGCTGCTAACCCCTCGGCCACGAAGTCGGTTATATATATATATATATATATATATATATATATATATATATATATATATATATATATATATATATATATATATATATATATATCTTCTTCAGCGTTCCGAGCCATTGAGGTTCTTTGCTGCAGATACATACATACATATATATATATATATATATATATATATATATATATATATATATATATATATATATATATATATATATATATCAACAGGTGCTTTAGCGAAGTTGATAGGGAACTGGACCGATAATGTCATGAGCGCGGTCGGACGCGGGTTGAATGCCTGGGCTCGTCGCCTGCTCAGCGAGGAAAATTTTGGGCCACCTATCTCTCCGTACAGTCAGGCCTATATAATGTGATGGCTCTATGACGTTGCAGACCATATCAGCAAACTGCTTCAGGATAAATTAATTGAATAAATGCGTACATATTTGTTTCTTCAATGTCTCTTTTACTCCATCAAGCCATATCTTGCTCTGTCGCCCTCTAGCCTTGTAGCCCGATGTTCTCACGTGGAACGCTCTACCCGCTGGTTGATCTTGTTTTATTTTAGTTAAATGGCCGAACCATTTCATTCTTTGTTGTTCTATAAAGTCAGTAATCGGTGGTATCCTACACATGTTCTTAGTTTCTCATTTTCCTCAGTTGCATTTCTTATGCATCTCATCTCAAACTATGTGAATTTAATTCTGTGTATTTAAGGACTGTCCGTGTCTGGCATTGGTAACACAGCACTATGACCAATAAAGCATCTATCTGCTTCTTAGTTGTATGCATGTTGATATCTAGGTGCTTTAGAATAGGTGCTATCTGATAGCTGTTACTGGCTTTCTGTATACTCGTTTTTATTTCTCTACCCAGTCTGCCATCCTCTGTAAACACACTGCCCTGGTACTAACTGATTCATGGACATTCGCAAATTAAAAAGATCCCACCAAAATTGTATAATGTTGATATACACACATTTGGATTCTCTTCGGTGCTACATGAATTCGTGCACTGTACTTAGACTCTCCTATGTGACCTATGGGAAAAGGCTGGAACACTTGTGGAAATATCCGTGGGAAATGAAATTGGACCTCTAAAATCCGAGCCAAACAAACGACATCCATTCCATAGCTGTCTGCCTTGATCCGCTCTCTCTTTAATTTATTGAATGTCTGCATTGATTTGTGTGTGCCTGTTTCAGAAAACTGTCCATGTAGGATAGACAAGGGGTTGACCCTAGTTGAGGTTACGGTTCAGAAGGTAGGGGTTTCTATCTCAGCATATTGGTACCTAATGACATCACACGTCCCTCTGGTTTCTCCGACAGTGAGATCAAATTCCTAGCCTTCTCGGATAAGGGTGACAAATAGAAGGTCCCGTTCGCAAATTGTGCACGTTGTAAATTCTACGGCAGTTGGACATCGCAACGAGAATGCCGTAAGACCTCTGATTCTGCAAAATAATTTGGAAAAACTATCTACCCATAGAAAGATACAGCCCGTTACCTTGGGTAGAATCTGTCCAGAGGAAGCAGACCTGACTCACATGCATGCTGGAATCGGGTACATTGATCTTCTAGATGCATAACTAGATATTGCTCACTCTCATAGAGAGAGGAACGAAGAAGACAGAAGAAGATGAAGAAGAAGAAGAAGAAGAAGAAGAAGAAGAAGAAGAAGAAGAAGAAGAAGAAGAAGAAGAAGAAGAAGAAGAAGACGAAGAAGAAGAAGAAGAAGAAGAAGAAGAAGGGGGAGGATGAAAAGAAGAAGGAGAAAAGGTGAGAGAAGAAGAAGAAGAAGAAGAAGAAGAAGAAGAAGAAGAAGAAGAAGAAGAAGAAGAAGGAGAAGAAAGGGGAGGAGGAGGAGGAGGAGGAGGAGGAGGAACAAACGAACAAATTGGCCACGCAGGCATGTCTTACGTCGACCCTTTCAATCACTCATCTCCTGTACATCAACTATCTGTTGTGCATGTTACGTTCACATAGGGAAGAAGAAGGAGGAGGAGGAGGAGGAGGAGGAGGAGGAGGAGGAGGAGGAGGAGGAGGAGGAGGAGGAGGAGGAGGAGGAGGAGGAGGAGGAGGAGGAGGAGGAGGAGGAGGAGGAGGAGGAGGAGGAGGAGGAGGAGGAGGAGGAGGAGGAGGAGGAGGAGGAGGAGGAGGAGGAGGAGGAGGAGGAGGAGGAGGAGGAGGAGGAGGAGGAGGAGGAGGAGGAGGAGGAGGAGGAGGAGGAGGAGGAGGAGGAGGAGGAGGAGGAGGAGGAGGAGGAGGAGGAGGAGGAGGAGGAGGAGGAGGAGGAGGAGGAGGAGGAGGAGGAGGAGGAGGAGGAGGAGGAGGAGGAGGAGGAGGAGGAGGAGGAGGAGGAGGAGGAGGAGGAGGAGGAGGAGGAGGAGGAGGAGGAGGAGGAGGAGGAGGAGGAGGAGGAGGAGGAGGAGGAGGAGGAGGAGGAGGAGGAGGAGGAGGAGGAGGAGGAGGAGGAGGAGGAGGAGGAGGAGGAGGAGGAGGAGGAGGAGGAGGAGGAGGAGGAGGAGGAGGAGGAGGAGGAGGAGGAGGAGGAGGAGGAGGAGGAGGAGGAGGAGGAGGAGGAGGAGGAGGAGGAGGAGGAGGAGGAGGAGGAGGAGGAGGAGGAGGAGGAGGAGGAGGAGGAGGAGGAGGAGGAGGAGGAGGAGGAGGAGGAGGAGGAGGAGGAGGAGGAGGAGGAGGAGGAGGAGGAGGAGAAGAAGAAGAAGATGAAGAAGAAGAAGAAGAAGAAGAAGAAGAAGAAGAAGAAGAAGAAGAAGAAGAAGAAGAAGAAGAAGAAGAAGCACCAGCACCAGCACCAGCAGAAGAAGATACAGTTTTCTTGTTCGCGTCCATGGTATCCTCCAGAAACCACATTTCCATTGCAATTAGATGTTTCTCATCTTGTCTGCTTATTGTTCTTGTTTCACATAAATAAATATAAATATAGATTCTATATAGCATTATTGTGCTGCGTACATCTAAAGTAATAGTCCGGTTTTACATCTTTGCGCTGTCTAGCAGTTAAGAAAATATATCCAATCTCATGTAGTTTGCTTTTCTGTCAATTCAAATCAAACACTTTAAAGGTTACACTTGCCAAGAATATATATTTTAGAAATTCCTATATTCTTATTGAAACATTGTGTATGTTTAGTAGTCAAGTCAGTGAAGGCATCATGTCAAACGAGGTGAAGCCAGACAAGAATGCTGTGCAGGGAGCCAGCCAAAGAAGTCAGACAACACAGAGCTGGTGTCGTTAATCGCGACACGCTGAGGGAGATACTAAAGAGGCATTCCGAGCACTTGTGGACTGAATGGTTCCATATGCAGTGAGGATCCTTGGACGACTAACTAACAAACTAACAAACTAACTAACTAACAAACTAACTAACTAACTAACTAACCAACCAACCAACCAACCAACCAACTAACTAACTAACTAACTAACTAAGTAAGTAAGTAGGTAAGTAGGTAGGTAGGTAGGTAGGTAACTAACTAACTAACTAACTAACTAACTAACTTAACTAAGCTAAGCTAAGCTACCTGCCTACCTGCCTACCTGCCTACCTGCCTACCTAACTAACTAACTAACTAACTAACTAACTAACTAACTAACCAACTAACCAACTAAACTAATAAATTAATTAAATTACTGACCGACGGACTAGCTAGATAATTAACTAACTAACTAACTAACTGACTAACTATCTAACTAATTAAATGACTGACTGACTGACTAGCTAATTAACTAAGTAACTAACTAATTAAATGACCGACTGGCTGACTAGCTAACTAACTAAATAAATAACTAATTAAATGACTGACTGACTAGCTAACTATCTAACAAACTAACTTAATGACTCACTGATTAAATGACTGACTGACTAGCTAACAAACTAACTGACTAACTAACTAACTGATTGAATGACTGACTGGCTGACTAGCTAGCTAACTAACTAACTGACTAACTAAATAATTAAATAACTGACTAACTAACTAACTAACTAACTGAATGACTGACTGACTGACTAGCTAACTAGCTAACTAATTAAATCACTGACTGACTGACTGAATGACTGACTGACTGACTAGCTAACTAACTAACTAAATAACTAACTAACTTATTAACTGAATGACTGACTGACTGACTAGCTAACTAACTAATTAAATCACAGACTGACTAGCTAGCTAACTAACTAACTAACTAACTAAATGACTGACTGACTAGCTTGTTAACTAACCATTTTAACCAACTAACTGATTGACTAACTAATTAACTAACTGAGTAACTATCTAACTGACTGACTGACTAACTAACTAACCGACTGACTGATTCGCTGAATGATTGACTTACTGACTAACTAACTGACTGACTGACAGATAGACTAATTAACTAACTAACTAATTAACCAACTGACCGAATGATTGATTAAACTGATTGTTTAACTAACTGACTGACTGACTGATTAACTGGCTGACTGACTAACTAACATACTGATTGCCTGACTGGTTGGCTGGCTAACTGACTGACTGACTAACTAACTAACTAAGTCAATGAAGGTATTTAGTAACCAATGTGAGCGGTTACATACAAGCTTGGAACTGTGCCGGAAACCAGAGAACAATCGGGCAGGTTAGAACCAGCCTATGTAGCTAAGTCTTCTGGGATACACAAAATATGGGAAAGTAGGGTTACACAAAGAAGCTTAATTGGAAACAGGGATGAGTAACATGGGGGAAAACCTGGAAGTATTTCCAAGAGAAAGGAAAGGCGAGGCTAGGAGTATCTGGGACAGGTGTGGGGAGCTAAGGGGCAGCACAAGTAAGCATAGGATGTATTTTTAATGACTGCAGTTTTTGAAAATATTGCAGGTCTAGGTTTTGCATTCACCCTCTGTAAATTTCATGCAACATAATAGGTAAATTCAAAACTTGGACCGGCAATATTTTCAAACACTGCAGTCATTAAACATACACCCTGTAGAACAACGTGATGAATGAGTATGTAGTAATTACGTTATCTGATGTGCATTCAGCAGTCGTCTTAGCCGAAAGAATAAGAGCGCTCCAGTGCTTAAACTTCGCTGTCGGCGGCGTGGCGGGATCAGCACCAGTTAGTTGGACTTCAACGTTGAATTCTCTTTCAGAAAGCAATGGCAAACTATTAAAAATAAAATTTTTTTGAAAATAAACCTGGCGTTGGGGTTGATCGCAACGTCCTGTCAAGGACCTGCAATTGTAAAAGGAGTGCATTCGGACCCTCTTCTACCTCTTCAGGAGTAGTGGGTATATGGTGCTGGTCCTTTAATTGTTTTATAGATCGATCGACACTGGATGGGTGGTGATGGACATTGTATGAAACAAATCCCTGTCACTGGGGGTTAGAAAAAGGACTCTTGCATGATACATAGAACCAGTTGTAACACATGGCTGTGAATCATGGACAGTTAATGGAGTCTCCGTGGCCACGCGGTTTTGCCGCCAGTTTTGCTTTCCGAAGGTTGTAAGTTCGATTCTGGGCTACGTCGTTCGATTCACGAGTACAGATTTATCGAAGACTCGTGAAGTTCGTCGCTGGAGCTACGGAGTTCGTGATGCGTGCGACGCTTTCGGCAAGCTGCTCTGCGGAAAGAGACCGAGCCGTATGGGATTAAACTCGATGCAATAAAGTCAACCCTATTGCCTTTTAAAACCCTTTTAATCCTGTACAGCTAGTTTAATTTTTTTTTACAGTAGAAAAAGCATCTGAGTCCTCAAAGATGAGGTTTCACTGAAGAATGCTGGAAATTCCTGGCTAGCTAAAATTAGTACATCGAAATGTTTTAACAGAGTCGAAGACACAAAGACAAATTATCTCAAATAACAGAAAGAGGCAACCGTCTGTTTGTTTTTGCAACATCCCGGTAAGGAAACATCTGTTGTGACAACTGAAAATATTTATGGAAAAAAAGACAGGGAAGAATGCACAATGTAATTCTTGACAACCTTCTGTCATGGCACGGAAATATCTCAGCACACCAGTACTTGCCGTTGGAGATCGCATGATGTAGAGAAGCATTATCGTCCACCACAATCGGCAAAAACACTACATCAGTGGTTCTCAACCGGTGGGGAATTCTCCCCCCCCCCCCAGGGGGAATTTTAGGGTTTCCGGGGGGGGGGGGGGGGAAATTAAGATTATTTCTAGAGTGCGTGAATACAAGAACCGATTACTTGATATTGTTTTTCCCTTCATACTTTACAGTTCTGTACATATCACCCTTCTGAAAATCATTTTGTAACGTAAGTAGATCCGCAAATGACGTTTTATGTAGATGTCTAGACGTGTTTTAGTATGTGCTATTAAATTTAGCTTCAATTATTACGTATACTGTGTAGGGGCAGGGGGACATTTTTAGGGAGGAAATGAGAAGGGGGGGGGGGATGACGTTCTAAAAATATGGTGGGGGGGGGGGAATACGTCCTAAAAATATGGTGAAGAGGGGCACGGGCCAAAAAAGGTTGAGAACCTCTGCACTAGATGATGATGGCTTGTGGTCGACAGAGACCGTTAACCTCGGGCTTGAGTTGAAATTTCCACATTTGAGCCAACGTGTCGCTTTGACTGCGTTGGATTTCTGGTCGTGTTGTGTACCATTGATAGGGTCGATCCGTCAGATTCTGTCTTCTATTAGCTCTTTGGCAAAGGTTTAGTTTATTAAAAGTAATTTACCTTTTTCCACGCCTTGATTTTATTGGGTATAGCCATGTTTGTATAGACAAATATGCACAAGGTGAGTTATGAGGTCAACTTTACATCCCGGAAAATTTATAGACCAATATGCACAAGGTGAGTTATGTGGTCAACTTTACTTCCCAGAACATTTGTAGACCAATATGCACAAGGTGAGTTATGTGGTCAACTTTACTTCCCGGAACATTCATAGACCAATATGCACAAGGTGAGTTATGTGGTCAACTTTACTTCCCAGAACATTTGTAGACCAATATGCACAAGGTGAGTTATGTGGTCAACTTTACTTCCCGGAACATTCGTAGACCAATATGCACAAGGTGAGTTATATGGTCAACTTTACTTCCCGGAACATTTGTAGACCAATATGCACAAGGTGAGTTATGTGGTCAACTTTACTTCCCGAAACATTTATAGACCAATATGCACAAGGTGAGTTATGTGGTCAACTTTACTTCCCGGAACATTCATAGACCAATATGCACAAGGTGAGTTATGTGGTCAACTTTACTGCCCGGAACATTTGTAGACCAATATGCACAAGGTGAGTTATGTGGTCAACTTTACTTCCCAGAACATTTGTAGACCAATATGCACAAGGTGAGTTATGTGGTCAACTTTACTTCCCAGAACATTTATAGACCAATATGCACAAGGTGAGTTATGTGGTCAACTTTACTTCCCGGAACATTCATAGACCAATATGCACAAGGTGAGTTATATGGTCAACTTTACTTCCCGGAACATTTATAGACCAATATGCACAAGGTGAGTTATGTGGTCAACTTTACTTCCCAGAACATTTATAGACCAATATGCACAAGGTGAGTTATGTCGTCAACTTTACTTCCCGGAACATTTATAGACCAATATGCACAAGGTGAGTTATGTCGTCAACTTTACTTCCCGGAACATTTATAGACCAATATGCACAATGTGAGTTATGTGCTCAACTATACGTGGTCAATTTTACTTCCCATAGTATTTATGGACCAATGTGCACAAGGTGAGTTATGTAGTCAACCTTACATGGTCAACTTTACTTCCCGGAACAATCATAGACCAATATGCACAAGGTGCGTTATGTGGTCAACTTTACTTCCCGGAACATTTATAGACCAATATGCACAAGGTGAGTTATGTGGTCAACCTTACGTGGTAAACTTTACTTCCAAGAACATTTATAAACCAATATGCACAAGGTGAGTTATGTGCTCAACTATACGTGGTCAATTTTACTTCCCAGAGTATTTATAGACCAATATGCACAAGGTGAGTTATGAGGTCAACCTTACGTGGTTAACTTTACTTCCCAGAACATTTATAGACCAATATGCACAAGGTGAGTTTTGTGGTCAACTTTACTTCCCGGAACATTTATAGACCAATATGCACAAGGTGAGTTATGTCGTCAACTTTACTTCTCGGAACATTTATAGACCAATATGCACAAGGTGAGTTATATGCTCAACTATACGTGGTTAAGTTTACTTCCCAGAGTATTTATAGACCAATATGCACAAGGTGAGTTATGAGGTCAACCTTACGTGGTTAACTTTACTTCCCAGAACATTTATAGACCAATATGCACAAGGTGAGTTATGTGGTCAACTTTACTTCCCAGAACATTTATAGACCAATATGCACAAGGAGAATAATGTGGCCAATGTGGTCAACTTTACGTGGTCAATTTTACTTCCCAGAACATTTATAGACCAATATGCACAAGGTGAGGTATGTGGTCAACTTTACTTCCCAGAACATTTATAGACCAATATGCACAAGGTGAGTTATGTGGTCAACCTTACGTGGTAAACTTTACTTTCAAGAACATTTATAAACCAATATGCACAAGGTGAGTTATGTGCTCAACTATACGTGGTCAATTTGACTTCCCAGAGTATTTATAGACCAATATGCACAAGGAGAGTTATGTTGCCAGTGTGGTCAACTTTACGTGGTCAATTTTACTTCCCAGAACATTTATAGACCAATATGCACAAGGTGAGTTATGTGCTAAACTATACATAGTCAATTTTACTTCCCAGAACATTTATAGACCAATATGCACAAGGTGAGGTATGAGGTCAAATTTACTTCCCAGAACATTTATAGACCAATATGCACAAGGTGAGTTATGAGGTCAACCTTACGTGGTCAGCTATACTTCCCATAACATTTATAGATCAATATGCACAAGGTGAGGTATGTGGTCAACTTTACTTCCCAGAACATTTATAGACCAATATGCACAAGGAGAGTTATGTGGCCAATGTGGTAAACTTTATGTGGTCAATTTTACTTCCCAGAACATTTATAAATCAATATGCACAAGGTGAGGTATGTGGTCAACCTTACATGGTCAACTTTACTTCCCTGAACATTTATAGACCAAAAGGCACAAAGTAAGTTGTATAGTCAACTTTACGGTTGTCAACTTTAATTCCTAGAGGATATCCAGGTACTTGTTTTAGGCTGGGTTGACTTGCGAGTCCTGGTCAATGTTTTTAAAAATCGTCGTGGTTGAGGGTGCGATCATAGGACTTTCGGGCCCGCGTCTAGGCATGCTAGCCACTGACCAATTGAGGGTTGGCAAGGAAAGATTGACTGTAGACATAAAGTGGTCGTTGGGTTGATTTCATTTTCACAAGATGCTCCAAACACTGTATTCGTTGTTGTTGTTGTTGTTGTTGTTGTTGTTGTTGTTGTTGTTGTTGTTGTTCCTTCTCCTCCTCCTCTTCTGCTTCTTTGTCTTCTTCGTCTTCTCCATTTACCTCAGTGGAAAAAAGGGAAGGGATGGGGAGGTGGAAGTTTTGAGATGTAATGATCTTATATGCGTTATTTCTAATGCTCTTTGCCAGTTGATATTCACTTCTCTAAGGTTATTCTGCCGGCCTCCCTGGTCTATGAGTTAACGACTTTCCCCGTAATCCCGTATATTCACGTGATTGACACAACTGCGCGAGATTCAATAACGGATCGCGCCACGTTGGTTACTTGCGGGGTATGTGAGCCAGCTGCTCAGAAAGCAATGGCAAACTACTGAGCGTAATCTTGCCAAGAACATCAATAATCAGCTGAAAGATGCTGATGTTGACTGCAATGTCCTGTAAAGGCTTTGCGAAACAAAAATGGTTATTTTTGCCGCCCTCCGTGGCTAAGGTCTTGCGGACGCGATTCGTGAACCCGTTTACCTGCGTTCGAAAAACAGCTGCGACCGACTTGGCAACAGACCGTGTCGCGCTCGGTTGTAACGTGTTGGTATGGGAACCGGTCGTTCAGAAAGCAATGGCAAACTACTGAACGTAAACTTGCCAAGACATCAACAACAGCAGTAAAGTGCTTGTGTTGACATCGATGTCCTGTAAATGGGATATGCAAAAATAAAAAAAGGTTATTCTTGATATCATCACTCCAACGTTTAGATGGTCTTCCCCGTGTTGTGTATCCATTATATTTCTTTATTGTGATTCTTCGTGGCAGATGGTACCAGGTCATTCTTGTGATGTGTCAAACCATTGAACCTGTTGTTCTTTAATGAAGCCATGACTGGTTTCAGACCCAGTTGTCTCTTAATTTCATCATTCCTAATTATATCTCTCACGGTTACTCCCACAACTCTTTTTGGGCATCTCATCTCTGTTGTTATGATTTCGTGCTCATTAGTTGCAGTAGGCGTCCATATTTGACATTGATAGAATAGTTAGTTAGTTGCATATCCTTTACAGGACGTCGCAGTGACCACCAGAATTGTGTTGTTGTTGTGGTCTCTTGGCAAGTTTACCTTCAGTAATTTACCATTGCTTTCTGAACGACCGGCACCCATACCATTTCGTAAAAAGCTAACGCAAGGCGATCTGCTGCCACATCGCCTGCCGCTATTTTGAACGCCGGTATGCTAGATTACGAACTGCGTCAGTAACCTCTTCGCCACGGAGCCGGCATAATGTGGGGTAATAAATAGTTCTTATGAGATTTGCTGTAGTACTTTCACGTATCTTTCTGTGCGACAGAAGTGACGCTCGCTGTCCCAGTACCCGAGTTGCCTTTGTGCAATGTGTGGTCATTCCTCTGTCCATTCTTCCATCTGGTGGAAATTGACCGTAGATATTTAAATACGCCAGTTTGTTTTACGTCTGAGTTCTTAATGAGCATTATTTGTTGCATATTTATAAATAGAATGCTGGGCGTGGTGATAGTTCTAACGTCATTGTTTCTATCTGTCTCTTATATGGAAACCGGCAGTTTTTCTGTCATTACATTTCGGAAGTAACCAGTTTCGTCTTTTCCTACTTAGATAGACAGTGTTCATGCTTTCCTCTCACAGTAGAGCGCTTGGTTAGAAGGTTAGTTACAACATCGCAATTAACCCCTGCATTATAGGTCAGCATGACCGAATGGATAAGAACTCTTGTTCTTAAACATCCGGTGTGGTGATGCCTAAGTCAGGGGTTCAACCTCTATACTGGACAGTTGGACTAAAATTTATTAAAAATTACACGTACCTCTGAAGTCGGAGTGAGTTCGCCTGATGGCGAGGGACACTGTTGATGGGGAAAGCTAATCCACACACAAAATTCAGTCCAGCACTACTGGAAGTAGTGTATATAGACTACGCTTGAGTTCAAAGCGGAGCGAGAGGGGGAAAATTACTCTGCATTTACTGTTTGCGATTTTCTATGCGATTTTTCGTTAAGTAGTTTCCCATTAGGAGTATCATCTCGAATGTAGATCCAGGTCACCAAGGACCGAGATCTGCGGAGAAACACGGCCGCCTACGCCAGTTGACAAGGCACGTGCGGATAATGATGATGCTTATCATCATCATTATCCGCAGCATGACAATTGCTATTGTTTTATAAACGGCCGACGCTCATACCACCGTGAACACTCTGGTTACTTGTCCATTACCCCATGTGGACAACAGTCACCTGTGAGGGTGAAACCATATTCAGCTGCTTTGGTGGCTGTCTAGTCACGGGACTATCTTTCTGAGCCGGTGATGGACACTACTATAACTTCTCCTTGAGGTTGAATGGGGTAGGGGTAATGGTGAAATCGAATCGAACCACCGTGAAATTCCACGCAAAGTGATCTACTCCCAAATCCTCTATAGATGACTTCGAACCCGATATGTCGTGATTGTGAAACTCCGTTCACTACCCTTAAGCCGAGGACGCATATAAAATGTGGTAGAAATATTGTGTTAATCTATTGTCGTGTGACTTATTCACGGATGTGTTGATGTTTGAGTCATGGCTACGCCTGGTAAGTCACTGAGATCAGCTTTTAACATCTGGTTTCTGTTTCTCTTTCAAGTTTTCCCATTTTCTATGAAACGCTACCTAGATACTTGAACTCTGGGGCATGGTTTACTCTGATCTTATGTTTATGTATGTTACGTTGGCTTGATCTATGTATCTTCATGCATATGTATGTCACGTTGACTTGATCTATGTATCATCATCATGTATGTGTGTGTTGCATAAGACTGATGATCTACATATCGCTATGAATATGTATGTTACATTAGCTTGATCTGCGCATCTTCATATATTAGATGGGCTTCGTGATCTACACATCGTTATGTATATGTATGTTTCATGTCATTAATAATCTACATATCGTTATTTATATGTCTGTTAAGTGCACTTAATTTTCTTCATATCTTCATGTATATTATGTTAAGTGTACTTGATGTTCTACATATGTTCATGTATGTGTTTGTTACGTGGACTTGATGATCTACAAATCTTCATTGTTTCGATCTTAAACATGTTGATCTTCATGTTATGTTGTCACACACTGTAGACACTGACCGCATATGTGTTTTTTTTTTTTTTTGTCTTCACCTCGTTTATCTGGTCAGCAGCAGAGAGTATTTCATTCATTGGCGTGTCCTCTTCATTGTTTTCTACGTGATATACACAAAAGTAAAGTACATTTAAATATACCAAAGTAGAGTAGAACACATTTAAATATACTAAAGTAAGGTAAAAATACATTTAAATATACTAAAGTAAAGTAAAGTACATTTAAATATATTAAAATTAAGTAAAGTACATTTAAATATGCTAAAGTGCATTTAAATATACTAAAGTAAAGTGCATGTAAATATACAAAAGTAAAGTGCATTTAAATATACTAGAGTAAAAGAAAGTACATTTAAATATTCTAAAGTAAAGTAAAGTAAAGGACTGTTTTTTTTGTTTTTTTTTGCACATCCTGGGGTAAATGGAACTAGCCCTATTTTTCATAGACTAATTGGCACTCGTCGGTTTAATGTGAACAGTATCACCCCGGCTGCCTTAACTTCCCAGACATTCCGTAGTACCAATTTCATAGTGGGCCCACAACAGCCCTACCGCGGCCCCATCAATAGTAGAAAGCACACACAGATTCACATACTCCTGCTATTTCTAACATGTCTGTGAATCTGTCAGTTGTTCTCGCTACGTTCTGCCAATTGCGTTGAAGCTGTTCGTATGGGCACAGTTTTTCGAAAACATCCCATAATTTATTCAAATTCACTCTGTGGACTGGCTGTATCTAAGATTGTTGCATGCAATTTTACAGGACGTTGCAATCAGTGTCAGCCTTTAATGACTGTTCGTGAATTGCTGACAAATTTACTATCAGCAATTTTTCTTTGCTTTCTGATTGAGAAGTCAACATTTAAGTCCAAATGATTGGTCTGTGAAGTGAACCCACTACACCACCGTCAACAGAGACAGTTTAAATCTGCAAACGCGTTAAACAACTGGGCCACGTCGATCTATTTAAACAAGTCCGTGAATGTTGCAAGACGTTGCA
>OY992894.1:68733361-68748361 GCA_963921405.1 Cepaea hortensis | reverse complement strand
AATCAGGACATTCCCATACGTGTTCCGTCCCTTTCTTAAACAATCAGCGAAGAGTTTCCCCAATTCTAATGGTACCAGTGGCAGTCTGAGATTATGTGTCCGCCTGACCTTTTCTCGGCGAACGTTATGCCTACATCAGAGTAAGGTAGTCTTCCACCTTCCTTTGCCAATCTGCCAGCCTCCTCATTTAGAGAGATGCTGCAATGTGAATCGCAAAGTAAAATTACCAATTTATTATTACCATTATATGGAGAAAGGTATGCATGTGACTGTTAGTAAGACCGAAATTATCGATATATAAGAATCAACACCAAAGCACTCAGGACAAACTCATAGATACCCCATATCCCTCAGCTAATGCCGTACGGTGTAATTGCCGATCATTCCATTCAAACCGTGGTTGTGAACATTCGGATTCGTCCCCACAGACATCTTTCCTGGTTGGAATCACACTTGAATCCAAACTTATATCCTTAACTGACAGTCGTTCATAAACAGTCTTGAGAATCTGTGCCTTGTTCCACCTCATCAACTGACAGTCGTTCATAGATAGTCTTGGGAATCTCTGCCTTGTCCCACCTCATCAACTGACAGTCGTTCATAAATAGTCTTGAGAATATTTGCTTTGTTCCACCTCATCAACTGACAGTCGTTCATAGATATTCTTGGGAATCTCTGCCTTGTCCCACCTCATCTATAATCATATATGTGTATGTGCGTGTGTATAGGTGTGTATGTATGCGTGTGTGTTCTCGTGTATGCATGTGTATATGTTTGTGTGTGTACATGTGCATGCATGCAGTGTATGCGAAGGAGTGTGTATTCGTGTGTTATGTGAGTACGTGTGCGTAAGTATGTGTATGCGGGTGTGGATGTGTGTAGGTGTGAGTATGTGCGTGGGTATATGTGTATATTTGCGTGTGTATGTTGTGCGTGTGTGTACGTGTGAGAGAGAGAGAGAGAGAGAGAGAGAGAGAGAGAGAGAGAGAGAGAGAGAGAGAGAGAGAGAGAGAGAGAGAGAGAGAGAGAGAGAGAGAGAGTTGATCGCACGCATGTCATCTAACATGCTATTCCATATTTTTTTGTGTATTTTCATTTTCATATTATCATTTTGAATGCCACTTGATTTTAACATGTATAAAATGAACACTGTAAATTACTGTAGAGTGAGTGAGAGAGTTAGTAAGTGTGAGTGAGAGAGAGTGAATGAGTGTGAGAGTGTGTGTATGTCTAAAGAGAGAGAGAGAGAGAGAGAGAGAGAGAGAGAGAGAGAGAGAGAGAGAGAGAGAGAGTTGAGTGCACGCATGTCCTGTAACATGCTATTCCATATTTTTATGTATTCTCATCTTTCATATTACGAGGTATCATTTTGTATGCCATTTCCCCTCTGCTGTGTGTCCACCGTGACGAGGTAGAGGGGCTTGTGCGTCCCAATGACCCCAAGAGCTATGCCGACGGTAGCACAGCTACTGGTAGGGCCACCCATGTCGGACAGGTCAAGGGAGAGGGATCAGACGAAGAGACACACAAACCTGCTGCCTTGTAGGTAGACTGGGGACAGTCAAAGGCTAGAGAAAGCATCCCGAATAAATGCTTGTCGAAATCGGATGTACTGAGCCACAGGCTTGACAAAGCAGTGCAACGTAAAACCTGCTGCCTTGTAGGTAGACTGGGGACAGTCAAAGGCTAGGGAAAGCATCCCGAATAAATGCTTGTCGAAATCGGATGTACTGAGCCACAGGCTTGACAAAGCAGTGCAACGTAACTTAATTCATGATGTCACAAATCAAAATTAATCGATATGGTGCTAATCCCGTGAAGTCCCATCAGGCGGCGATAGTGCCGGGCCCCCTGCCTCGAGGGGGTCCACCCATGACTACTGGTGGTCACCTTCCCCTGTGCTGTGGAGTCAAGGCACAGAGGAGTAGGTTAAGAGCTATTGACCAAATACCCCGGACACGCAACATACTACAGTGGAATGCCGAAGGAGTTTACAAGAAGAAAGACTCCCTAACACAGCGTCTTCATAAAGATAGAATAGATGTGGCATGCATTCAAGAGACACACCTCAACGCCAATCACAAATTCTCAGTCAGAGGATATCAAGCCACACGTTTCGACCGCGAAGGACACAAAGGAGGAGTTCTAATACTTACACGAAATACAATACCTTGCAGCGAAGTATCTGTGATCTCTGACAACCAAACGGAAATTATAGGTGTTGATATAATGATAAAGGACGTGAAAATAAGAATCTACAATCTGTATAGCCCAGCAGATAAGGACCTTACACTCTCAAACATGAAAATAACTGACACAAACTGCATTATTGTCGGAGACTTTAATAGCCGTTCAGAAAGATGGGGATACCCAGATACTGACAAAAGAGGAGATGAATTGGAGGACTGGGAAATAGACTCAAATCTCCATCTACTCAACAAAGCGGATGACACACCGAGCTTCTACTCCAGAAGATGGCTTACCACTTCTACTCCAGACTTAGCTTTCTGCACAGGAGATATCCTCCACAAAATCGATCGCCATGTGCTGGACTAATTAGCAGGTAGTGACCACAGACCAATCAAGCTTGTAATGAATATGGAGTATGTTCCACAGGAGCAAAAGCCCTTGCCCCGCTGGAATTACAAACGAGCAGATTGGGACAGATTTGCCATACTAACAGACAAATATTGTGAAAACATAAATACACGATATGGCAACATAAAGCAAATGGTGGAAAGTCTAAACAGAGCGATAATACAGGCAGCCACTGAGTCCATTCCTAGAGGAGCGAGGAAAAATTACAAACCATACTGGACTGAAGAACTACAAAGTTTGGAGGACAAAGTTGAAGACGCCAGGAAGACAGCAGAGAGAGAACAAACAGTTGAAGCGAACATCTCTCTCAAAGCCATCTCAGCAAAATATAAAAGAACAGTAAATCAAACAACAAGAGATTGTTGGAGGGAAAAAACAGAAAACCTGAATTTTGACAGGGATGGAAACAAACTATGGAAACTAGTGAAAGCCATGAACAATGAAGGACCTAGAAACAAACAAATAACAATTAAACAGGGAAATGCCTTGCTTACAGGAAAAAAGGCTGCAAATGCACTAATGGAACACTATGCAAATGCAAACCACATTGATATTACAACCGAACAGAAGAAAGCAATCAAAGACAAACAGATACATCATAGAAATACAGAGACAGCAGCAGAATATATGATGGCAAATCTAACAATGGAAGAAATGGAACAGGCAATGAATACCCTAAAAAAGAAGAAATCACCAGGAAAGGATGGAATCACAAATGAAATGCTAATAGGACTAGGCACCAAGGCAAAGAAGAAACTACTAGCAGTCCTAAATAACAGCTGGAAGAGAGGAATAGTCCCACAGGCATGGAAGGAAGCTATACTAATACCAGTCCCAAAGAAAGGAAAAGACCTGGAAGAACCAAATGGCTATCGACCTATCAGTCTACTTAGCTGTGTAGGAAAATTAATGGAACGCATTATCAATGGCAGGCTAACATGGCATCTGGAAGAAAACAAACTCTTAACACCACACCAAGCAGGATTAAGAAAGTACAGATCCACTGAAGATCAAATAACCTATATAGCTCAGGAAATAGAGGATGCCTTCCAAGAGAAAAAGCACACACTAGCAGTCTGGATAGATTTAGAAAAAGCATTTGATAAAGTATGGAAGGAAGGACTGAAAGTAAAACTGCAAAAAATGCATGTTTGTGGAAACATGTATAAATGGATCAGCCACTACCTTGAGAACAGAACTGCCAGGACAAAAGTACAAGGACAAACAAGCAAAATGATGCTGCTGGAGCAAGGTGTCCCCCAAGGAGGAGTTCTTTCACCAACATTATTCCTAGCATATATAAATGACATCACAGAAAATTTTCAAGCCAGAGTACACACATCCTCCTTTGCAGATGACCTAGCCATATGGACATCTGAAGAATATATTAGTACAGCTAACAGCAGAATACAGCAAGCCTTATTAGCGCTAGAGGACTGGTCAAAATCATGGCTAGTGAAGATAAGTGAGGAGAAAACAACATGCACAGTGTTCTCCCTCTCAAATAAAACTCAGCAACCTAAGCTGGTATTGAATGGAAAAATATTGCGCCATGAAGAAAATCCAAACTATCTAGGAGTCACCTTTGATCGTCGCCTGACATGGAAGACACAGGTTGAGAAAAATCGAACAAGAGCAAGGCAGAGAATGACAATCATGAAAAAGCTTGCTGGTACAACATGGGGAGCAGATGAGAAAGTTCTCAAGAAGTTATATACTGGACGGGTGAGGCCAGTACTGGAATATGGCATTGCAGCTTGGGCAACAGCAGCTAAGTCAAACTTTAACAAAATAAGTAGAAGCCAAAACCAAGAAATGCGAATCATAACTGGAAGCCTGAAGACAACGCCTATTAATGAACTAGAAAAGATCACTTGTTTACAACCAATGCAGGATAGAAGAGATAGCAGAGCCCAGCAACAAGCAGAAAAATTCAGAAGATTGACAGACCACCCTATGTACAACAGATTTAATGGTTTTGGAAAGGGAAGACTGAAGCGTACCAACTTTGTAGAAACTGCAAAACGAAGGATTAGGGCAGATCCTATACTTAACATATCAACAGTCAAGCCCATTTACAATGCACACAAGTTCCCAGCTTGGAGACAGCAGCAACTGCCTGAGATGATAGAAAACATTCCTGGTATTGAGAAAAAGAACACTCAGCATGAAACCGAAAGAAAAGAAATAACCCTAAACTACATAAAAGAACATTACCCAAGCAGGAATTGGACCCATGCATATACAGATGGATCAGCCAAAAATTCAATAGAGAATGGAGGAGGAGGAATTCTCCTAAATTTAAAAAATGGAGTGAAAAAAACACATTCAATGGCAACTGGAAAATTTTCAAGTAACTTCAAAGCGGAGGTAGAGGCTCTGAAAACTGCAGCAGAAATGCTCCTGATGGAGGAAAATAAAGAGAAGCAAATAGCTATCTTCACAGATGCAAAGTCAGCTGTCTCAATACTGAAGAGCAATAACAGCACAGAACTAGCTGACCTACGAGCAACACTCCATGGTCTATGCCAGAAATCCAAAAAAGTTGTAATACAGTGGATCCCATCACATTGCAGTATACCTGGAAACGAAGAGGCTGACAGACTGGCAAAAGAGGGCGGACGACTACCACAGCCTGACATAGACATAACCTATAATGAGGCAAAGAGGTTGATAAAAAGCACTTATAGAACCAAATGGGAATCAGAGCATCCAGGCCATCAGAAGGATGATGCATATTACAAACTCGACCGAAGAGAACAAGTAGCAATCTTCAGACTCCGCACAGGACATAACAGGCTGAAATACCACTTGTTCAATAAACTAAAGATAGGAGATACCGATGAATGTAATTGTAGAACTGGAAAAATGACAGCAAAACATTTGCTGCAGGATTGCCCAACGTATGCAGAACAGAGAAAGATATTTTGGCCCACACCTGCTTCATTTGAGGACAAGCTCTATGGAGATATCAACAAGCTCAAGTTGACCGCAGCTTACTTTAACTACATACAGGTTGACATTTAAAGGTGCATGAAGACCCAGAGGCATGAAATGGAATATTGCTTGGATAGCAAATCCATTATGTGGAAAGTCCAAATCGAAAGCTCGCTGTGTGGGCTTCATAAAAGGTGGAAAAGTGTCCTAGTGGCACGAAATGGAATATTGCTTGGATAGTAAATCCATTACGTGGAAAGTCCGAATCAAAAGCCCATTGTGTGGGCTTCATAAAAGGTGGAAAAGTGTCCTAGTGGCATGAAATGGAATATTGCTTGGATAGCAAATCCATTACGTGGAAAGTCTGAATCAAAAGCCCACTGTGTGGGCTTCATAAAAGGTGGAAAAGTGTCCTAGTGGCACGAAATGGAATATTGCTTGGATAGCAAATCCATTACATGGAAAGTCCGAATCGAAAGCTCACTGTGTGGATGTCATCTGCAGACTGCATACTTCTGGTTTCCGGAAGAACAGCCTATGGTGAACGGAAGGCCCAATATACGGAAGTGAGGCTAAGCAGCCATGTGCAGGACGTGACGATTCCTTGGGTGAGCCCAGTACCAGAGCGCTATGTATCGGCTCTGCAAGTATGGAAGCCTCCTTGGATGGCGGGGAATGCCCATGGTCTGCCCCTGCCTTCCCTTGAGGGCTGACCAGGATCTTTGGCTGTTCTATATGGGCCAGCTGGGATGGAGGATAACACCACAACAGTGAGAGTCAAACGTCCTAAGAACCCCCCGGGAAGGTTAACCCGGTCAACAAATGCCCGCAGAAGTCGGATGTGTCGGCCTAACGGCGCAAGAACGCAGCTCTGCTGTAAACAGGCACAACGCAATCACATCCGAAAAAAAAAACTCCGGATGATCGCAGAAGAAGAAGAAGTATGCCATTTGACTTTATCATGTATACTATAATCACATGCAAACTTCTGTAGAGTGAGTGAGAGAGTTAGTGAGTGTGAGTGAGTAAGGGAGTGTGAGTGTGTGTGACTGTATATATATATATATATATATATATATATATATATATATATATATATATATGAGAGAGAGAGAGAGAGAGAGAGAGAGAGAGAGAGAGAGAGAGAGAGAGAGAGAGAGAGAGAGAGAGAGAGAGAGAGAGAGAGAGAGAGAGAGAGTTGAATTTCATCACTAATTTTTACGTTACAAAATGTATATGTAAAATTTTTCTCCATTTTTTAACAATTTTGCAAGAATGCTCACGACAATCGTCACTGTATGTGTGTGTGTAAAGTGTGGGAGTTTGTTCATAATAGTAATACGCATTGTTTATGTCTACAAAATTCATTTGACAATGTTTTTTCCTATGCACTATTGATGAACGAAAGATGAGTGATTGGAAGGGCCGAATGTAAGACGGGCCTGCGTGCCCAATTTGTTTCCCTTTGAAAATAAAGTCCGTTCGTTCGTTCGTTGATCAACTGACAGTCATTCATAGATATTCTTGAGAATCTTTGCTTTGTCCCACCTCATCAATTGACAGTCGTTCATAGATATTCTTGAGAATTTTTGCATTGTCCCACCTCATCAATTGACAGTCGTTCATAGATAGTCTTGAGCAGTGGTTTTAAACCTTTTTGGCCCATGCCCCCCTTTACCAAATGTTCAGAACGTCATCCCCCCTCCCCTTTCAAATGTCCTCCCTATAAATCCCCCCACCCTTATACAGTATACATAAACATGGAAGCTAAATTTAATAACACATACTAGAACAAGTCTAGACATCTACACAAAACAAAAACAAAAAACAAACCCTGATTTGCTGGTCTACTTACGTTATAAAACGAATTTCATTAGTGCGAGAAGTAATTCCTTTCCAGTGCGGCTCTGAGGTCGACACAGGCTCATAATCTGGATACCAGGTAATTTTAAAGAAATTTCTGAGAATTGTCCGGGAAGAAAAGGCGACAAGGTAGGTAACTGGAAGAAAAATCTCATCTCTTATGTCACGGCCTAGAATATTTAAAGGACTAACACTTCACACCGAAATGGCAGTATCTGCTTTGGGACTATCTCTACTTGTATTGCTTTCTAATACTGCACATCTCTCTGATCTCTTGGGTAGTGAAATAGAATGCCGAGACTTCACGGATAAGCATGAAAAGACAAGCGTACACGTAAAACATTCCATGGCAGTTGGAAATTGCGAAGAGTAGGCCTCAAGATCACTATCTTGGCAAAATTGCAAGGAAAGAAAACATACCCATGGGTGGATATAGCCGTGGATGGAATCTGTCTAGAGACAGTAGACCTGACTCAGACGATTACTGAATAGGGAGGCACTGACCTGTGAGGTGCCATGGTGTGACGTACGACCCTCTGGAGAAGAATGAGGAAGACGAGGAAGTTTACTGAGCTGGAAGTTCCCAAGTCCCCGAGGAAATGGACAATCTCCAGTGCAATGACAACGGCTCGTTCAATCAATCAAGCAATGAATGAATGAATGAATGAATGAATGAATGAATGAATGAATCAATCAATCAATCAATCAATCAATCAAACGATTAACTATCAGTCAATCAAATAAACGAACAACCATCAATCAACCAATCAATCAATCAAACGACTATCAATCAATCAATCAATCAATTGTCAATCAAACAAACGAACAACTATCAATCAACCAATCAATCAAGCAGACGACTATCAATCAATCAATCAACCAATCAATCATTCAATCATTCAATCAATCATTCATTCAATCAATCAATCAATCAATCAATCAATCAATAAACGATTAACTATCAATCAATCAATCAATTAAACGATCAACTATCAGTCAATCAATTATCAATCAATCCATCAGTCAATCAATGAAACAATTAATCAACCAATCCCTCAACCAATAAGCCAGTTAACCAATCAGTGTCACACCAATGAAAGAGCTGCGCAACAACTACATTTAATTTGACAACAGATGGGCCTTTTAACACCAGCCTGTATCAGATATCATCACGTATTCGTCATACGACAAACTACTTTTTTAACAACTTGTGGGAACAATGCAAGTGCTCAGTTACGCACAAACACAACAGCTGGTATGCTAAACAGCACACCTGATGTGAATTTTCACAAAAAAATTAGAAATGGCAGACAATATTTACAAAAGGCTTGTTCTATTTCAACAGAAAACGTGCACGAATCTGCTGAGGTCAGAATGCGTATGCACTTTTGTTCGTGTCCACATATCTCATTGATCAATCTATAGCCGGGTTTGTTATTCGTGACATTTCGAGTTTTTCTAAGCTCAAAACATGGTTGTAGCCCCAACGGTTGACCTGATTAAACTCGAGCCCAGCTTTCATACAATGTATGAGTCCGCTTCGTCACTGAAAGCGGCTGAGGATGTTACGATTGTTTACATATTTTCTGGTCTACTTCATGCAGCTGTAATCTTGATTTGTGGGTTCGCAATTCTCGTTGTCTTAGAGCTTGGCGATTTAATGGCCTCTGTATACTTTTTTGTTTTAGTTCACTAGCTTTGACCTCAAGCGTAGTCAATGCACGTGTTACTACTTCTAAGCACTGACCTGAATTTTGAGTGTGGATAAGCTTTCCCAATTATCAATGTCGCTATCAAGTGAACCACGTCCCCAAGTCAAGGACGAGAAGACAACATTTTAGTCCGACAGACCGGTGTAGGGATTAAACCCCGCTACCTCGGCATCAGCACACAAGAAGTTTAAAAGCGAGCGCTATTATCTATTCAGCAATGCTGATCTCCTGTATACTCTTTACTGGCATATGTTCCTCAAAATTGTACTATGAATAAGCCGTTTCAAAAAGGAATTTGTGACTTTAAAATGTGATTATAAAGAAAGGTGAAGCGGATAGCACGGACAGAGAAAATGACTAATGCAGAAGTCCCACAACAAACAGAAAAGGACACATAGAATTACTTCACGAAATCAAGGCTTGACAAATAAAAAATGTATACTATTCAGCTGAAAGATCTTGACTGCAGCAGAAAATGACAGTTAGTTAGTTAGTTAGTTAGTTAGTTAGTTAGTCGACAGATCATCCTCAATGCACATCGAACCATTCAGTCCATAAGTGCTCGGATCCCCTCCTCAGTAAATCCCGCAGCGTGTAGCGGCTAACGACACAAGTTCTGTGTTAGTTTATTACTCTTTTTTGGCTTCCTGCATAGTGTTCTTGTTTGGCCACGCCTCTTTTAACTTGCTGTTCTCGCAGCCTGACCATGGTTGTAGATTCCCAGTCACCGCTTGGTTCTCGTAAACGACTTACTTCTCGTAGAGCATTCAGAATGTCTGCATGGTCCATGGCTCGTCCGCCTTCCACAGTAACCCTACCTGCAAGCCTGTCAGCCTTTTATTATCTTGTACACCCGCATGCCCTGGCACGAAGGTGACAATCTAAACCGAAGGTTGTGGGTTCGATTCCGGATCCAGTCATTCGGTTGACGAGTGATATTGTCTCGGTGATCCCTGGGGTTCATAGGTGGAGCGATGGGGTTCGGGCTTTGCACGTCACGCCGTTCGGTGGAAAGAGACCCAGCTATATGGAATAAATCCAGTGTAATGAAGTCGATTCTCTCGCCTATAAACCCCTTTAAGTAAAAGAGAAAGTTATGCTAAGAACCTGAGGTGTTTAAGTGGCACAAACACGTGTACAGTACCTGGCGAGTATCACAGGCTAGTTGAACAGAAATCACAGACCACTAAAATATTGGGAAAATAAATAATTTTTTTTTTTTTTTGGGGGGGGGGGGGGGAACTCGCTGGCTTTGAACTCAAGCGTAATATATTCACACTATTTATAGTAGTGATGGACTGAATTGTGCGCGTGGATTAGCGTTCCCTATTAATAGTGCCCCTCGCCATCAGGCGAAGCCACTTCGACTTCAGAGGTACTTGTAATTTACGTCCCCATGTCAAGGACGACTGGTCAACATATTAGTCCAGCTGTCCGGTGTAGGGATTGAACTGCTTACCTCGGCATGAGCACACCGGATGTTTAAGAACACGTTTTTTTACCCATTTGGCCATGCGGACTTGCTCAATATTATGATATTATAACGATAAAGAGGGAGGTCAGCATGGCCGAATAGCTAAGAACGCGCGTTCTTAAACATCTGGTGTGCTGATGCCGAGGTAAGGGGTTCAACCCTTATACCGGGTAGTTGGACTAAAATGGTTACTTCTCGCCCTTGATTTGGGGATGTAAATTACAAGTACCTCTGAAGTTGGAGAGGCTTTGCCTGATGGCGAGGGACAATGGTAATAATGGTATTCCTTTTGTATACTTGTGATATTCATGTACATCACTGATGCTGCTAATTTTCACACACAAATCTTTATAGCACGTGCGATTCTGCTACACATACACACACACACACAACTAGATCTTCATGAAAGCTTCAATTCAACAATAATAAATAGAAAGCATCTGTTGGATTCCCCCCCCCCCCCCCCCAGGACATGTGGTATGGAGGGAAATGAATGACCAGAGGATCTGGCCGACACTCAAATCTCCCAAGAAAGGTGATACGGACATATAATCAGACTGCTACTATACCAATAGTACTGGGACTCTTCACTGGCTGTTGCAGATGAGGACGGGACACTATGGGATTTTCCGGAGTGCTGTGGTGCCAGTTCTTGACTCAACTCATCTCAGTTGGATTCTTGCTGGTTCTACGGTGTTAGTGTACTGCACTGAGATTCTCCTTGTGTAATCCACGGGAGGAGACCGGCGCAGTTATGAAGATTTCCGTGGGAAATGAAAGTGATCGTTTACAGACCAAACAAAACCAACGAAGCCGTGTCCAGGAAAAATTATCTGGTTGTTATCAACAAGGCCCAACTGCGTGCACAGATCAAGGCTTGTAGAATATCAAGAGATCAGTTTTTATTACAAAACTTTAAAAAAAAAAAAAAAACATCAACAAAGTGACGTGACCTAAGATCAGCGAAATCGATGACAATAAATGTTTAAAATTAGCCTCTATATAACAATCCTTACAGCCGTTCTTTATATTTGCACTTCTCATAGCCTTGAATTACTAGCAGAGATAACTTAGCACAAACAGAAACTTATGTTATATTCACATATAGTCTAAACAACCCCCCCCCCCCCCCCCCCGCCACCTCCCACAAACCGCCAGCATTGAGAGTAATATATGCCCTCTGTTATCACAGTATTCGATTACATCACATCTGGTAGATGCCCTCACGTGGTTTATGTTTACTGTGTGGGACTTGTTATTCAAAGCTGTTGACCCGACAGAATTACTCTAATTATTGTGTTCCAGTTGTCAACTATGTATTCGGGGATATGATATAAACCACGTGTGAGTACGTTTAGTATAACCTGTGTCATCTATGTTATGAAACACATATGTTAAGTTACGTGGTTTTGCTGATTGTGGATTGGTGCTTGTCATAGCACCTGTCACTCAATATTAAATTCGCAGGATGGCTCTGTATTTCCCTCTATCCTTGACTGTTTTTTTTTTCTTCCCTGACCCTGCCGGTGGATTCTTCATCTCATTGTGTTTGCCTCTCCTCTTTCTGATATTGACTATCTCTGTGCTTGTCTCTGTATCTGTATGTGTTTGTCTCTCTTTCTTTATAGATCTTTCTCATTGTGATTATATGTGTTTATTTCAATATTTAAGTGAGCTATATTTTTCTCTCACCTTCTCTCTTTCTCTTTGATTTTCTGTGTTTATCGCTCTTTCTAGATGTGCATCTCTCTCTCTCTCTCTCTCTCTCTCTCTCTCTCTCTCTCTCTCTCTCTCTCTCTCTCTCTCTCGTTGTTTCTCTTTCTCTCTTCCCCCTCTTTTTCTCACCCTTTCTCTTTCTCCCCTCTTCTTTCCCTCTCGTACTCTCAGACTTCCTGTTTACCGCTATTTCCAAGCGCACCTCTCTCTACTTTTCACTATTTCTGTCTCCCACTCTATCCCTGTCTCTTGGATTTTCTCTCCGTGTTATTACTTCCCTATCTATATGTAGGTCTCTCTTTTATCTAATCTATCTATGTGCTTTCTCGAGTCAAGACCGTTGGAGAAGAACAGCCTGAGAAAAGATGCTAACAGCTGAACATTGTGGCACGCAGAAGCTATAGCGGAAGTCGCGCACTTCTCAACACCACTTCATTGGTTTGACATCTGGTTATTTGAACGTTTGTCTTTTTGTGTGTTATAAATTATAATAACTTTCTAATTAGTCATGTTTGTGTAGGGCTCCTGAAAAAGTTGTTACAACCGAAACGTCGGACATGTGTGGCCCGTTCACATCTTTGTACAATGACATTTTCTGAAACCTTGGCCTGCATGGCACTGACCACGCAAACATAAACCTGGTACAATATCTATGGCCAGTTCTGTGACGAAGGAGTCACGAATGCAGTAGAATGCGCTCGAAACACAGCTGCGGGCGGTGTGGAAGCAGAAGCTCTTGCGTTGGTTTTGATACAATAATATGAGTGCCGATCGTCCAGAAAGCAATGGCAAACGACTGAACGTAAACTTGCCCTTGTTAGCTGTTAGTGATGTCTAAGCAAGTTTACGTTCAGTAGTTTGCCATTGCTTTCTGAACGACTAGTACACATACCATTGTATGAAAATCAACGTAAAGCGGTCTGCTGTCAACTCCCTCGTAGATGTGTTTCGAAACTGTTATGCGGATTACTAACAGTGTCCGTAAATCCGACGTCACAGAGCTGGCTTGGAAAATAAGCAGGATAGAAGAGGCAATGCCATAAAATGGTGATAGATATATTATACTACTATATTTATTTATATTGTATATTTTGTCATTGTTATTATTAACTGCTATAGTATCTACTTGTCTCTTCCCCAGATCTCCCGACGTTGTCATCTGATCTTGGCAAAGATAAGCGTCATATTGTTCTTCAGGTTGAATGACGTGGCTCCCATGTCTGTTTATATCAGGTTGAATGACGTGGCTCCCATGTCTGTTTATATCAGGTTGAATGACGTGGCTCCCATGTCTGTTTATGGTATATTCGACAAGTGTTGAACGTTAATTTTGAAAGTATATTACCGGCGTGAGGGATTCAGTTAATGTTTTTATAAGATCAGCAGTCGAGAAACTGTTAACGAGAAGGTTACAATATTTTATTTTAACGACTTAACTGACCTACAAGGAAGAAGTATATTATGACGTCAGTGTATTAGATTATGAGGAACTGACAGCTCAGACTAAGCATCTTTCTTACAACAAACTTAAAGATTCATAAAGCCACAATGGTCAAAGAGATGTCTTCCGAAAGGACGCCAATCGCTGGATCTGAGGAAAAAGCAAACTTCAGCTGTATCCGTAGAAGTAATCTGCAGCTGCTGGGCCTGGCTGTGTTCTACGTACTGTTTCTGGTGATCGGTGCTGCAGTGTTTGCCGCCATCGAGGGCCCCAAGGAGTCTGCACTGGTTGAGTACATGAAGAAAGTCAGAAGCGCTTTTTATAACAAACATAAAGGCTGCATTTCTGGTGAGTACACATTGGTGGTCGTGTCGTTGTCGTGGTCGTCGTCGTCTTCGTCGTCGTCATCAACATCATCATCATCATCTTTATCATCATCCACATCATCATCATCATCATCATCATCATCATCATCATCATCATCTTCATCATCATCATCATCATCATCATCATCATCATCATCATCATCATCATCATCATCATCATCATCATCATCATCATCATCATCATCAGTGGCTGACTGGCCTGGGTGTCAGTTTGTCCAATGGCAAGTGGACCATACAGACCCATTCTAAAGTGGATCCCCATAAACACTAGACCATTAAAAAAAAATTGTTTATGTCCTTTTAGTCCAAGCAGTCAATCTTTTTAGACCCAGTCCGATACTGATCACCATCATCATCATCCGCTAGTGCCAATTCCTCATCGAAGGTTTGGCGCTACTGGATCTCGACCAGTTTCTATGTTTAGCTTTGTTGGTACAGTTTACTCTCTGTCTCTTAACCACATAATATGCTGATTATCTAAGCATATATTTAACTCATTGGACAAATGGCACCAATACTAAAGAACAAACATGTATCAGTAACTACTAAGAAAGCACTTTACAACACAATCTTCCTACCAACTCTATGCTACCAATGCCAAACCTGGACAATGACAGAAAAAGAGAAAAGAAAAATCACAACAGAAATGAGGTTCCTGAGAAGAATACTCAACGTATCAAGAAGAGATAAGATCAGAAATGAAGAAATCAGGACTAAAGTGGGGGTTAAAGCAGCACTAGATTTTATTAGAAAGCAGCAAGTCAAATGGTTTGGCCATGCAAGTAGGTTACCAGTCAACAGCATACCACAACAGGCAATGATGTACAGACCAGATAGAAACAGAGGAAGAGGCCGACCACGTAAACGTTGGAC
>OY992894.1:68605861-68728361 GCA_963921405.1 Cepaea hortensis | reverse complement strand
TTTTCACGGCTGTACGTACATATACAAGTTAACCATTTGGTTAGAATATTAATATTAACAGTGGTTTATTCATTCGTTTGAAAAAAAAATAGAGATATGAAACGAACAAAAGGCATCCAATTACTTTGTTTATCACATGCTGCAGAAAAAGGACAATTAGCAGATTAGTGTGTGATTATGTGGAAAATGCTGAAATGTGGTTTCATGGAAGGATGATGAGGACACCATGTAAGGACAAAACGAGTAATGCCAATATCTTGAACGAAGTGAGCTCTCAAACAACTGGTTATTCGCATCAGAAGAGCACAGTCCCCAGTCATTGGGCGTGTTTCAAGATGAGAAAGCTGCAATATATCGTGGTAAGTTAGGAAGGGGGAGGGGGAGGGAGGCAGGGGGAGACCAAGAGAGAAGATGCTGGACAGTTTGAAATCATGTCACGTGGGACATCATTATCAGTAAAGACCGGCAGAACACGTGACAGAAGGCTGCGGACAGGCACTCGTGAGGTGATGTTGTCTACATCATACTGGCCGCCTATTTGAGATGAGCTTGGCAGAATGGATAAGAGCACTCGCTCTTAAACTTCCAGTGTACTGATGGCAAGGTCGCGGTTTCAACTCCTTCACCAGTGAGGTGGACTAAAATGTAAACTTCTCGTCCTTGTCTTAGAAAAGTAAGTTATAAGTACCTCAGAAATCGGAGTGGGTTCACCTGATGGCGAGGAACACTGGTAATAAGGAAAGCTAACCCACACGCAAAATCGGTCCAGTGCAATGCACAGTAGCAGCATCCAGTACTACTACAGTGCGTTCACAAATGTTTGCCCTCATTCACGTTCCATTTTTTCGAATAGTATCTGTTGCATCGCTAGGAAAATTTTCCTACCGTCTTATATTTCCCCCCACCCAAGGAATATGTCTTTGATAGGCCGAAAAGCAACTGAAATAATGGAATGCGATGGCATTTCTTTGATGTTTTGGGGAAAATGTATTGAATTCACGCTAACAAACTTGTTATACAGTAATGCTCTTGAATTCGGTTAACGATATCTGAACACTTCCGTTCCACTATGTAACGCGCTTCTCATAAGGAGATTCCCATGCACCACGATATTCATTATTTAGCGCTGATGTTTCCTTGTGAAGATGTAATACATTTCATAATACGCACTTCATCTGTGACCCGCAAATTATATACCGCACATAAACAAACATTGAGATCTGCTGTAAAATCTCAAGAACAAAACTTTTGTTGTTGTTGGGTGTACATAATGGTAAGGTTATATGGTAAATCTCATCATTTTCCCTCTGTTGGTTACTGAGTTATGGATGTTTATACAGGGGGAAAACATTTGTAAACGCTCTACAGTTGTAGTAAACGTATATGAGTTTTGCTTGAGTTTAAAACACAAATACTGTCCGTTTTTAACTTCCGAAGACATTTTCTGGTAATCATTGTTTTTAGGCTAGGTCACTATGGGTTCCAAGTCAATCTAACAATCTACCTTGATGCGTATTCAAACCAAGGGCAACTGGGCCACTAGGAAAGTGAGCTATCACACGATCTTTTCAGCGCGTTATGAGGAGAAATTATGTTTGTGTATTGGTATTTTACGAGGAGAAATACACTTTAAAGCTTATAGGCAACTGACAAAAATAAAAGAAAAAGAACAAGGGGAGTGAAAAGAGATAACTTGAATGGTTTGGCCACGCGGCATAATCTGGACAACAACACAGTCCTTATTGAAGACATTGGTGGTCGTGTGAGATGGCGAACCATAACCGCCCACGCTTATTGAAATGATACCTGTGAAGAAGAGCTGTTGGCTCGTTTCTAGAATGAAGATGGGGATGTGGTGGCTGCATGGTTATATAAATTCTGTTGACGTGACGGCTTGGGATATAAATCGAAGAAAACACCTAGTACTACCTAATAGTGAAGTACTGCCCCAGCACAGCAATGCCAGATTGCATGTAGTTCTATTAACTCAGGAGACGTAACAATTTACTATGGATATCAACGTTTCGTGGATAATGCAGAGGTTGCACATGAGGTTCGAATGTTGTCATATCCAGAACACGTACTTCTGCAAGTTTCCAAGCACTAGCGCAACAATGGATTATGTGTATCGATGCTAGTAGGATTAATCATCATCATCATCATCATCATCATCATCATCATCATCATCATCATCATCATCATCATCATGATCATCATCATCATCATCATCATCATCATCATCATCATCATCATCATCATTATCATCATCATCATCATCATCATCATCATCATCATCACGTGACCTGCCAACTGACGAAGGGGATCATGCAGCTCGACAGATCTCAGTCCTGGATGTTCTGGATCAATTCCACTGATGGTACTCTTCCATGTCACCGTCCAGGTCCACCCAGCATCATTTCTCTCTGTCTGCCCTTAACAGCTGATCTTTCGATTCGTCACAGTGTTTCTCAACGTCTCTCTTGTCATTACACGACCAATGAACGCCGTTTGTCGCTTTCTTTTATTCGTATACAATGTTCTGTTTTCATGAGCGTTTTCCGGACAATCGTATTTAGTTATTCTGGCAGTCCATGGTATTCGCTGCATTTGTCTAAGAATGAATTATGTTCAGGAAAATAGAGGTGGGACTACACGAATAAATGGTGTTCAAGTTATGTCATTTACTTGTATTTCAAATATTCATTTGTAAATTAATAACTTGTCCTCGCACAAATTGAGACAACGGGAAGCTGAATCGGTACTAAAGACAGATTTAAGTTTTTCAAGTCAAACCGCCAACTCCCGGGGAGGTTAACTCGGTCAACAAATGCCCGCAGAAGCGGATGTGTCGGTCTAACGGCGCAAGAACGCAGCTATGCTGTAAACAGGCACAATGCAATCACGTACGAAAAAAAAAAAATCCGGATGAATGCAGAAGAAGAAGAAGAAGAAGAAGAAGAAGAAGAAGAAGAAGAAGAAGAAGGAGAAGAAGAAGAAGAAGAAGAAGAAGAAGAAGACGCCAACTTCTGGAAGTCCTTGTTATATTAACAGTAATATATTAGTGATACATTGTATGTGTCAATTTGTATCCTTTTTACGTAAAAAACTCAAGCCTTAATAGATATTCACACAAGGCAATGCAAGACAATTCTAACAAGAGACTGGTGTAAAATCTTTCACCAGCTAGTCAGTCTTATAAATGGCGTTACCGACACCTAGTCAGGTCCGTGTTCACTGGGTGCAGGGTGACAAAGCCTGAGAAGCAATGGCCGTGTCCACGCCGCTGACACAAGTCGTTTATGACCCAGACAAGTCTTGCACGTGAAAGCGTTTCAACATTTTCCTGGCAGCAGCAAGCGATACGTCTTTGAATGGGGATTTTAGCCTCCAGGGGAGGGAACATTGCATGGTATCAAGGGTTTCAGCAACTTACATCGCAAACTCCACCTTTCTATTATCCGATTTATGAATTTGTGCCAAGCAACTCACTATAGGGACACCGCGCTGGCGCAATGGATAGCACACTAGTCAAATCCCAATTGAGGAGGGATTTATTTTAAATTGGCCTGGAGGGTCCACGTCGATTCTACCTAACATGAGTACCAGGAAACATTCCGGGAATTAAAGCGGCCGGAGTGATCTTGACTACATCACTCACTGAGTGACGAGTGGCCTGTAACATATGGAGATAGCACCACATACCCGAGAGACATGACAGATGGGCAGAGACGATGGCATGGGGGAATATCATCAGTAGGATTCGTCCAGACCACCAGGGACCTAGGTCTATGGTGAGACATGAACGCTTACGCCAGCTGGCGAAGGACATGCTGATGATTATCACATACCCAAATTGCCTCATGGCATGAGAAAGGGTACTTTACTTACTTTACTTAATTCATCGTATGTTTAGTGTTTCTCTTATTTAACCTTTTATCCCCCATTGGCTCTTAACCAACTCATCCCAAGCCCTCCTATATTTAGCGATGCCATGCAGCCCTTTTCGTGTCCTCCCAATTTATTAATTTCTGTTTCTATGTCTCTTCTTCGTGTGTTTTAGGTCCTTGTCTATTATTTTTTTTATTTGCACTGTGGATTGTTGTTATAGAACCTACTCTATCTGTGTTTCTGCTTTCATACTCTCTACTCCATAGTGGTATTATGCTAATTGTGTCAGTCCCAAACAACATCTGGGCTCCCGTGGATTATTCTGCACAAATCTCTGCAATAGCATAACGTGATCTTTTTCATGCTAGAACTATTCTTGTGTCGATGATGCTGATGATAATGAGAATGAGGATGATGGTGATGACGATGATTCACCATCATCCTCATCCTCATCATCATCAGCATCATCACCACCACCACCACCACCACCACCACGACCATCATCAAGTGGCATGCCAGATGGCTTATGCATTCATGTCTCCCCACAGATCTCGGTCTTTGGTGCTCTAGATCATCTCTGCTGCTGATATTCATCCCTACAGTCTCAATCAATCCAGCATCATTTCTCTTGGTCGGCCTCTGCCTCTTTTCCCCTCGATTTTTTTCCAGTTGTCACGATGTTCTCTAATGCCTCCCTTCTCATCACATGACCAAAGAAAGCTGTTTGTCCTTTTCTTATATATATATATATATATATATATATATATATATATATATATATATATATATATATATATATATATATATATATATATATATATATATAATGTTCTTAGGAACCACATCTCTGTTGCTTCCAAGTTCTTCCTAATTTGTTCATTTACAATCTAAGATCACTGCCATACAGCAAAACATGTTCTATATAGCACTTCAGCACTCTCTTTCTTACATTAATTGATAGTGGCGTATTGCATAAGACGATCTATATTTTCTGAATTGCAGCTGTTTCCTGCCAAATTCTGTTCCATTTTGTAGGTAGGTTTATTAATTTGAAATTTAGTATGGGCAGCGGCCAATCTGGCAAGCTTACGTAGCGCTAATTATGATGTTGGTATTTGTAGTGTTTTTGAAGATGTTAGTTTCTTGCAGTTGTTCTTTGTTTCGTTTCATGTCTCGGTTTTCTTCTTTTGACGGTACTTTTAATTCGTGTAGGGTTTTTCTTCCAATTCTGCAATGTCTTAAATTTTTCTGAGGTGAGGATGGGAGTGGGAGAGAAATTGACTGTACAGAAATTGATGAGTAACTTCCTTTGACATTATAACATTTCTTTTCTTCATCGCTTGGTGTAGTGATACGTTTATGTTTGTTTTCTTCATTTTGTTTTTTAAAATTTAAAGCATGGCTGATAATCGTGTGTGAATATTTGCACGCTAGAATATAACCACAAACAGCAAAATAAATGCGAGGTTGACTGCGACGTCCTGTAAAGGATATGCAGCTAACTTTAAAAAAAAAGAATATAACCCTTCTAAAAATGTTGAGAGGTCACATCAAATGGTTATAACATTTCATAGGGGAAAGACAAAGATAACGAGAATGCAACAAACAAGTGATAAGTTAATGATGTTGCAAAATGGTGGAATAGATAGAGATATTAAAATGTGAATATAAATGGCATGGAGAGGTTTCACAGCACCAGGAGACTTGTGTGGATGTTAACAGAAATTAAATCTAAGACCGAAGTTAAAATATTTAACTCTAAATCACCATCGCTGTATAAATCAGAAACATGGAAAACGAATCAAATAATTACTAACAAAACCTACAAATATTCATTAACTGGTGGTTGTGCAGAATAAAAGGATTAAAGTGTTGTGAGAGAGAACCAGCATTGCGGATCTCAGGGGAGAACTAGATATATTCCAGCGAATCAAAAGAGGGGGGGGGGGAAACGCTGGTGCTGGATAGGACACACCTTGAGAGAAACTGTTGACAGTATAGATAGAAAGACTTTCCTCTGGAACTCACAGGGAACAAGAAATACAGGGAGGCTTGTGAATAACAAGTGCATACAATTCGTGATCAAGCATACCGCTGTCGAAACACTGGTGCGAGCGATTTGGAAGCAGACCGCCATGCGTTGGTTTACATACAATGGTATGAATGCCGGTCGTCCAGAAAGCAGTGGGGGCTATTACTGAGCGCAAACTTGCCAAGAAATCACAAACAGCCAAAAATGATGGGGTTGACTGCGACGTCCTGTAAAGGACATGCAGGGAGCTGCAGAAAATGACAAAACACATGCTAAAGGACTTCGAGCGAATTGGTTGAGGGTCTGTGCTTCATGCGCGGATACATGGCAGAAGAAAAAGAAGACGAAGAAGGAGAAGAAGACATTAACACATCTTGGCAAATGCTCTACAGAATATGCAATACAAGGGAAATAATGGAAAATCATTGTAAAGTGCCCTAACAACTGAGATGACGTAGCGGGGTCAATGAACGATCAGTGAGTGCAAGGCTGTAAACGCCGACCGCTGTAATCGCTAACAAATAGTCTCGTGTCAGGCTTCACACAAATGGATATGTTCGCAAATAGGAGTTTGAATAACCAAGAAGAAATAAAACACAAGCGGAAGACAAAATAAAATATGTGAAGTGATGAAAATGCAAAGCCACGCAAGGCAATCGTTGGAAACATGAAGCTAATAGAACTAAGCATTAAATAATTGCCGAGCCATTATTATATTATGTAATCTCTATTTCAAAATCGTTTGGACACGTTATGAGAAGATATAAACTAGAGAATGTGGCAACAACTGGCAAAACGGAGGGGAAAAGAACAAGAGGAAGGCAGAGTGGGTACCAGTGGCTGCCGTGGTCACTATCAATTCGGCCACGTTTACTTCCCAAGACCTTCTCTGGTACCCATTTGTAGGATTTGTCAACCTGGAACCCAGGGATCCATTTTACAAATCCACTCCGATGCCAAATCGATCACATGGTCACCGGGCCGAAAAAAGCAAGCACGCCACTGTGACTCCATATGGTTTTTCATTCATTCATTCATTCATTCATTCATTCATTCATTCATTCATTCATTCATTCATTCATTCATTCATTCATTCATTAGCATGTCCTTTACAGAGCCTCGCCCCCATAACAACCTTCCAGAAAACTTCTCGGTCATAAGCAAGATATCCCTCCTAATTGTTCTCTCCAAACTTTCGTGGCCTTTCAAGTGACCAAAATATTTCAATTTTCTTTGTTTTATCGTCTTTAATAGCCCACCTTCTTCAATATTCAGCTCTTGAAGTATGGATGCATTTGTTCTTTTCTTTACCCAAGATATTCTTAGAACTCGTCTATAACATTTATATTCAAAGGCATTTATGCGCTTTTCGGCTTGTTTAGTAAGTGTCCAGATCTCACAGGCGTAAGTTGCAATGGGAAAGAGGCAAGCTCTTAAAAATCTGATTTTTGTAGTTCTATCCGACCCTCTCCACAATTTATTCGGATGTTTTAGTCTTTGAAGTGCAATAGCTTTATTTGACTTTTAGCTTCTTTCATTGTGTCACCATTGTTTGTAATCAATGACCCTAGATATTCACAACTTTCCACCACCTCCAATTTTTCCTCATTAACATATATTTCTTTCGCCATAGTAGTTTTATCTGTATGCATTATCTTTGTTTTTGTAATAGTAAGATATAAGCTGTGATTTTCACTATTCAATTGGGTTGAGGTTATTAGGTTTTCTATACTATTCTGTGTTGTGGATAGCAATACTGTATCATCAGCATACCGAATCTCTGGTATGTCATGACCACTGATATTTAGGGCACCATATAGATCCCTGTTTATATCATCTCTGACATTTCTCATTACATTTTCTACGTACATGTTAAACAAATAGGGGGACAGCACACATCCCTGACGGACTCCTTGCTTGATGTCAAACCAATCTGATGTCTCGCCATCTATTCTAACCGCTGCTTGTTGGTCTAGATAGAGAATTAAACAATGGTGTTTAGTGTAGATAATAAACAGTTGACACTGCAATGTGAATAAGATACTACTGCCATCAGAGTGTGAAACTGAACAATTCTTAGTATACTGTGAATATTAAAGTGTTAGTAATAAAGAACTGACATTAGGGTATGAAACTGAACATTTCCCAATATACTGTGCGTAATAAAAAACTAATCTACGAGTGTGAAGCTGAAAAATTCCCACTATACTGTGAATAATAAGGAACTGGCATTAGAGTGCTGCTAATTATAAAGAAATGTAAACAATATAAAATAACACAAAGTAATGCAGCTTTACAGAACATAATTACGAAACATACAGGACGTTGCGGCGACTAGCCTTCATCAGCAAATACATACATATTTAAAACACAACATATAATCACAGAGAAGACCCTCGAGTGACTACATTACCGCATAAGACCGAGATAAGAAGAATAAAAAGATGGAAAAAACATGACAACAATGAAGAGAAAATGAAAAAGAATGATTTGCTACTCATCTCAGAATTCCAGGCTGTGATACTGGCATGAATACGACGTTGCTACTCTGGTATAGGCAGCCGTGGGGGTCTGCGGGTCATGGGGATCGAGGTGGGGGATGGTAACTAAGGCGGAAAACTGGAACTGGTGTAGTAAGCAAGAAATAAAGAGTCATGTTATTTACTGATATTATTGTATGCACACGCACGCACGCACGCACGCACGCACGCACGCACGCACGCACGCACACACACACACACATGCACACACACACACACACACACACACACACATGCACACACACACACACACATACATGCACACATTTCTTGATTGTCATGTGTTTCTTATAGGACTTGCTCATTGGTTTTTCTATGTGTCCATGGTATAGTTTGCATTTTCCTCAAAAACTACATCCCCACTGCTATTAGATGTTATTCAGCTTGAATGCTCATTGCTTTACATCTATACAAAGTACATGTTCAATGTAGCACTTCAACATTCTTTTTCTCGTTGCCGCTGGCATCTTTTTATTGGTCAGTATGCTGTCATGTAAGCTAGAACATTATGAACAACAATAAGAAAGAGACAAACAGCTTTCTTTGCTCATGTGATGAGAAGAGAGGCATTGGATGACATAGTGACAATAGGGAAGGCTGAGTGGTCTCGAGGTATGGTGTCCGTCTCGAGTGATGGAGGTCTCCGGTTCAAGCTCCGATAAGGGCCGGGATTTTTTCACGTGGACTTCTAGTACAAAATGTTCCCTGGTCTCTGGGTAGTGAGATCGGACGCCCGTGTGTATTGCTGTGCACGAAAAAAAAAAATCCCTTGGCAATTGGTAATTGAAAAAGAATAGCCTAACGGCGCTGTCCAGACAACATTTCGAGTTAAAAATCTACTTAAAGTATTTCAGGATCATCGCCGGTGCTACGGAGTTCGTGCACTGAGCTGAATCCGAAGAATTTTAAATTACTACAGAACGCAGCAATAACTTTAGCCATGGTAGCAGAGTGGCTAGACGCTTGCCTAACTAGTAATTTATCATTTTAAATTAGTACAGTACACATAACTTCATAGTTCATCATAATCAAATGCCCTGTCGACAGGCATGGGCGATCATGCGTCTTCACATCTTGCGATCTGCAACAGCGTGTATCAATTCATGTGTTGACACCCTTCCGTGTCATGACACAAGAACGCCAAGGAGTTTCTATCTCTGTCTTCCTTTGTCTCTCTTTCCACAAATCTTTCCATTTGTAACAATATATCCAGATTTTGTCTTCTCGTAATGTGGTCCAATGAAATCATTCATAAGTGGGATATATAATTTAGGTAGCTTTTGATCTCTGTTCACCTCTTCCCATGGTTCTACAATGGGTTGTACAAGTCTTTGTGCCTGGTGTTTCCCTTCAGGATGTTAAACTACCTGTTGCTTCTATCTACATTAATTCAGCATTTATGTGACGCCACTAGTATCATGCGTGGGGTATTCAAGAAATGAGCAATAAGAGCTGGGCGAAAAAAGGTCAATAAATGGTGTGAAGGTTTGCACGTGTGTATGAATGTTTACCCAGGAAGTGTTAATATTGCCCCGGGTAGACCCCAGGTAGTGTGAAAGTGTCCTCGTGTTATCACCATGTTGTGTGAAGATGTTTTTCCAAGTGGTTATATTATAGTGTAGAGATGTTACACACACAGGTTAGAAGGCACGTGATGATCGTACAGCACACAAGACTCCGCGTTGTTTAGATCATTCTTTATTTGTCGAATCGTTCAACTACAGCATCATGATGTTATGCTCAAATTCGGATTTTTACATGTTTTCCTACCTCCTTGCTAGCTGGGCCCCAAGTGACGTGTGTGCCAACCTAGATACCTTCTTCATTCGTGCACACACGTTCACTATCTATGGTTTTCCCACTAGTCAAGGAATGCGCAGCATTCCTTAACTCTTTACTCCTAAGCTACTCCCTTTACTGTTACATATACCTCCCCTTCTTCAAAGAGAATTTTTCCCTGAAAAAATCTCAACCCCAACTCTTAAGCACTTAACTATACATCTCTATACCACAATTAACAACAATTCCATATAATTCCTAACTCAATTCTCATTCTCCTATCTCATCATAGCCAATTGCTAACCAGAGACAATAATACCGAAACCCTCTACAAAACTCGTTATAAAGTTCTCTAGAAAACTCGCTACAAAACTCGTTATAAAGTTCTCTAGAAAACTCGCTACAAAACTCTCCATAAAATTCTCCATAAGCGAACCGCTTTTAAATTTAAAGTGTCCATCTAAATTATGATTGACAAAACTGAAGATATTCCCCTTATCTTTTATTTCTCCCTTATTCACATTCTCACACTCTCACTATTCTAGGATAGACAGAAAAAATAGTTAGATTGGGTAGGTTAGATTTGGTAGGTGCGCACCTAAAATAAATAAGAAAAAGTAAGGAAAAAGTAAGAAGTAATCACCTTTCTCTTCCCATACATTCTCAAAACTTTATAAAAATAAAGTTTCAAAATTTATCTTCAGTTTCCGTCAATAATAATCGTTATTATCAAAAAAATAGTATACTGTTACATACAGTCTTCTTCTTCCAACTTATTTAAATGCCAAAACTCAAGCTGGCATTCCCCCCTTATTTTCCCATTAAACGCTGTTCAACCCAGCTCCTATTTTTAACCCAAACATTTACATTGCGAACCCAATAATATCAACATACTCCTCCATTACCACATATTGAGTCACTTCACTAACCACTACTTCTTCCCCCTTAACTCCATCATGTTTCACCCTCAACTTCTATTTATAAACGTTATATACGTTAAACTTCTCAACTACTTTAAGTCATCTGTTTCTTCTAACTGAACGTCCAACCAATAATCATTTTAAACACACTCAGGGTAACTCAATAAAACCAAAACATTGTAAAAATAACCAGCTAAGTTAACTTATTCTTCACATTTCATAAAACACCATTGAAGTCCAAACAATTGACTAAACCATATCAACCCCCTCATTCTTTGACATCATATTTATCCCCACACATTAATCAAATTAAACATATATAAGGAAATGCAAGACCATTTTATGACTACTCAATAATTGTTTTCCGTTTAAGAAAAACTCCACACTTCATTTAAAAACCAACATGATCACAAAACATATACCAATAAGTCTCAAGTTATTACCATATTATGTATATTCCTCCCAACAACTCTTGCTTAAGTTATTTACCAACCATCTTCTTTGTAAACACAAAAAATATCGTGTCTAACTTCTTCTTCTATCTGCCATCTGCAGAATATTCTACCAGGCTATTTATCTATCTCTTCTCCATTTTCTTAATAACTTCAAATTTTTTTCTATAATTGCAATATCTACATCAATGTCGCTATCCTCCCGAGGAGAGCTATCTTCTTTCATATCAGCTTCTTCATCAGTTTCTGACTTTTCATCCATTTCTTCTTCCCCATCTGTATATCCATTACTAGCAACCGCTAATTTCTTCCTTTCTAAATCCAATCTAATTTTCCTGTCTTGCCGTCTCAACAAATTTTCAAATAATGGCATATCTTCACCACTTGAAGAACTCACTCTAAGTTTCCTTTGCCTCTTAATTTCTTTTTCTTTCTGACTATCTAACTTTCTTTTTACAGCCTGTCTTGTATTCATAAATGGAGGTTCTATTTTTTCTTTGACTGATTCTTCGCTAATATAATCGTCATACATGTTATTTTCCTCCGTCATGACTGTTTTTGGTACTGTTTCTTCTTGTTCAGCTGTAGTAGATGCTGTTGTCACTTGTTTCCCATTCTCTATAGGTATTGGATATACCGATTGTCTGACAATCTGTCCACCTGACAATATTTCTTCGGAACAGTAATTATTATTACTATTCTCTGCATCCCTTTCCTCATTATCCCGCCTTAAGTGCTCTACATGTGAACGTGCAACATGCCCTGAAATTTGATTCTTAATAGTATATGACACTGGACCCTTTTTTTCTAAAATATAGTATCCCGGGACCCAATGAGCATCAAACTTAGAGTTTTTTCTATGTTTTTTGTAATACACCCTATCACCTATGTTGAACTCTTGTAAGTGTGCATTTTTATTTGCGTATTTCTTCTGTCTTTCTCTAGCCTTAATTATATTATTTCTTAAACGAAGATGTGCTTTGTGCATCTCTTGCAACCTTGTTTCCTGAAAATCTTCCCCCAGATATTTTCTCCTAGGCTTTAATAAATTATCAATTGGCAATATTGGTTCTCTCCCATGTACTAAGTAAAATGGTGAGAAACCTGTTCCTTCATTTTCGTGTGTACGTATCGCCGCTAATGCTATCCCCAAATAAAGATCCCAATCCATATCGTGTTCTTCTACATTTTTCGCTAGAATATTGTATAGTGTTCTATGTTGTCTCTCATTTTTAGCATTAGAAGTTGGTCTGTAATATGAAGTCCTAATGTGTTTTATATTCAAATCTTTTACCAATTTTTCAAACTTTCTATTTACAAATTCTTTCCCATTGTCTGTAAGTATTATTTGTGGACACCCAAACCTTGGTATAAATTCTTGTAAAAGCATATTTATAACTGAATCAGCACTCTTGTCTGGAATTGGATAAACTTCTGGCCAGAGACTAAATGAATCAACTATATGTAGTAGGTATACATTTCCCGATAATGTTTTTGGATGAGGACCTGAAATATCCAAACTTACTTTCTGCATTGGAAATTGAGGAATATCAGTATCTTGTAAAGGACATTTGATTATCTTCATGTTTCTTAACCTACACTTTTCACACGCTTCAACATATTCATATACACTTTTGAATAAATTCGGCCAGTAATATTTACTGCTAATAGCCTTCACTAACTTATCTCGTCCAAAATGACCATTATTATCGTGATATGCCTTTAAGACTTCTTGTTCTAAATGTTTCGGAATATATTTTCTTACTCCTTCACCTTTTTCACTGATATAATATAATTGATTGTCTTCTTGTAACTCTACAAACTTTCTTTTAAAACTATTTTCCCCTGTTTCTTTCAGTTTTCTTTTTATCCGTACTATTTTTGGATCTAATTCTTGTTCTGTTTTCATATCAAACTGTTCTAAATGTGGGTCTTCTGTTCTAGGTTCAGACTCTTGATCCGATGGTAAACTCTCAAATTCTTCCCTATTTATTATGGCAGAATCTAATATATTTACTTGCCAGTTTCGATCGTCTATGTCTGGTTCAGCTTCATCTTCCGTGTTCCCTGACGACTGTGTATATGGGATCCTAGACAAAAGGTCGGCGCATGTATTATGTTTCCCTGAAACATATTCAACCTTAGCATTGTATCCCTGTAAATTCAATGCCCACGTTTGTATTTTCCTATTTTGTATTGGTGCTTCTAATATCGACTTTAATGGCATGTGGTCAGTTCTAATAATGAAATTGGCGTTATGTAAATAGTAATTTAATTTTTGAAGAGCGTAGTGTATAGCATATGCTTCTTTCTCAATAGAAATGACCCATTTCTTAAACTGGTTTGCTTGTCCATTAAATCTCTCAACATCACTGCTTACATTTTGTTGTCTTAACACTGCATCCAACCTTGCTATTGCCCCACCAACTCCAGTCAGTACCTGTGAAAAATCTTGGGGTTCCATTCTAGCATCTATAATGGAAATTATTAAGCAATATACAAATATTTCAAACAATATTAATTTCAAATTCAGCAGCAATACATAATATGTTCAATTAATTACTCTAATATTATCTATTATCTAACTATACTAACAAAAAACTAACTCCCATCGAAGATCCTAACGAAGAAAATTTTCTGTTCCAATCACGAATCCTGATAAAAGAACTTAAATGAAATCGACACCGTTGAAAGGATCAGAACACAAAAAAAACCTCTGGATTTCCTAATTCAATCGAAGTCGAAATCAGTTCTTTCCAATTATTTTCCTGTCGTTGATTGTGCTCGATATAACGCTCGATAACAAACTGCTTGATTACTTGCTCGATTGACTGTAAGCGTTAGACTTTAATTTCCGTCAAGCAAGGTCACCTTCACGATTTTTCAACCGACAACTGCTCCCGGTTTCAGCAAAAATCTGGCATTTTCATATGTTTCAGCGTAAAAATGATCCAGTCAACAACAATTGGATTCAAACCTGACTCTATCCACTCCGTTATATGTTAGGTGGCATTCCAACAACGGTCAGTTAAATTTCTTGTAACAACTTTTGACTTGAGACAAGTTGACTATATTCATCAATGCCTTCACTTAAGTGAAGTGACTGTAGAGAGTATTGAGAATATCGATTTAACAATTATGGAATTTGCAATATAACCTTGACTTCACCTTCAACAGTCGAATGAGCTAAAACTCATAATTTTCAGCATTCTTTGTTTTACTTTGAGTTTTATTTGGAGCAGGTTATTGTTCTGTTGAAATCATTTCTGGTACCTCGAGACTTCATAAGTTGTTATAACATGTAATCAGCGAGTTCATTCTTATATGCTTGTGTACTAATTTTTGATGCAAAACGGCATTACTTGATCTCATTATACAATTAGCGTTAGTCAGTGCTCAAGTTATTTCATACTATTAATTAGATAAAACATCAGTCTTTCAAAAAAATAAGTTAATCAGTCAAACCTTCTGAGCTGGCCTTAGAAATCGATCTCCTTTTTAAACAGAAATACACTGAGAACCCACAACAACTACCCCTTGGTGGGCTTTCAGCTGTTGCGTTTCTTATTATTATTTACTTAAAAACTTCCTTCTCCGGACGCCCATACACAAGAATCTGTCATGGCGGTAACTCTCTCCACGACATCCCATATTTCTTGAGGTCAAAGGCACCAAATCAACCTGTATTATAGTGTAGAGATGTTACACACACAGGTTAGAAGGCACGTGATGATCGTACAGCACACAAGACTCCGCGTTGTTTAGATCATTCTTTATTTGTCGAATCATTCAACTACAGCATCATGATGTTATGCTCAAATTCGGATGTTTACATGTTTTCCTACCTCCTTGCTAGCTGGGCCCCAAGTGACGTGTGTGCCAACCTAGATACCTTCTTCATTCGTGCACACACGTTCACTAGCTATGGTTTTCCCACTAGTCAAGGAATGCGCAGCATTCCTTAACTCTTTACTCCTAAGCTACTCCCTTTACTGTTACAGTTATTATATAATGAGAAGGCGTTCCCGCGTGAAATGGTCGCAGGTATTCATCTCGTCGTTTGATAGTATGTTCATTTAGTTATCATACTGTATGAAGACTTGCCTCAAATTTACCATATCGTCACCACGTAGTGTGAATGTGTACTCAGTATGCGGCCCGTAGTGTGAATGTGTACCCATGTATGCAACACGTAGTGTGAATGTGTGCCCATGTATGCAACACGTAGTGTGAATGTGTGCTCATGTATGCAACACGTAGTGTGAATGTTTGAAAACATTTCATGCAGTTTGAAAACTGTTCCTTAGTGTCTGTAGTCTTGTTCTTGTAGTATGACTATTAATTAATGTTATCACCACATAGCCATGTATCATTCCGCGTGGCTGCTTTCCGTGTCGTGACACAAGACTAGCCCAGACAATCACAACATTAATTCATTACACCCCAAAAGCCTGTGAAAACCTAACCGTTAACTTTCTGAGGTGTACTGTTCTCTGATTTACCAAGCCTCTACGTCCTACTTTACTTTTAATTCACAACTAACATATCCCCCCAACACCAGGACAGTGTGTCTACCGTCAGCTGGCTGTCATTCACGTTTAATACACCTAACACGCAAGCCCACACAACAAACATCCTGTCATCATTTGATGGACACTGGTGGCTCGCGACAGAGAAAATCAATACCACATTTATTAAAGGTGACAACCTCTCAATCGAATTTCTGCCCAAGCTGACCTGGCTTTCATATTTTTCCACCCACGAATTTCCCTTCAGTTTTTGTTATATACGAGCTGTGGGTATATAGTGGTTAACACATCCTTATCATCACCATCGTTATCATCATGCTGTAGGTCGTTGTACAACATCTCTCATCACGGCTCGCCAGAATGATTCTCACTCGTTTACCACTCCCCCTGCCTCACGCAATTTCATGGCCAGCTTCAGTGTCCCGTGTTCATCATCGTGCCGGTAGATCCCTGCCGCTTATTCCGGGACCATGCCTTCCATCACTGTTCTTTTCGCTGTGATGTTTCATATATCTTCCATCACTATTCTTTCCGCTGTGATGTTTCATATAGCTTCCATCACTGTTCTTTCCGCTGTGATGTTTCATATAGCTTCCATCACTGTTCTTTCAGCTGTGATGTTTCATATAGCTTCCATCACAGTTCTTTCCGCTGTGATGTTTCATATATCTTCCATCACTGTTCTTTCCGCTGTGATGTTTCATATAGCCAGGGTATTTGGGCCTTCAAGTTGCGATGGCGTTCAGGAGCCAATGTTCCATGTTCACATCTTGTAGAATGTCAGTGTTTTCTTCCATGTTCACATTTTGTAGAATGTTAGTGCTTTCTTCACGTTCAGATCTTCTAGAATGTCAATGTTGCCTTCTAAGTCCAGATCTTGTAGAATGTCAGTGTTTTGTTCCAGGTTGAGAACTTGTAGAATGTCAGTGTTTTGTTCCAGGTTGAGAATTTGTAGGATGTCAGTATTTTGTTCCTGGTTCAGATCTTGTAGAATGTCAGTGTGCACTTCCATGTTCAGATCTTGTAAAATGTCAGTGTTTTGTACCCATGTTCAGATCTTGAAGATGTCAGTGTTTTCTTCCAGGCTCAGATCTTGTGGAATGTCAGTGTTTTCTTCCAGGTTCAGATCTTGTGGAATGTCAGTGTTTTCTTCCATGTTCAGATCTTGTGGAATGTCAGTGTTTTCTTCCATTTTCAGATCTTGTAGAATTTCAATGGAATGTAAGTGTTTTCTTCCATGTTCAGATCTTGTAGAATGTGAGTGTTTTCTTCCATGTTCAGATCTTGTAGAATGTGAGTGTTTTGTTCCATGTTCAGATCTTGTAGAATGTCAGTGTTTTCTTCCATGTTCAGATCTTGTAGAATGTCAGTGTTTTGTTCCATGTTCAGATCTTGTAGAATGTCAGTGTTTTGTTTCATGTTCAGATCTTGTAGAATGTCAGTGTTTTGTTCCATGTTCAGATCTTCAAGATGTCAGTGTTTTGTTTCATGTTCAGATCTTGTAGAATTTCAGTGTTTTCTTCCATGTTCAGATCTTTTAGAATGTCAGTGTTTTGTTCCATGTTCAGATCTTGTAGAATGTCAGTATTTTGTTCCATGTTCAGATCTTGTAGAATGTCAGTGTTTTGTTCCATGTTCAGATCTTGAAGATGTCAGTGTTTTGTTCCATGTTCAGATCTTGTAGAATGTCAGTGTTTTGTTCCATGTTCAGATCTTCAAGATGTCAGTGTTTTGTTTCATGTTCAGATCTTGTAGAATGTCAGTGTTTTCTTCCATGTTCAGATCTTGTAGAATGTCAGTGTTTTCTTCCATGTTCAGATCTTGTAGAATGTCAGTATTTTGTTCCATGTTCAGATCTTGTAGAATGTCAGTGTTTTGTTCCATGTTCAGATCTTGAAGATGTCAGTGTTTTGTTCCATGTTCAGATCTTGTAGAATGTCAGTGTTTTGTTCCATGTTCAGATCTTGTAGAATGTCAGTGTTTTGTTCCATGTTCAGATCTTGTAGAATGTCAGTGTTTTGTTCCATGTTCAGATCTTGTAGAATGTCAGTGTTTTCTTCCATGTTCAGATCTTGTAGAATGTCAGTGTTTTGTTCCATGTTCAGATCTTGTAGAATGTCAGTGTTTTGTTCCATGTTCAGATCTTGAAGATGTCAGTGTTTTGTTCCATGTTCAGATCTTGTAGAATGTCAGTGTTTTGTTCCATGTTCAGATGTGGTAGAATGTCAGTGTTTTGTTCCATGATCAGATCTTGTAGAATGTCAGTGTTTTGTTCCATGTTCAGATCTTGTAGAATGTCAGTGTTTTCTTCCATGTTCAGATCTTGTAGAATGTCAGTGTTTTCTTCCATGTTCAGATCTTGAAGATGTCAGTGTTTTGTTCCATGTTCAGATTTTGTAGAATGTCAGTGTTTTGTTCCATGTTCAGATCTTGTAGAATGTCAGTGTTTTGTTCCATGTTCAGATCTTGAAGATGTCAGTGTTTTGTTTCATGTTCAGATCTTGTAGAATGTCAGTGTTTTCTTCCATGTTCAGATCTTGTAGAATGTCAGTGTTTTCTTCCATGTTCAGATCTTGTAGAATGTCAGTGTTTCGTTCCATATTCAGATCTTGTAGAATGTCAGTGTTTCGTTCCATGTTCAGATCTTGTAGAATGTCAGTGTTTTGTTCCATGTTCAGATCTTGTAGAATGTCAGTTAGTTAGTTAGTTAGTCGACAGATCATCCTCATTGCACATCGAACCATTCAGTCCATAAGTGCTCGGATCCCCTCCTCAGCAAATCCCGCAGCGTGTAGCGGCTAACGACGCCAGTTCTGTGTTGGTTTATCAATCTTCTTTGGCTTCCTGCGTAGTGTTCTTGTTTGGCCACACCTCTTTTAATTTGCTGCTCTCGCAGTCTGGCCATTGTTGTAGATTCACAGTCATCACTTGGTTCTCGCAAAAGTCTTACTTCTCGTAGAGCATTCAGTGTTTTCTTCCATGTTCAGATGTGGTAGAACGTTAGTGTGTTTTTTCCCCTTGGTGCACGCTATTCTAAGATTTTTTCCCTGTGATATGTATGTTTAAAGGAACAGAGTTTCTTCTCTAGTGGTTGTGGAATCCATTATTCACATGGTGGTTAACCCACTAACATTAAACATTTTTATCGGGTCGATTTCCCCTTAATGGTAACGCTGAATTGTCTCTGAAGTTCCCCCAGCCTCTTACACAGGGTACCGGCGATTTCTGTGAGAAATTCAAGCTGGCCAAGGTGATTCGGACAATATTGACCGTTATGTGCCAGTGGTCATTTAAATTACAGGCGTAATGGTGTACGGTTTGATTATGGAAGATTGATGGCTGTTTCTTTATGCCCGTGTAGGGGAGTTCTAATCTATTCAGCCTTGATGAATATACTTAATACTAGGTACTCGTAAGATCTGTCCTCTCCATATGATCTCTCTCTCTCTCTCTCTCTCTCTCTCTCTCTCTCTCTCTCTCACACACACACACTCGTTCTCCACCTCCACTCTCTTTCCCGGTGTGTGTGTGTGTGTGTGTGTGTGTGTGTGTGTGTGTTTTCACCCTATGTGTCTCTCTGCGTGTCTCTATGTCTCAGTCTGTATTTCACTATCTCAGTTTCTCTCTCTGTTTCTCCGTGATTCTCTGTTCTCAGTCTCTCACCGTAACCAACAACAATCTTCCGGCTGCCTTCCAGCTCTATCCACCACATGTTGCCATGGATTTACGTCACTCACTGGCTACTCCGCCTTGCCCAATGATGTCCTGTAGGCTAGAGCAGGAAAGGAGGCCATCGAGCAAATGACCTTTATTTATGTGACCTCTCCTTCATCTTCCTGTCAGGTACTAGCGACTGTAGAACTATTTGATATATTTGACATGCTTGACATTGGTAGCATAATGTCGACTAAAAATAGTTCCCATGAGTTCTTATCGCATATCATTAAAAAAAATTCAGCTCCAAAATCCAGCCGACCATAAGCAGCTCTCAAGATAACGAAAGAGCCCAGTTGGTTCTGGCAGAACAGCATGATGATCTGGACTGATCTGGCCAAATGACAGTGACTTTCACTACACACTGCTATCTTTATTAAATTAATCTGGTGTCGTCTCTACTGTAAAGGCTGACTGCAATGGTTTTCCGACCCCTCTCGTAGATTGTACATTCTGTCAGACTGCTGTTTGTCCATCTCTTATGTTATCTTCCCACTTGTATCGTTGTCTACCTCTTGATCGTTTGCCTTCAACCGTACCCTCTGGTATGGTTTTTATAAGAGTGTTATGACTTTTTGTGGTGTTTATATTAGTATTACTGCTCCATTCTTCTTTTGTAGATCAGTTATTAATTATCAGTTGGGGTATCGTCATTGCACTCTGGACAGGTCCATAGGTGCTCAGATTCCCCCCCCCCCCCCCCCCCCCCAGCATATGCATCAGCGTCCAGTGGCTAATAGTGCCATTTCTGTGTTGGTTGACGAGGCACCTCGTTTTCCCGATGTACCTCTCGTGTCTGGCCGTGCCAATTCTTACTCCTAAGTTTCTCATCCTGGACAACGATATGGATTCACTGACTTCAAAGTCCTCTGTTCTCGACATCTCTTTAAGGATGTTAATAACATCGGCCCGATCCATGGGCTGGCCATCAGCAGGGGATGCAGAGCCGGCCAATTTATCAGCTCGTTCATTTCCCTCGACTCCCGCATGTCCCGGGACGAAGATGAAGGTAACCTTACGGACAACGTACTTCCGCAGCGAATCAGTCCACTTTCTACGTACAGATCCTGCATCGACCCTCCGAATCATGCTCATGGAATCACTTAGTACACACACGTTGGTATAATTCTGTGATTCCAGCCACATGAAAGCCTGTGTTACTGCCATCACTTCCATCGTCATGCTGCTCGTGGTCATGGAGTGGGCACCACTAGATTCTTGAACAGTTCGGCCCGCTGAACGGGCTGTAAATGCCCACGCACTTCTCTGCTTAAAAACAGATCCATCTGTATAAATGAGCACTTCGGGGTTGATGAGCGCGTTGACCTCTGCATTGACAGCGGCAGGGTTCTGCTCCCTGCACCGTCTGTCAAGTGTGATAACGCAGAAGAAGGTGCACTTAAAAGCTGGAGGCACAGGCTCCCATTCCTTGCCGGGGTTGATACTGGTAGGACTGCAGACATCTTCCGCCGGACCCATCCATGATTTGTCCCTCTTTAGCCTGTCGCCCTTTTCTCTGAATATATCTTCATGCAGAGGGTGCTGCTCATCTGCACTTATTTTTAAGTATGCACGAGCTCTGCAATTCTTGATCCTGTGGTTCATGGTCGGTCAAGGAGGTATCTCATTGCTACATAGCTGGTGTCTCTAGTGCAGCCCAAAATTATGAGCATGGCTGTTTTTTTTTTTTTTTTTACCTTTTCAGGTCTTCCAATTTGTGAAGGGCTGACAGTGAGGATGGCCAGGGCATACTCGATTGGTGAAAGTACCAGTCCTTGGAATAGAAGTACTAACAGTCTTTGCTCAATATTGGTAGTCGCCATGACTCTCATTGCTGACAAACCTTTTGGAGCTTTCGTTATGGCATAATCAACATGCTCTCTGAATGACAGGCTACGATCAAACCTCATATGTCAAAGCTGCATAGCATATATATATATATATATACACATACTAGCTGACCCGGCCCGGCTTCGCCCAGACCCTGGTGGGGAGCATCTCATTTAATTCATATAAGTAGTCATATAAGCTCCCGTTCCCGTTCCCGACTATCTATCTGTCTGTCTGTCTGTCTATCTGTCTGTCTGTCTGACCCGGCCCGGCTTCGCCCAGACTCTGATGGGGAGCATCTAATTTAATTCATATAAGTAGTCATATAAGTTCCTGTTCCCGACTATCTGTCTGTCTGTCTGTCTGTCTGTCTGTCTGTCTGTCTGTCTGTCTGTCTGACCCGGCCCGGCTTCGCCCAGCTCCTGGTGGGGAGCATCTCATTTAATTCATATAAGTAGTCATATAAGCTCCCGTTCCCGTTCCCGACTATCTATCTGTCTGTCTGTCTGCCTGTCTATTATTAGAAAGAGCACTTGAAAGATCTTTACATCTTCCCCCAACAATTAACTTAGGTAAATGGAGCGTCTTATTTAATTCATATTCGGCCCCTGCTCCCCTTCCCGTTCCCAAAAAAGACGACCCGACTCGGCTTCGCCCAGTCCCTGGTGGGGAGCATATCATTTAATTCATATTTGGCGGAGGGAGGATGAGGAGAGAGCAGGAGGGAGGAGGACGAGGAAGGAGTAGGAGAGAGGAGGAGGAGGGATTAGGAGGAGGAGGGAGGAATGAGGGGAGAGGGAGGAGGAGGTAGGAGGAGGGACGAGGAGGAAGAGGGAGGAGGAAGGAGGAGGAGGGAGGAGGAGGAGGGAGGAGGAGGAGGGAGGAGGAGGAGAGAGGAGGAGGGAGAAGGAGGAAGGATGAGGAGGAGGGAGGAGGAGGAGGAGGGAGGAGGAGGGAGGAGGAGGGAGGAGGAAGAGGGAGGAGGTAGGAGGAGGGAGGAGGAGGGGAGAGGAGGAGGAAGAGGGAGGAGGAGGGAGAAGGAGGAGGAGGAAGAGGGAGGAGGAGGAGGGAGGAGGAGGGAGGAGGATGAGGAGGAAGAGGGAGGGGGAGGAAGAGGGAGGAGAGAGAAGGAGGGAGGTGGAGGAGGAAGGAGGAGGAGGAAGGAGGAGGAGGGAAGAGGAGGAGGGAGGAGGAGGAGAGAGAAGGGGGGGAGGAGGAGGGAGGAGTAGGGAGAAGGGGGGAGGAGGAGGAGGGAGGAGGAGGACTGAGGAGGAGGAAGAGGGAGGAGGAGGACGGAGGAGGAGGAGAGAGGAGGTGGAGGGAGGAGGAGGAGAGAGGAGGTGAGGGAGGAGGAGGAGGGAGGAGGAGGAGGAGGGAGGAGGAGGAGGGAGGAAGAGGAGGAAGAGGGAGGAGCAGGGAGTAGGAGGGAGAAGGAGGATGAGGGAGGAGGAGGAAGGAGGAGGAGGTAGGAGGAGGGACGAGGAGGAAGAGGGAGGAGGAGGGAGGAGGAAGGAGGAGGAGGAAGGAGGAGGAGGAGGGAGGAGGAGGGAGAAGGAGGAAGGAGGAGGAGGAGGGAGGAGGAGGAGGGAGGAGGAGGGAGGAGGAGGAAGAGCGAGGAAGAGGGAGGAGGTAGGAGGAGGGAGGAGGAGGTGAGAAGGAGAGAGGAGGAGACGAGGAGGGAGGATGAGGAGTGAGGAGGAAGAGGGAGGTAGAGGAGGGAGGAGGATGAGGAGGGATTAGGAGGAGGAGGGAGGAGGAGGAGGGAGGAGGAGCAGGGAGGAGGAGGATTAGGGAGGAGGAGGGAAGAGGAGGGAGGAGGGGAGGAGCGAGAGGGGAGGAGAAGGGAGAAGGAGAGCAAGGAAGAGGGAGGAGGAGGGAGGAGGGAGGAGGAGGGAGGAGGAGGGGGGAGGAGGAGGAAGAGGGAGAAGGAGGAGGAGGGAGGAACTTGAGGGAGGAGGAGGGGAGGAGGAGGTGGAGGAAGAGGGGCAGGAGGAGGGGAGGAGGAGGAGGAGGAGAGGGGAGGAGGAGGGAGGAGGGGAGGAGGAGAAGTGGGAGGAGGAGGAGGGGAGGAGGAGAAGGAGGAGGAGGGAGGAGGAGGGGAGAAGAGGGGGAGGAGGATGTGGAGGAGGAGGAGGGGAGAATGAGGAGGGGAGGAGTGGTGTGGAGGAGGAGGAGTTGTAGGAGGAGGAGGATTATAACGTATATGCCTGTAGATAACTGTAGCGAAAAGGTCCACCTATTTGAGAAATATGCAACAATTTTACATATATAGCAATGCTATTAGAAGTTATGTCCCCTCGCTATATATACATTATAATGTAAATTAAAATATTAAATAATATTAAGTAAATAACTGTTTTTACACTAACAAACTATGACAGGTGGCAGCACGGGAATGAGAGGAAGACGTGTAGAAAATTTAATCTCAATCGGATGGACCGTTCGCGAACGCATAAAGGACATACATACATACATACATACATACATACATACATACATACATACATACATACAGACATACAGACATACATACAGACAGTCTCTTTTATATATATATATATATATATATATATGTCATATATATGGCATATATATGTCACATATATGTCATATATGTCATAGCTGCATATATGTCAAAGCTGCATCGCTGCAGTCCTGTTCCAGAGGAAGGTGGTCCTAAGATGTGGGAGTTGGTCTTCTGAGCCGATAACGGTATGTCCAGGATTGCCGCAGGGTTCACCACTGTCACCAGTAATATTCAACGTGTATACGGTGCCGATCACTGAAGAACAGTTGGATGGGAGGGGTAGGACTCTGTCATTTGCTGATGACATTCTCGTGTATCGACAGGGTTGAGATAGACAGGCGGTTGCCAATGACATGCAGGGCGAACTAGATCGAATTTCCTCATGGTGTGCTGATGTCAGTACCCTTGTCAACCCTGCAAAGGCATCGGTTACATGGTTCTCCCTAAACAACCATATTGTGACAACCTGCTGGCAGTGATGGGAGTATTTTGAGTTGAACCAAATCTTTGACATATCAAGGTGAGGGTACACTTGCAGTCTGAGAAGGGTTTGCATCAAGTGCTCGAAGGATACTTTATTGTATGTGTCCTCTAAGTCTATGGCAGCCGCACATGTTTCTTCTCTGCTCTGAAACCCTTCATAATCATCCTGAGCAAAGACCACCGCATTCAGCCATGACTCTTTGTTGCATCTGTATCCTCCAAGTGTGGACGGGAAGCAGCCGAGTTGTTCCAAGTCACGAACAAGTTTGTGTGCTACAATTTTCTCCAGTAGCTTGCCAGCAGTGTTCTGCATCGTTATGATTCTGTAGCCGCATATCTTGGAATGGTCTTTGTTAGGTTTTGGCAGTGGTAACAAGTAGCTGTGTAGCCATTCCTCTTTGACCAGGCCCCTTTGGATACTGGTGTTAAATTCTCTGGCCAGTTCTTCCATGTCATCATCTGACATCGTCTGTAGGTCCCCATATCGGACGCCGTCTGGGCCTGGTTCGGTGTTGGGTGATTTCTTGAGCATTGTAAAATATGTAGATCACACGCAGAGAATCTCAGTTAACTTGGTTTTAACTTGGCCCAACTAGTTATAAATAATGCATACAAGATACGTTTTTAATATAGACCTGTAATGTATTAGTTTCTCTTCATGTCATTCTCATTTTTTTTATGGTCCTGTCTTGTGGTTGACTTGTTTAAGTCTTTTCTCTCTTAACATTAAAAAGCACGCATTCTTAACAGTGGTTTTTTGCTTTCAAATAACGCTGCTCATTGTATAGGGTCACGTCGATCTCCAGACACGTTCTAATCATTAACCGTTGAATGTCTTTCACCTGGTATCGATCACAGTCCCCCCCCCCCTCCCCCTCCAAATACCCCCTCCCATACCCCCCTCCCAATATTTCACGTTGGTTTAAAAGGAAACATCAGCATTCTTTCTGTAAAACCACATCTTTCAAACCTCAGCCGATTTTTTGCTTGTTTACTAATTATCCTGGATTCACAACAATATATTAAACTGGTCCTCTGTATCAAGCAAGAATTATTTCTCCAATCTCCAATGACAGGGATTTACTGCATGTGATGATCTTTATGGTATAAAATGCATTATTTACTTGTCCTAATCAGCTCTTTATCTTACCATTGCATCTTTCATACGCTTTCATCCTTTTTTTTTTTTTTTTTTCCCGCGTTTCCATCCTGTTTCAGGATATTGCGGTCAACACCAGCATCTTTCAGCTGTATGTTGATTCCTAGGCTAGATTACGCTCATCAGCACGCCACGACTTTCTGAGCGACCGGCTCCATACTCTCATAAGTCACTTTTGCGATTCGAACCACTGCTAATTCTCGTCGCGTCACGTGACGAGAGTATTCGGGGTTAGCGGAGAAAGCTGCTAACCCCTCGGCCATCCTTGTCCTAAATAAATAACATAAACTTTAATTGTACAGTTAGATATGACCCGTTTCTTTTATATTACCATTACCGTTATTTCTGTCTTATTATATATTATCTGTGTGCCAGATACTTGAATTTATGTACTGGGTCCCTAAGTAATACAGTTAACTTTAATTGTACAGTTAGACATGATCAATTTTTTTTTTAAATATTACCATAACCGTTACTTCTGTCTTCCTATAATTCTCGCTGATGCCTATTGTTCAGCAAATACACTGGGCCCTTTCAGATGATGATAAGGCATGAATGGCCGGCGCCAGGCTATTGTTTTGATATTCTGTCAGTTCTCGCGAATCTAACGCGCCTTATCAGGTTGTTTTCACAATCTACCGCAGAATTTAGGCCGATGTCATCCCGCGTGTTTTCAATATTCCATGGGCACGCGGTTTTAATGGAAATTTATGACCGTTGTTTTAGTGGCCATTTATGACCGTTGTTTTTGTGGCAATTTATGACCGTTGTGTTTTTGGCAATTTATGATCGTTGTTTTATTTGCAATCTAAGACCGTTGTATTAGTGGCAATTTATGACCGTTGTTTTATTGGCAATCTATGACCGTTGTTTTAGTGGTAATTTATGACCGTTGTTTTAGTGGCCATTTATGACTGTTTTTTTGGTGGCAATTTTTGATCGTTGTTTTAGTGGCAATTTATGACCGTTGTTATAGTGGCAATTTATGATCGTTGTTTTAGTGGCAATTTATGATCGTTGTTTTAGTGGCAATTTATGATCGTTGTTTTAGTGGCAATTTATGATCGTTGTTTTAGTGGCAATTTATGATCGTTGTTTTAGTGGCAATTTATGATCGTTATTTTAGTGGCAATTTATGATCGTTGTTTTAGTGGCAATTTATGATCGTTATTTTAGTGGCAATTTATGATCGTTGTTTTAGTGGCAATTTATGATCGTTGTTTTAGTGGCAATTTATGATCGTTGTTTTAGTGGCAATTTATGGCCGCTGTTGATCCCAACGGTCTCTAGGCATTAGAACACAACACCACACACACACACACACACATATACACACACAAACACACACACACACACACACACACTCACCACCACCACCACCACCACCACCACCACAGTATAACTTGTGTGGGGAAGTGGGGAGGGGAATGGATTTATATCATCAGTGGATCTTATCATGACAGTGATCATGACATGTTTGTGGAGCCACAGTGGCATAAGGGCTAAGGCGCTTGCCTGCCAAGACAATAGTATGAGTTCAATCCACAACAGAGGCTGAATGATTTGTTCCGATCAGTCGAGCTCTGGTGTTCATCAAGCTTCACAGTACAGATCTGGTGTTCATCAAGCCTCACAGAAATGGGCACCAGACAACTTTAAGAATTCTCTGAGAATTGTTTGGGATGGAAAGGCAACGAGGAAGGGAAATGTCCACACCACCTTAATTGTCCTGGTTTAGAATATGTGAAAGCCAAGTACTTCAAACCAGTATCTACTATGAGACTCATAATCGTCATCATCATCATGATCATCATCAAGTGCCTTGAAAGCTGTTGTAGGCGTTCTTGTCCCTCCACAGATCTCGTTCTTTGGTGTTCTGGATCAACTCTGCTGATGATATTCCTCCATGCCACCGTCTCAATCCATTTAGCACCATTTCTCTTGGTCTGCCCCTGCCTCTCGCTTCCTTGATCTTTCCAGTTGTCACAGTATTCTCCAATGCCTCTCTTCTCATCCATCAAATGACCAAAGAAAGCTGCTTGTCTCATTCTTATTGTTGAATATAATATTCTAGTTACATTAGCCTCTTTCAGGCAGTCTTTGTTGGTTACCTTGGCAGTCCAAGTAATTCGCAACACTCGTCTCAGGAACCACATCTCTGTTGCTTCCAAGTTCCTTCTAATTTGTTCAATTTACATTCCAAGATTCACTGTCATACAGCAAAACAGGTTCTTTATAGCATTTCATCACTCTTTCTTACGTTCAATGATAGTGACTTATTGCATAAGATACCTTTCAATTTCTACAATGCAGCTTTTGCTTGCCCTATTCTGTTCTTAATCTTTGTTGTGCATTTTCTATCTGATGTTATAATTACCGCTATGCATTTAAAATTGTCCACTTGGTTAAGAATTGTCCCTTCTATTTCCATTTCACATTGTGGTGTCACCTTTTTCTGTGACACTATGAGGCTACCTTTACATTTATACTACCTCTATGTCATTCCTACTACTTCTTAACTTTTTCTTCCCCTTCCAAATAAGCCCTAGTAATTCTTAGTTATTTATATTATCACTAAATCATGCCCGCTGCCACAAAGTTATTTCTAGGCAAAAGGCCTTGAAAATCACAAGCAGTCTATAAATACTGGGGTTGATTGCATCGTCCTATAAAGGATGTGCAACTAACTTCTAACTTACGACAGATGCCGGATCTGTTGTGAAGGGGTTATGAATACAATTCGTAATCCCTCATACCGCACACGAAACACAGCTGCAGGCGACTTGGAAGCAGATCATCTTGCTTTGGTTTCCATACAATGGTATGAGTGCTGGTCGTTCAGAAAGCAATGGGAAACTACTGAACGTAAACCTACCCAGGGATGACAAACAGCCAAAAAATGCTAGAGTTGACTGCAACGTCCTCTAAAGGATATGCAACTAACTTGTTTAAATGGCGGATGGTTGTAGCACAGTGGAAGTACAAAGGCTAATCTGAGGGTGTTGACCTGATAGCTGGGAATCGATTTTCTGGCACACGCCAACTGGGTTATTGCTCCCTCTTAAGAACAGAATGAGAACACGCAAAGGAAACAGTATAATGATATGAGGAACTGTGTGTGTCATTTTATTTTATGGCGGTTAACTCTGGTACTTGCCATGGAAAGGAGTTTTATTTATCGAAGTGAGGATGGTGTAGAAGAAAAAGAGACTACGGGGGAGGGAGGAGGAGGAGGAGAAGAAGAAGAAGAAGAAGAAGAAGAAGGAGGAGGAGGATGAGGAGGAGGAGGAGGAGGAAGAGAAGAAGAAGAAGAAGAAGAAGAAGAAGAAGAAGAAGAAGAAGAAGAAGAAGAAGAAGAAGAAGCAGAAGAAAAGGGTGATGAGGAAGGGAGGGAGCAAGAAGAAGAAGAAAAAGAAGAAGGAGGAGGAGGAGGAGGAGAAGAAGAAGAAGAAGAAGAAGAAGAAGAAGAAGAAGAAGAAGAAGAAGAAGAAGAAGAAGAAGAAGAAGAAGAAGAAGAAGAAGAAGAAGCAGAAGAAGAATGTCACGTACAATCTTGAAGTTGTCGATCGATGAAAATATGTCGCGCCATGCGTCTGCAAGCAACCGTCATTCTTTGATGTGTTGTTGATAGAGGAAGGACTGTCGCGCCATACGTCTGCAGGCAGCGGCCATCCTTTTGATGTGATAGACAAACTGTCTGGGTAGAAGTCGGCAAGATCTTTTGTTGTGGGGGAAAAAGTTCTCTAGATCACAGACAGGAGACACTTTCCCGGATGAAAGGTACATACGGCCAATTGTTGACATTAAGTCGGAAACGGAGAGAGGAAAATAGTGTCTAGACAGTTTTGTGACGTAATTCAGACAAAAGTATTAAAAACAGTCTGGATAAACAACTTTGGGGGAGTTGACTAAAAGTTGTGAAGCGCTACGGACGTGTGCAATATTCCTAGTTTGTTTCTAGAGAGAGACTATAGTGTCTATTGTTGATTTATATCGGCGGACATCTATCCAGTGTGTGATTTCATAGTCTTCATCTCAAACAGGAATAACTATATGGTATTTAATTAATTAAATAGATCTAAATTAGATTATTCTTAGGAATCGAGTGTAGTAATGTGCGTTGATAGAACGTATTATAAGAGCGTCGGCAACAGTAGCCTTTCGCGTAGCTTAAACTAGCGGGTGTGAGATATCATTTAACTCAGTGAATTAAGGGCAGTGTAGTGGGGTGATATTTAGGGAGATTGAGGATGGTTGGGGGGGGGGGGATGAAGGAAATGTCAAATGGTAGGATCTTCCAGTAGGGCCTCTGCTGGGTCTCTGCCCTTTTCCTTTAGTCTTCCCTTGTCTTACCTTGACTCAGACCGATGTGATGAGCTCCTAGGCCTTATGACAGAGTTTGGTTCTCTGTTATATTTCTGAGTGCGGCCGGCGGCCTACACTAACCTAATAAAGGTTGGAATCGGGTTGCTCTCACCAGGTGTGTTCTCTCTTCAACAGGTTCCACTATATTGTAACACCGACTAGAAGAAAAGTCATGACTCGAGTATTGAAGGCAGAGTTTACTGAGAGGCTTTTGCACTGGGCCCATAACCCAGAGGGTCTGCAGGAACCTGGCTCTGCTGAGCAGGAAACGAGGAGTATATATAGTGTGTTTCCTAAGTGATAGTTTACATCACAGTAAAATAAAGACACTGACAATAACACCTGTACCAGGAACACTAGTAGATATACATACCTGGAAAATTAACATTTTGAGTTACAATTGGTGAATTCCTATCATTACCAATTAACAGTGTGTGTTACAATTGGGGAATTCCTATGAACAATTAAATACTAACATTTAGTTTTCCAAAGTGACAGTAACATTATTTTTAGGATTCTCTGATCACAGAACATTTATGAACAGAGTAGTTACACTGTGTGTGTTAGATTGATGATCAATATTGGACGGTTTCCACTATTGATGACCAAGCATCTGGATTGTCCAAGAGCTATCGGAGGAAGTCGACACTTGGCCGAAGAGATACAACATTTGGGTGAGGTCTTCTGTCCATCATATATGGTGCTGTTGTGTGGCCAGTACAGTGATGAAACAGACTTTGCTCCTGAACTATTCGGTCTATTCTACATACACACTAGATTATACGACAGACATTCTACTCATACACTTTGCACATACATGACACTTTTCTCTATTAAACTAATTTGTTGTTTTTGTTAGAGCCAGTGTTGTGTAGTGTGTCTTGGGAAAAGAATGAGAGGGGCGTTGGTCCATTGGTAAGAGAGAGAGAGAGAGAGAGAGAGAGAGAGAGAGAGAGAGAGAGAGAGAGAGAGAGAGAGAGAGAGAGTGATCCAGGGACTGACGGGGTGTTGTGGACAGAAATCAAGAAGATCCTCAAGACAATGCTATGGAGTTAAAAGAATGTTGGTGTTGATTCCCCTCACCCCAGGGACGATATATATATATATATATATATATATATATATATATATATATATATATATATATATATATATATATATATATATATATTACGACCAAAAAAAAAAAAGAAGAAGAAGAAGAAGAAGAAGAAGAAGAAGAAGAAGAAGAAGAAGAAGAAGAAGAAGAAGAAGAAGAAGAAGAAGGAGGAATAGGAGGAGGTGGAGGAGAAGAAGAAGAAGAGGAAGAAGAAGAAGAAGAAGAAGAAGAAGAAGAAGAAGAAGAAGAAGAAGAAGAAGAAGAAGAAGAAGAAGAAGAAGAAGAAGAAGAAGAAGAAAAAGAAGAAGAGAGGGGTGATGAGGAAGGTAGGGAGCAAGAAGAAGAAGAAGAAGAAGAAGAAGAAGAAGAAGAAGAAGAAGAAGAAGAAGAAGAAGAAGAAGAAGAAGAAGAAGAAAAGGGTGAGGAGGAAGGGAGGGAGCAAGAAGAAGAAGAAGAAGAAGAAGAAGAAGAAGAAGAAGAAAAGGGTGAGGAGGAACGGAGGGAGCAAGAAGAAGAAGAAGAAGAAGAAGAAGAAGAAGAAGAAGAAGTAGAAGAAGAAGAAAAGACGAAGAAGAAGAAGATTATCTTTTAATTTATTAGTTCGATGATGAGTCTTCGGAAGCTTAGATTAAGACTCAGACAGAATAACAATTCAGTTTTATGTAATGTCTCAGAAATAAGCAAATATAAATGCCTGTGTAAATTATAAACAATATGCATAATGATGTCTACGAATGTCCGCCATTATATATAATCGGGCACTTTACGATGTTTGCATGTGTGTGGAAATCCCTGAATATAACAATAAACAGACGGGTTTCCTGTTTCTGCAAGATCGCCATTTTCCGGGGTCTGTTATTGGATTGGATCAGCAAGCAGAATTGTTGTCATCTTACAACTTGCCACTTGTTATGGGGTATTAAAGAACATTCAGTTTGTTTCATCTCTCTGTGTTAAATCGCATGTTTGGAAATAACGAATCCAGAGATAGGATGCACTTGTTCTAATGGGACAAAGCCGCATAGTTGTTATGTTTATCTACAGCCATGTGTTGACATTGTCGCCGATCGAGAATCTCCCTAAGCATTTAGCTGAAGTCTATTGACAATAAAATACTCTGAATCTATGGAGCAAACATTACAACCTAGGTCTAATATCACACTGAACATTTATCTGGAGTTTATTAACAATAACACACCCTGAATCTGTGGAGCAAACATTACAACCTAGGTCTAATGTGACATTAAAAAATTTAGCTGGAGTCTGTTGACAATAACATACCCCGAACATGTGAAGCAAACATTACAACCTAGGTCAAATGTCACATTGAACATTTAGCTGGAGTCAGTTGACAAAACATACCCTGAATCTATGGAGCAAACATTACAATCTAGGTAAAATATCAATTGAACATTTAGCTGGAGTCAAAAGACAATAACATACCCTGAATCTGTGGAGCAAACATGGCTACCCTAGGTTTAATGTCACACTGAACATTTAGCTGGAGTTTGTTGACAATAACCTACTCTAAATCTATGGAGCAAACATTACAATCCATGTCTAATGTAACATTGAACATTTATCTGGAGTCTGTTGACAATAACACACCCTGAATCTATGGAACAAACATTACAACCTAGGTCAAATGTCACATTGAACATTTAGCTGGAGTCAAAAGTTGAGTTGAGTTGAGTTAAGAACCGACATCACTGCATTCAATACATTCCCATACGTGCTCTGTCTCCTCGTTCAACAGCCAGCGAAGAGTCATACTACTAATAGTTCCCACCGCTATCTGATTAAAAGTTCTTCTGATCTTCCCTCTCAGTTATGAGATTCTTCCAGAACACCTGCCGACCCCCTGCAATCTCATTCTTTCCAATATGAGTTCCCAATCTGTTCCTTCGCCTTCTAAACCTGGTCCCACAAGCGCACGCCCACCTCCCCCTTGTCCATAGACAAACTACCACCAAGAGGTGCATTCCCTGCTAGCCTATCAGCCTGTTCATTCCCCCGTTCTCCCGCATGGCCATGGCAAAATATCCATACAATTCTCACAATCTGTGACGAGAGCCATTTTACACGAAACATTCTTTTCTTCACCTTACTAAGCATACTCTTTGAAACCGTAATGAATAAAACGTGTGTTGCAGTCTCTAGCCCACGAAATGCCGCTGTTACTGCCTCCACCTCCATTCTCATGCTGGATGTCGTAGTCTCATATGCCAGACTCTCCTTTTTCAAGACTCGCCCATTAGCCTTTGCAATAAAGCCTCAGCCACTACGTCTGTTTCTCACCACTGACCCATCGGTGTAGATAACTATGTCACCTTGATGTGTGTTGCTCTGGATCAGCTGTTGCACTTCAAACTCAGTGCGGCCCGCTGCCCATTCTCTGCACTCACGACCCAGTGTTATTATTACATTGTGCCAGTCCGTCATGTCTTCCGGACCTTCAACCCACTCTCTTTCACGATTCGTGGTCTCTAGATCACACACCTGACGTATAGAAAGTTCCGTCTGTGCCATCTAGGACCTGCCTCGTCATAGTCTATGACCCTTAACCATATCCATTGCTGCATGCAGCGGGTGATCCCTGTCTGTGGCAACTCTCAGGTACCATTTGGCCTGAAGGACCCTATGCCTATCCTTCATTGTTGGTAGCGTCAGAATATGCCTCATGCATATAATTGGTGTGTCCTTTGTGCACCCCAGGATTACCCGCATGGCAGCATTCTGTATGCGCTCCAACCTTTCAAGCTGGCTCTTTGATACTGTCAGCAGCCCCAAACCATACTCAATGACAGAAATTATTAACTGCTGAAAGAGCCTGTACGGCATCCTCTGATCTACCCCCGTTGCTGCCATAGCCCTCAAGGCATTAAGTCCCCTACCAGCCGTCACCAGCAAAGCCTCCACATGATCCATAAAAGACAAACACCCGTCAAAGGTGATACCCAAGTACTTCAATTTACTCTCTCGACTAAGAGGACTTCCATTCATCATAATACCTGGGACATCTGCCTTGATGATCCGGTTATCCAGGGAGTACCACACAACCGATGCCTTGTCTGGGTGTATAACGGCCCCTGCGTCCCTGCACCACTCCACCACTCCGCTACCCTGTTTACTGCCACCTGTAAGTCTTTCGCCAAACTGACCCTGTCTCTGCAATGTCTGTACACCAGCACATCATCTGCAAATGTCAAGATCCTACCCACACCTGGCTGGAGTCAAAAGACAATAACATACCCTGAATCTGTGGAGCAAAAGTGACCACCCTAGATCTAATGTTAAATTGAACATTTAGCTGGAGTCTGTTGACAATAACACAACCTGAACCTGTGAAGCAAACATTACAACCAAGATCTAATGTCACATTGAACATTTAGCTGGAGTCTGTTAACAATAACACACCCTAAATCTATTGAGCAATCATTACAATCTAGGTAAAGTGTCACATTGAACATTTAGCTGGAGTCTGTTAACAACAACATACCCTAAACATGTGAAGCAAACATTACAACCTTGGACTAATGTCACATTGAACATTTAACTGGAGTCTGTTGAAAATAACATACCCTACATCTCTGGAGCAAACATTACAACCTTGGACTAATGTCACATTGAACATTTAGCTGGAGTCTGTTGAAAATAACATACCCTACATCTCTGGAGCAAACATTATAACCTTGGACTAATGTCACATTGAACATTTAACTGGAGTCTGTTGAAAATAACATACCCTACATCTCTGGAGCAAACATTACAACCTTGGACTAATGTCACATTGAACATTTAACTGGAGTCTGTTGAAAATAACATACCCTACATCTCTGGAGCAAACATTACAACCTTGGACTAATGTCACATTGAACATTTAACTGGAGTCTGTTGAAAATAACATACCCTACATCTCTGGAGCAAACATTACAACCTTGGACTAATGTCACATTGAACATTTAGCTGGAGTCTGTTGAAAATAACATACCCTACATCTCTGGAGCAAACATTACAACCTTGGACTAATGTCACATTGAACATTTAACTGGAGTCTGTTGAAAATAACATACCCTACATCTCTGGAACAAACATTACAACCTTGGACTAATGTCACATTGAACATTTAACTGGAGTCTGTTGAAAATAACATACCCTACATCTCTGGAGCAAACATTACAACCTTGGACTAATGTCACATTGAACATTTAACTGGAGTCTGTTGATAATAACATACCCCACATCTCTGGAGCAAACATTACAACCTTGGACTAATGTCACTGTCACACGTTTTCTTGATGATAATATCACGAAGTTCTTACAATGATATGCTCATGATATTATTGTGTGATGGTCGTTGTCTAGGTAACGATACTCATGGTGTGTCAATGGAGATATCTGTCTGGCAATGTAACTCACCCCCGCAGTGCATATTCACCAGTCATGAAACAAGATTCAGTTGGCGCACATAATCCTTTATTACAGAAATAACACAGACTCACGGAACATATGTATATATCCAGAAACAATGTAATCCATAGATTATAAATATCCTCCTCACAATTTAACCAGCACACATCAATGCCTTCTCACGGCCTGCTTCTTATCAACTCCACAAGACAGGTAATCCAGCTACTATCCACGGCTGGATCTCCCACAATACAACCCACACATTGGGTTGGAGCCACTGCTCAACTATGCAACCCACTCTGGGTTTAGGCCTACACTCGCTACAGAACCCACTCTGGGTTCAGGCCTGTCTTCACAACTAGCAGAACAACACAACACTGAGATCTCTAACTCCGCTTCTCCTTAAACTACCGATCAGTTCGGCATCCACACATTAACTGCCCTGAAGTCCCTTGACTTCACACAAAACTAAACTGTCCTTCCCCCATCCCCTGGGGTCCACGCTCACCCTTCCCATTATTTTATTTCTCAGGACTGGCTGTTTTTTCTCATAGCCAGGTCAGTCGCTTTACTGTCTCCCACTCTCATCTCCATTCTTCCTCATGCCCGGTCACTCAACTCAATGTCAATGACCCAGGCTTATGTCATCACCCCCCTCTTAAAAGAAAACTTCGTTTTCAAATATTGGGAGACTAAAACTTACTAAACATGTGACCCAGACATATAGCCTGGGTAGCCCTAAGTATGGCTGCACCTTACTCTAGCTACCACCCTACATAATACATCAAATGCTCATATTACACTCCTATATTCATCACACATAAATACAACCATCTTTCTATCTTGTGTATCAATGCATGAACTAATACATCACATAATAATAATACATCATAGGAAAGCATTATACTTATGTACCCACAGGTCTCTTACTACTTCACGACCACACAATACTATTTGTGTACCGACCCAATATCAGGTGGTTCTGTTCTTGCATTACCCCACCTCTGATTACTGTCGATGCTGTGTCTACCTTTCATGTACCCATGACTCATGGTACCTCTACAATTACAACATCTGTTTGCTATCCCTAGCCCTGGGTCAGTAATGTCGCGAAAACTCTTTTGACCTGACTCAACTTTCCTATCTGCATATTGCACCGTTACACTTGAGTCTCTGTTTAGTCTGAACTCTTTATTCAATCTTGGCCCATATATCTGGCACCTTGCTTTCTGCTGCATACGCCTTATGCCTATGTGCCCTGCCCATGCACTATCCTGAGCTGTTCTAGTATATCGGTCTCTATGTGCTAAAGGTACTGCTCCTTGCCCACGTGCAGTTCTGCTATCTGAAAACCTGTGAGTGAGAACATTGTTCTTCCTCTCGAAGCACCATCTACCTTTCTTTGACTGCCTATTTTCTACTCTCCTACACCCTTGGGAACATTTGTTCAGAGTAGTATCTTGTCTCTGGGATTCACTAGCACTATATTTGGGATCCATTCTCATCTGCTCAGCTGTACTATCCTTGTCCTGAGTTCCTGTGTCCACTTCAAGTGCCTCTTCTACCTCAGCTATACTCTCTAATTTAGGTTCTCTTGTGGTAACTACCTAATTACTGTTTACACTATATTTTTGGTCCCAATAAGCTACTTCCTCTTCTGTACAATCTTTAACTCCTATAACATTTCCTATGATCAAATCCGCCACTGGTGAGTCCAAAACACACGCTGTCACTCTTCCAGTGATATATGGTGTTTTTACTGTTATTATGGCTACTGGGTAGAACTCTACTGTGCCGTTGAATGTTATGCATCTAATATTTTTCCCTGTATAATCCGAGGGATCTATTAAACTTCTCCTCACTCCGATAGACGTACATCCGGAATCCCTAATTGTTAACGCTGGTCTATCATTGACGAATCCCTGATGCAGCTTCAAACTTCCTCCTTCATGTACTGCTGATCCTGCTTTCACTGTATGACCACATATTAGGACTGGCTGACTATCTTTTTCAAAAAGAGGTTTGCACCCACTACAATCTTCATTGTTCAGCGTCTCAATTACTTGCGCTGCATTTGAGTGCTCTGTTTCTCTCATCCTACATTGATGGCTGAAATGCCCCTTCTTTCCACATTTGAAACAAGTAATCTCCCTTTTAGTGTTGTTCGTTGGTCCATCTGATAGTTGTGCATCACACTGTGCTGCCTTGTGTCTCCAGCTCCCACAATTCCAACATCCGGCATAATTTTGACGTCTCTGGAAGTTCCCTCTTCTATATGGGTACCGTCCTGCTCTACCAACATTGTTTCATCGGAAACCATTATCTTGAAGTTCTTGCTGCTCACCTTTCTGTGCTGAATCCACACTTTTCGCCCTTGGTCTGATGACTGGATTCTGGTCCTGTTTAGTGTACGCTGCACAGACTATTTCCTCACTCATTAGTTTCCCAATAGATACATTAGGATGTGCAGTCATGTAGTTTTGCCCTAACTGAGACATTGTGTCTATGTCCTTTGGCTTACGTTCTTCAAAGAAAGCCACTAAGTTTGAATTACATGATGATAGAACTTTGTCTCTTAACATTAAATCCAATCCACTACTTTATTAAAGTCTTTCCCTACCTCTGCAAGCTCCATCCATTTATTAAATGTATTCTTTACTGTGTTAACAAAATCTGTGAAATCTTGATTTGTCTCTGGTCCTAACTGTCTAAACTTTGTCCTATATCCATGCTCCGTTAGTTGGAACTTTGTCAGCAAACGTTGACGTAAAATAGTGTAGTTGTTTCTTTCTTCTACCGGTAAATTAAACATGGTGTCTAGTGCCTTGCCCGTAAGAAGCTCCCCTAGTCTAATAGCATACTGTTCTTCGGGGATGCCTAACACTTTCGCTGATGCCTGATATCTGTCAAGATAAGCTTCAAGGTTGTCTCGGTCCGTAAAGTATGGCAGTTTTAGTCTCTGTGACGACTGCGAAGGTCTTCTGCTTTCCTCACCTTGACCTTTCGAAGATAGTTCTAGTTTTCTTAACTTGATTTCAGTTTGCATCTGACACTTGATCTTCTCTTTCTAGATTTCCACCGCATTTGTTTGTTTTAACTTTTCAAGTTCCAGTTGTGTCATTTCTAGTTTCAATTGTGTCTCTTTCTCTTCCTGTAAACGCTTGTTTTCCATTTCAGCTAGTTTTACTTGTGTCTCTTTCTCTTCCTGTAGACGCTTGTTTTCCATTTCAGCTAACTTTACTTCCTGTAGGCGTTTGGCCTCGAGTTCTGCCTGTCTCTGTTCTCTTTCGGCTTGTCTCTGGTCTCTTTCAATCTGTTGTTGTTCTTTTGCTTCGGCATACTCTTGTAACTCTTTACCCTTTAGGCCTATTCGTTCACCTGCTTCAATATATTCCATTAAAGTAGGCATCTTGTACTTGTGGACACGTTGCTGTCTGTCAGCCAACTATAAATGTGAAGACTCTGCTGTTAGTCTTTGTGTCACTTCCCTACGTACACCAGCACTCCCTGTGTACGTAAATTCGTAGTGCTAAAATATCACTCTGTACTCACCCAGTCACTCTATAAGCACTAGGTAGTGAGGGGGGAAGTATCACCTATACTTCCTTATATCTATATATCTATGACCAATAGTTGTATAACATTTCTGGAAATATTGTTAAACATACATATAAATACATATACAAAACGAATGAATGATAACACTAAATGTTGTCTATAAAAACGTTAGACTCACAAGCCAAGTACACGGAGACGGTGATCACACAGAAATAAACCACAGTAACAACCACAAGCTTGTGTAGGGACACCCACAGTGCGCGTAATATAAACTGACTCAGATACCACTAGATAGTAGACACGATAAAAGTTCACAATAATAACATATATCCGAACACAGCAAATATCAAATGTAAATATAATGAAAAGAAGAAAAAGAAGAAAAAAAATTATAGCATCAATTTATACACAGATCTGACGTTAAACACAAACTGGCACGTTATATAATTCAGGACCGTCCCTGCAGAACCAAATAAACCGACCTTTCGATTTTCTTCCCAGAAATTATATATGGTGCACCTCAGACATTAACTTTTCGCCCTGTCTCCCGGCCTTCGAGAAACAACCAAAAATACCCTACACCTGACAAATACCGGACCACATACAAGTAACAGCTTAACAACCGAAAACAATATTTATAAGACAATGAGCAGCAAACAGAATGTCCAACTCGTTGGCCGACAAATATGTGCCCATTAATCCGTCGCCACAAGTTCTTATTAATCAGTCACAAAAGTTTTTGTTCGTTTTAATAGTTATTCGCAATCCGCTGGAAATGTCTACGACACTAGATTTCAAAATGACTGATTGATTTGTTGAGTGGTTCCTGAAGTCACGTGGTGATCACAAGTTCCAACTGTCGACAAAAGTTGAAGATGATAGTGATATCCAAACTGTTCTGTCTCGACACAGTCCGTAACGTTATTGTACTTTCTCTTTACGTGGTGGCACCACAGTAATAATCCAAAGTGTTCTTTCGATATGTTGTCACTTTCGTTGCGGAGATGGTGCTTTGCCGTATCATATATGTCATAGATTCACCACAAGAAAAGACCAAAATAATGGCAATAAATGTTCAACGCTTTCACTCTGTACAGTCAGTTCTTTTTGGCAACTGTATGCAACTATGTTCGCGGAGATGCCACGTCATCAATCGTTGACAAAATGTTTGCTGATTATAAAGTAATGAACACAACGGGCTTTTAACAAAGACGAACAATCAAGTCTGGTTTCAAACAAAACGCCTTGTTTTGTTCATTCACAGTGAGTCATCTTGACCACCAAAGGTCGTGGAAATTCCCGAGTATCTTTCCTCCTTCCACCCCCAACTCACAATGTCACCTCAATTTCTCTTTATCACTCTCAGTGAAAAATTCCTCCGTAAAACACAGTTTGCGCACAAACTTGACAGCCCCACCCGACTGCTATTTTAACTCCGTGGAAAGTCACACTTAATCTGTCTGTAAAATGCCCGGAACTTTTCCGCAATACACAAACACTTTCCACTTCTGCCCCGGCACCTGTGGTAGGGTTAACGTTAATACCCCTTTCCAGCTGTCCTCGTGAACAGCGCTGACCCTCTCTCAACCCGACCTATTAACTACGTCGACAAATCTTGACCAGTCAACTTGCGACACCACAGTGCGCTTGCCTTCGGACACACACACAAAATTCTCCCCTCACACAGGATGTTGCGACGAAATTGCTCGCTGTCTTCAATCTTTGGTTCAATCCTGTCAAACACACACACTCTAGGACTGACCGCACTTGTTGCAAACACCGTTATGTCCCTGCGACATTTCCTCTGTGCTGTCCGTGACCAAACACCTCTGCTACAGCAATCGACTTTCCCGGTTAGTCTGTATGGCGTGTCTTTATCACCCACAGCGGTAATGTCCTACACACACACACGCTGCCCTCGCCACTCTGGATTCAACACTGGTCTTTCATCGCCGCGTCTGCTAGTTTCAGCACTCCTGCCTGGTATCAAATTTACCTGTAGTGAACCTGACGTGAACTGACTGCTCGCCTGTGACCTCCGCCGTGCATTTTCTCCGCGCGCTGACAGTTTTTCTTCGATGTGGCGTCTTACACACAGCAAAGAGTTGCTGTTAATTTCTTGACGCAGTACTGTCTAAATTGATGGAACGAAGTCACAGATGATAACTCCTCTCTCGGCGAAGAGCCCACAGATATCTCAGAATGACAACAATGTCTATAATGCTCTTGACCGTACGTAGCCATCCAGATACTCCTTACTAAGCGACGAGCGCCCAGATTGTCACACGTTTTCTTGATGATAATATCACGAAGTTCTTACAATGATATGCTCATGATATTATTGTGTGATGGTCGTTGTCTAGGTAACGATACTCATGGTGTGTCAATGGAGATATCTGTCTGGCAATGTAACTCACCCCCGCAGTGCATATTCACCAATCATGAAACAAGATTCAGTTGGCGCACATAATCCTTTATTACAGAAATAACACAGACTCACGGAACATATGTATATATCCAGAAACAATGTAATCCATAGATTATAAATATCCTCCTCACAATTTAACCAGCACACATCAATGCCTTCTCACGGCCTGCTTCTTATCAACTCCACAAGACAGGTAATCCAGCTACTATCCACGGCTGGATCTCCCACAATACAACCCACACATTGGGTTGGAGCCACTGCTCAACTATGCAACCCACTCTGGGTTTAGGCCTACACTCGCTACAGAACCCACTCTGGGTTCAGGCCTGTCTTCACAACTAGCAGAACAACACAACACGGAGATCTCTAACTCCGCTTCTCCTTAGACTACCGATCAGTTCGGCATCCACACATTAACTGCCCTGAAGTCCCTTGACTTCACACAAAACTAAACTGTCCTTCCCCCATCCCCTGGGGTCCACGCTCACCCTTCCCATTATTTTATTTCTCAGGACTGGCTGTTTTCTCATAGCCAGGTCAGTCGCTTTACTGTCTCCCACTCTCATCTCCATTCTTCCTCATGCCCGGTCACTCAACTCAATGTCAATGACCCAGGCTTATGTCACTTAACAACAAGAGTAACGAACATATTTCGCATGGCACACTCATCATCATCACGTGCCATGTCAGGAAGAGAAACGGGCATATTTCATATGGTACACTCATCATCATCATGTGATCTAGGAAAGAATGAGGAAGAAGAGAGAGGAGGGAGGGAGGAGAGAGAGAAGAGAAAGAAAAGAATGATGAGGGATATGATGTAAATAGTGTGAAGCCTAAAAGTTCGTTCCTCAGTCGAACTCTGCCTACTACACACTACCTTTGATAGTAAAGAAATATGAAGAGAGAGAGAAGGAGAAAAAAAGAGAAAAGAGGATGAGAGTAAGGGATACGACAGATGTAGGTTCGTGTCTCCGCGTGAGAACAATAGTTAATTACTATTGCACCATCAATGTCTCGTGGTGTGGGTTATCAGGTTATAGAAGAGATGTACATCCTCACAAGGTCTCTAAGCTACTCTAAATTATATTACTTCAGACTGACAAGTCGAAATAAAAGGCAACTCAAACATATTTATTTTCTTCTGAACAGTAACAGAGTGACAATCTACAGCACAATCACATAAAGTAACCAGTACATGCATTGAAGACACATCTATGTATAATCGACTCCAAAAAACAAACAACACAATCCTGCATGACGCCACAAGGGGAGGTAGATAATGTAATAAACTATACAACCAGATGTTAGAGAAATGCTACCTACAATCACCTACTAACTGCATCAAGTAAAGAACTAAAGCTAGGATTTCCACCGGCCTTTGCTTCATAACTATCTCTCCATAGGCTTATTAGTGGTACATGTGTTCAGCCCAAATACCCATTGATCCACAGATTGACCTATCAATCCATATACCCAGGGATTATTTTGTTCAGATGGATATCTGTTTATTCAGCTATGCCTGGTTTATCCAGGCGACTCCAGTTTACCCAGACAATGTCTGAAACAGTATAACACAATACCCGTGAGTTTTATGTCAAAATAAACTTTAGTCTTTCACTACCTACAAATTCCTTAACACCTATCGCTTCTTTATCTATACTAGTATTAGTATATCTTAGCCATAACATAAATTAAGAACCTTATTGTGAACACATATGTTTAACTAATATTATTATCGCCTATTTCCCGACGCGCCGCCTACAGCCAACATTAAGTATTTAACCATTCACCCGAAGATCTGAACTCGCTGCCTGTACCACGCCGGGCCAGCCTTTCTTCACCTTAGCTACACAGCCGCAGAAGCGCGACCTCCTTTCACCCCTGTCTAGTCGGACAAAAGACACGCATTCTTTTCCATACCGCTTCGTCTAGGGCGAGCCATTGTCATCCGGTCTCATTGTTTGGTTGACCTAGTGATCGCGAGTGCCTTGCTATCTTCTTCTGCCGTCTGCTGTGTTTGTTTATATCTTGCAGTAGCCTTCCGTTCCATATTTACATGTTGCACTCGCCTAGTTCTCATTAATTGTGTACGTCTAATTGCTTGGTTACATGAACATACATAGTTTATCCACACTCTGCCCATCTAACCGATTAATTTGACTCCAATCACTCTATTTCGGCCATTTAAATATAGGTCATATTCAGGACGTCGCATTCAGTCCTGATCCTTTGCCGGGTCGTTCATGATTACGCTGTAAGTTCACCTACGGTAGTTTGCTATAGCTCTCTAAACTAAGATACCTGATTATAATATACAATTAAACTAATTAGGTCTAAGTCTTATGTCAACTTACATTCTTCTTCTGCCGTCCCGTTGTCCTTCTGGGTTTCATATCTGAAATACGATTGCTTTCTTCAACCTCTCGTTCGTCGTGAATCCCACTTGACCTTTCCAATCATGTTTGCCATTAGTCTCCTGTGTGATTCCGATCGCAGTGTTTCCCGTGTGATTCCGATCGCAGTCTGGCTAGTGGTTGTCCTATCTGACGTTAGCCATCATCTGCAACTACTGAGTGCTCTTCTTTAGCCAACAGTCCTTCTCAAATGGCTTGCACGCCATTTTGTGATCCTCGGAATTTGCGTTCCACTCCATCAGATTTATCTATCTGGAATAAATGGTTCACAGATCCTTGACCATCCTACTTTACTTCGGCAGTCCAGACGAAACCGTGATATATGCATCCTTTCCGTCTTTAATACTGCTTCTCCATCTTCCTGGACACTAAACAGCCTGGGATTTATACATCACCATCGCTGGAGTTCCAAACTCACACTTCCTCCTGGGCTGGGCGGCCGCCCAGCCCTCGACCCTGTTGCTACCGCACTCTTGCTCGTTACACACCCTCTCAACTGACTGGATCCAAAATATATATCCCCTCTCGAGTTGGCGCCTTTCTTGAATCACGTGACCATGCTTCTCTCCTTGTGAAGGGCTACACAATCAGTACCTCGCGTACCCTGCTTAATTTGCGTACTACCATCATATCATTAACCCAAATCTACATTGTTAGCTGGAGTTCACGGCCAAGTTCAGTTCTAAGTTCATTTACTTTTTCCCGCCACCATAAATTTTGGGAGTATGGCGTTATTCTGACAGCCAAGGTCGCTTCCAATGCCGCCTGTACTAATAAATTATGCCGCCTCTAAAGTTTGCCGTTGTCCATCTGACAGCTAAGGTCACTTCCAATGCCGCCTGTACTCATAAATTATGCTACCCCCAACGTTCACCTGTTGTCCATCTGACAGCCTGAACCCAAAGTACAATACATTTGGCGCTCCTCTCCATGAGAAACTGCTAGTCAACAATAGAGGATGGCCTTGTCATGCACTCCCGCTCAACCTATGACTGTTTTAAAAACAATCCTGGCTCTCGACCTCTCGGTTTCAAAAATATTCCAGTTTATATTCTCCCGCTAATCTTGGGCGATTTGCTAAAGTCGTCCTGTCTCATACCCACCTACCAAAAGTTGATGGGTCCCACCATCAATATAGCGTCATCCCTCCTTGAGATCGAAGCCCTGGTTCCGCATCTGACATCCCCCATAAACAATATTGGACGCCTAAGGGGGGAACTCTTTTTGGAACTTCCACCCCAAATAATAATAATAAAAAAAAATACTGATTGTATGCTACTCCCCTGTAACAACAACAAAACAATAATCAGATTCACATAGGTGCTACCCACTAGGACATCTGTAAATCAATGTGCCCAGTCATCCTTGAATCTGAAAAACATTGTAACCATTCCTGTGACACCACAGGCAAATGCCTGTTCACACATAATAAAACCAATTCTCCCCTATTCGCAAGGACACATCAGCATGAAGCTGCAATCTTCACAATCGCCGCCGCTGTACACAAAAACAAATCAGCCCCTGCTGTAAGTAGACAACATTTAGTGGCCACAGACACAAACCAAACATATATCATGAAATAGCTTTTGACATAAAAAAATGTGCGCCCAGTCGTTGGACATCGTGCTCCATTGTCTTGGTGCTGAAATAACTCTGGAAAAAAATGGTATGCCAAGTTCTTGGACATTATGCTTTATTCTCTTGTCGCTGAAATAACTCTGAAAAAAATGTGTGCCCAGTTCTTGGACACCCTGGTGCTGAAATAACTCAAAAAAACATTTGTTTGCCCAGTTCCCGGACATGGCGCTAACATGTATTCTTCGCCATGCCCCTTCACATTAAAAACAAACATGTACCCGCATTAACATCTACCCGGGCAATCTCAGATTATAAATGGACTCCTTGGCCTCCTGGCACGACGTTGAACTGTGTGTTGTCACTATGACACTCAATACTACAGTTGTGTCTGCCCAACACGATAGAGTGAGGTGCAAACAAAATTAAAAACATTCGCATACCCGACTTGACATCTTCCGCTATGGAAATAACAAGGGAGCTAACTGCGCAACAACAGTCGATCCTATCAAGCAGTCACATTCATTTAAACAGCAAAATAACATGTTTCTAACTAAATTCAACCTGTAAAACAAACAAAGAAATGGCTAAACGCGACTACACATATGGCTCTCCACCAAAAATGTCATCAATAAGGAACCAACACCACAGCACTAATGTTTAACTAATTATTTAACTATTGTTCATTGTCATGCTGAGATAAATATAAAAAGAATATGTTTCTGCTTGCGGGTGCTCTCTGGATTCCGTTTCCGTTCACTGAATTTCTACGATTGTCTTTATGTAAATGTCTATTCTATATGCACGGGCAGAAATATAGGGCGTCACTGGTCTTTCACTGCCCAACACCGTTAACATATCTAATTCTGGTATCATGAAACTTTAACACGCCGGTACGATGAATTCCACCTCTGTTCCCGCCTCTAAAAAAAAAGGGATTTTCTAACTACCACGAGTGACACTGTCATCTGTCTCTTCACAACAGCCATAATTAACTCACTGCATAAAACAAAGGGGGAAACATCACCTCTTGATGATCTAATTGTTATCGTTCATGCGTGCATTTCTGGTATGCACATGTGCCATTGATAACGTTCGGAACAGCCCGTCTCGCCCTGCCGCTGATGGGGCACGCTAGCACGATGGGTCCTTGTCGTTCCTTGCAGGGCAACACAAAAGGGGGGAGGGGGTAGAAGCGCTATATTTTCTTAGTGGCCTCGGATGTCTACACTGCCACCCGAAATGTTGGGTCCTGTCACCTAAACAGCGTCACAACTGTTCCCTAAAAGAGTCAGCGAAATTCATTCCCCGGACAGCCACAGGTTTGGCTGGCTCTGCATAACAGGTGTGGGAATTGTTCTTTTACTTTGCATGGCTCTGGGTTTCGCCTGCCATGCCCTGTCATCAATTATGACTCTTGACTTCCTGGACGAAGAGTGGGTGACCTTTGTATAACGGTGGAGTATTTTATTCTGATACTCTTCAATGATGAAAAGATAAGGCCACCTTTACGTTGACTTGCACTGCTCAGCTGTTGTCTGAGCTCATTTCGGACAGATTCCGCTGCGCTGACTCTCCTTCTGAGTTGGCTATCCCTGGGTATTTTGTTGTGGTGGGTTTTCCTGTAATCTTGTAGCAAGGTGGTTTGGCCGGTGTACTTTACACAAGAGTTTCTAACTGAACAGACTTAGTAGAAACCTCGCCGACAGATAGTTCAGACAATTTACCAACCAGCTATGAGATAAGTAGCCTAGTAAAGGAGCACTTACTGAGACAACTATCGAGCAGGCAATCACGAACTACTGACTATAAGTGACAAATCTATGTATACGATCTCACTATGTAGTAGAACCTGACACCGCCGAGACAAAGGTCACATGGAATCTCCTGGGAGCTCCCGGACTAAGCTGGAAGGTCCCAGAAAATTCTGGAAACATATCGCTGCCTGACGACGCCATGTGTGATCTAGGAAAGAATGAGGAAGAAGAGAGAGGAGGGAGGGAGGAGAGAGAGAAGAGAAAGAAAAGAATGATGAGGGATATGATGTAAATAGTGTGAAGCCTAAAAGTTCGTTCCTCAGTCGAACTCTGCCTACTACACACTACCTTTGATAGTAAAGAAATATGAAGAGAGAGAAGGAGAAAAAAAGTGAAAAGAGGATGAGAGTAAGGGATACGACAGATGTAGGTTCGTGTCTCCGCGTGAGAACAATAGTTAATTACTATTGCACCATCAATGTCTCGTGGTGTGGGTTATCAGGTTATAGAAGAGATGTACATCCTCACAAGGTCTCTAAGCTACTCTAAATTATATTACCTCAGACTGACAAGTCGAAATAAAAGGCAACTCAAACATATTTATTTTCTTCTGAACAGTAACAGAGTGACAGTCTACAGCATAATCACATAAAGTAACCAGTACATGCATTGAAGACACATCTATGTATAATCGACTCCAAAAAACAAACAACACAATCCTGCATGACGCCACAAGGGGAGGTAGATAATGTAATAAACTATACAACCAGATGTTAGAGAAATGCTACCTACAATCACCTACTAACTGCATCAAGTAAAGAACTAAAGCTAGGATTTCCACCGGCCTTTGCTTCATAACTATCTCTCCATAGGCTTATTAGTGGTACATGTGTTCAGCCCAAATACCCATTGATCCACAGATTGACCTATCAATCCATATACCCAGGGATTATTTTGTTCAGATGGATATCTGTTTATTCAGCTATGCCTGGTTTATCCAGGCGACTCCAGTTTACCCAGACAATGTCTGAAACAGTATAAAACAATACCCGTGAGTTTTATGTCAAAATAAACTTTAGTCTTTCACTACCTACAAATTCCTTAACACCTATCGCTTCTTTATCTATACTAGTATTAGTATATCTTAGCCATAACATAAATTAAGAACCTTATTGTGAACACATATGTTTAACTAATATTATTATCGCCTATTTCCCGACGCGCCGCCTACAGCCAACATTAAGTATTTAACCATTCACCCGAAGATCTGAACTCGCTGCCTGTACCACGCCGGGCCAGCCTTTCTTCACCTTAGCTACACAGCCGCAGAAGCGCGACCTCCTTTCACCCCTGTCTAGTCGGACAAAAGACACGCATTCTTTTCCATACCGCTTCGTCTAGGGCGAGCCATTGTCATCCGGTCTCATTGTTTGGTTGACCTAGTGATCGCGAGTGCCTTGCTATCTTCTTCTGCCGTCTGCTGTGTTTGTTTATATCTTGCAGTAGCCTTCCGTTCCATATTTACATGTTGCACTCGCCTAGTTCTCATTAATTGTGTACGTCTAATTGCTTGGTTACATGAACATACATAGTTTATCCACACTCTGCCCATCTAACCGATTAATTTGACTCCAATCACTCTATTTCGGCCATTTAAATATAGGTCATATTCAGGACGTCGCATTCAGTCCTGATCCTTTGCCGGGTCGTTCATGATTACGCTGTAAGTTCACCTACGGTAGTTTGCTATAGCTCTCTAAACTAAGATACCTGATTATAATATACAATTAAACTAATTAGGTCTAAGTCTTATGTCAACTTACATTCTTCTTCTGCCGTCCCGTTGTCCTTCTGGGTTTCATATCTGAAATACGATTGCTTTCTTCAACCTCTCGTTCGTCGTGAATCCCACTTGACCTTTCCAATCATGTTTGCCATTAGTCTCCTGTGTGATTCCGATCGCAGTGTTTCCCGTGTGATTCCGATCGCAGTCTGGCTAGTGGTTGTCCTATCTGACGTTAGCCATCATCTGCAACTACTGAGTGCTCTTCTTTAGCCAACAGTCCTTCTCAAATGGCTTGCACGCCATTTTGTGATCCTCGGAATTTGCGTTCCACTCCATCAGATTTATCTATCTGGAATAAATGGTTCACAGATCCTTGACTATCCTACTTTACTTCGGCAGTCCAGACGAAACCGTGATATATGCATCCTTTCCGTCTTTAATACTGCCTCTCCATCTTCCTGGACACTAAACAGCCTGGGATTTATACATCACCATCGCTGGAGTTCCAAACTCACACTTCCTCCTGGGCTGGGCGGCCGCCCAGCCCTCGACCCTGTTGCTACCGCACTCTTGCTCGTTACACACCCTCTCAACTGACTGGATCCAAAATATATATCCCCTCTCGAGTTGGCGCCTTTCTTGAATCACGTGACCATGCTTCTCTCCTTGTGAAGGGCTACCCAATCAGTACCTCGCGTACCCTGCTTAATTTGCGTACTACCATCATATCATTAACCCAAATCTACATTGTTAGCTGGAGTTCACGGTCAAGTTCAGTTCTAAGTTCATTTACTTTTTCCCGCCACCATACATTTTGGGAGTATGGCGTTATTCTGACAGCCAAGGTCGCTTCCAATGCCGCCTGTACTAATAAATTATGCCGCCTCTAAAGTTTGCCGTTGTCCATCTGACAGCTAAGGTCACTTCCAATGCCGCCTGTACTCATAAATTATGCTACCCCCAACGTTCACCTGTTGTCCATCTGACAGCCTGAACCCAAAGTACAATACATTTGGCACTCCTCTCCATGAGAAACTGCTAGTCAACAATAGAGGATGGCCTTGTCGCTTATTCGGTCATGCACTCCCGCTCAACCTATGACTATTTTAAAAACAATCCTGGCTCTCGACCTCTCGGTTTCAAAAATATTCCAGTTTATATTCTCCCGCTAATCTTGGGCGATTTGCTAAAGTCGTCCTGTCTCAATCACGTTCCGTGTCAGCAAGAGAAACGGACATATTTCACATGGTACACTCTTCATCATCATCACGTCCCATGTCAGCAAGAGAAACGGACATATTTCCCATGGTACACTCATCATCATCACGTGCCGTGTCAGACAGTGCAGTGTGCCTTGTTTCTAGAGACCAAAGTATTGTCATTTTAACTGTTTAACTGTTGGCCGTCCTCAGTGGCACTTTGCATTCCCTCACCCTGTCTACGTGTAACTAGTAATCTTCCCGATTGTCTCATCGTTTACCAGACCCTCTTTTATCTCTTTTTATGTCTGTCTATGGGTATCAACTTCTTCTTATCGGTTTCCTCTTCAAGGAAAGTGAGTCACACTCAGTAGGGCAAGTCAAAGACCAGCGAGTCCGATTTTGACGTGCATATACGCAAGATTTGATCTTTTTAAACCAGGTGTGAGGGAACTGTTGTTTTCTGCCAAGGGCCATTTGATTAGTATAACATTGTTGATGAGCCATATAAATTATAACTACAAATTATCCTGATATATTTGGTTAAACATTTAATTAACTCAACCCTAATGTGATGGCTGGAACTTTTCTCTTGGGTGAGGCATGTTAGCTGGCATTGATGATGTTGCCACTAGCATCTGCTTTTCCAGGTTTGCGTCGGTCAGTTTGGAGCGCAGTCCACTCTTTACAATGGTCAGTTTTGGAAAGAACTGCTCGCAGCAGTAAGTTGTTCCGAACACAGATGTATATTTCAGTGCTTGTCTCCTCAAAGTGGGAAATTAATCACTAAATATGTAACGTTTATGGGACTCAAACAGTGGAGGTGGTTATACCTAGCTTTCAGTTATCCTCATTGTGCAGCTGAAAGGTTTCGTGTTGTACGTTATCAGGCACATCAGTTCGTTCCGCATATAACGGTGTAGCAAAGATGTTCAATTCCATTTGTTCATTTGTGACGTTCGTGGATCTTTCATTTAATGCCTCAATTAGTTTCTCACAATAACCAGCATATTCAAGTGTCGTAGAAAGCTTTTGTCCTTCCAGAATGGGGCCAATCCAAATTATTTTGCTATCCTTATACGGCCCACGGGCCGAACGTTGCCCACCCCTGCTAGCGGGCTCTGTCTACCCGTTAGTAGGTTTCCTTTCCTTACAATTTTACCCTTATTCGAGAAGACTAGATATTCGATCACACCCCAAGAGATCAGTAGGACGTGTGATACCATTAGATACCATTGGTTCAAGGAACAATTCCTAGCTCTTTACTGCGATCTAATCCTGTACATTTTGAGGCCGAAACGGACACTGCAACATCTCAGCCACACAATTTCATATCCTCCCATATCTCCGGATATTATATGAGTGCTAATCAATACACATTACCTTATTTAATTTGATGGCCGCAGGCAATTTCCGGCATTTTTCATTTCCTGGTGAAATTGATCCATGTTTTGTGTTTATCTCCTTTCATGCCTCCTCTATTTAATTCCAGTTCAAGACATTTTACGTTGCATTGCCACTTTCTAGTTCAGCATATGACTATCTCATCTCACTTTCCTGGTTTCATTTCCGATTGTCCCCGTTCGTATGTCGCAATACTCAAGAAGATCTACGTAGTCTTACTTCACAACCCATGATAAAAAAATATGCTTGGGGGCGTTATATATTATATATCTCCAATTTGTATGCCTTGTTTTTGTCAATCTTACAACATCTTGTATTGTTTCATATTGCTGTTACTAAGTAGGTGTATATATTCAAGTCGGCTACTGTATGTATTAGTGAGTGTTGTTTTGTCAAACTTAATTTCGTCTGGTATGCCTGAGACATTGATTAATCCACGAACGGAATAAATATGCCAGCATATGTTTGTTCTTTCTTATTAGCTATTTGTTTTCTTGATGAGTCTAAACTAGGTGTGGTGGCGTTAGTTTTCAAAATCCCAAACTGATTCCAGTGTTATTAATTACTTTCGATCTTGCCATGCGACGTATTGTGTTTGATGTTTCATGTTATTTGCAACTTATTTGCAATGCAGTGCGACTACTTTTTCAGGATTTCCAGTCAACCCCAGCTTTTATTGGCTCTTCGTGAGCTACTAGTCAATTTTACGTCCATTGTTTGCCATTGCTTTCTAAGCGTTCTGCTGAAAAAATTCATGCGTTTTTTAAGTGGGACTATTTTTTATTTTTTTTCAGTGGCTAGATTTGAACTCAAGCGTAGTCCGTATACGTGCTACTATTTCTAGTAGTTGCCACTACTAAAGAGTGCACTCGACTGATTTTGCGTATGGATTAGCTTTCCCTTTTACCAATGTCCCTCGCCATCAGCCGAACCAACTCCGACTTCTGAGGTACTTGTAATGTATGACCCCGAGTCAAGGACTAGAAGTCGACATGTTAGTCCAGCTGAACGGTGTAGGAGTTAAACCAACTACCTCGGCATCAGTACATCGGAAATTTAAGTACGAGCGCTCTTAATCAATTCGGCCAAGCTGACCTCCTAAGGGGCCATAGTTAACTCTTATCTTCCATGTCTTCCACTGTTTTCTGTGACACTATGAGACTACCTTTACATTTATAACTGTAACTGTTTCAGCATCCCTCGGCGCAATAGGCTGGGGAATGGAAGACACAGTTTGTACTCTAGTAATGGGTCAGGAGAAAGATCTCTAAAGCAACCCCATGCCTACAGGTGCACGCTCCTTCAGGGCTCAGGCGTACTGTATACTAATGTTAAAGTTACTTGCATATCCTTTACATGATGTAGCAGTAATCCTCAGCATTTTGTAGCTGTTCGTGATTCCTGGGCAAGTTTACGTTCAGTAGTTTGCCATTGTTTTCTGAACGACCGGCACCTATACCATTTCATAAAAAACCAACGTAAGGCGGTCTGCTGCCAAAATCGCCAACATCTGTTTTTCGAACGCGGGCATGCGGGATTACGAACTGCATCCGTGACCTCCTTCGCCATGAGCAGGCTATCTATGTTACCAATGTTACATACCAATGGCATACCAACGCGTACATTGCACTTAAAAGTAAAAACTTAAGTCTTTATCCGGGAGTCTCCGTGCCGAAGTGGTTACATCGCCTGTTCGAAGGCTGTGGGTTCGATTCCGGGCTACGTCGTTTGGTTCACGAACGGGGGTCGTCGCTGAAGCTACTAAAGGAGTTCGTTCTTTGTGCGACGATTTCGACAGGCCTGCCTGCGGAGATACACTGAGCCATAATGGATAACAACCGGTGCAATGTAGTCGGCCTGTTGCCTTTAAAAACCCATTAAACTCTGTCGAATTTCGAAGAATTCGACAACCAGCTCACCGATTCTGCCTCACAAACCCTCGATTTACGCTCGGTGTTTGCTGTTCATCACCTGCAGAAAAGCTACTTTCTATGTCCACTTGCTGAACACAATTTATTTCTTTACATATTCATTCTCATCGAATCTCCACCGAGGTGGGTGTTTATAATAATGCACCTGAGCTCTCTGGTCAACTCATCCTAAAACTGGCACCAGGAAGTAACAAGGAAGTAAAGGCGGCAGGGTGACATTGACCACATCACGCATTGCGTGCCGTTTAACAATGTAATATGTCCTTTAGAGGACCTTGTGATCAATTCCAACACCAAGATCATTTTCTGGGCAGTTGTACGTTCAGTAGATTGCCATCGCTATTTGCACGAGAAGTTAACTTTAAAGTCCAGCTGACCGGTGTAGGAGGTTGATCTCACTACCCCGCCTTCATCGCACCGGAAGTTTAAAAGTTAGAGCGCTCTTACCCTCTCGGCCACGTCGACGGTTGATATGTTACATGACCTTTGCAGGACGTTGCGATCAACCCCAGCTTGAGTTTCAAGGCAGTTTTACATTCAGCAGTTTGCCATTACATTCTGAACGAGAAGTCAGCGTGTAGTCAAGCTGACCGGTTAGTCTATAAAAAACTAGGCCTGGCACCATTTATCAAATACGCATGATCAAACAGGTCCCGGGAATGTAACCCTCAACAAACGCCTGAAGAATTCGGATGTGTTGACCGAAAGGTGCAAATATCACAGCTCTGCTGTAAACAGGCACAACACAATTATGTCTAAAATAACATTTCGAACGAACGCAGAAGAATATGTTCGAGGCGGGTTCTGTACGCAGACAGTGGACTGTATCACCGCAGAGTTCTGTTGTCTGTAGAGTCACCTTCATCTTCATTCCGGGACATGCAGGAGTTTAGGGAAATGAACGAGCTGGTAAACTTGCTAGCTCTGCATCCCATACAGACGGCCAGTCCATGGATCGTGCCGATGTTATTAACACTCTTAGAGAGTGGAGGACTTTGACGTCAGTGAATCCACATCGTTACCCAGAATTAGAGACTCGGTAGTAAGAATTGGTACGGTCAGACACGAGAGATACATCGGGAGAACAAAGGGTCTTATCAACCAACATAGAAGTGGCACTATTAGACGCGAACGTTGATGCATATGTTGGTGGAAGGACCTGAGCACCTATGGACTTGTCCGGAGTGCAAGGATAATACCCCAACATATAACACATAACCAAATACGCCTGGAAGCGTCTCTTTCTTGCGTTAAGTAAATTAATTCCAAGACAGGTGTTAAAGTGGCCTCATCATGTGGCTCCACTATTCTTCTACTCTCACCAACTCTCTTCAGCTTGGCACGAGTCTCTGCTTCAACGCCCGTTCATGCTTGCACCATGTAGTTTTATCCAGAACGTCTTCTTCTCTTGCTGTATATCTTAGCCTGCAGTATTTTCAGTGAAAGATCTCCCTGTCTCATATTGTGACAACACCAAGATAACCTTCCTGTCTGTATAATGTTCAGTAGTTTTACCTAGAACATTCTCGACAACGCCAAGATAACCTTCCTGTCTGTATAATGTTCAGTAGTTTTACCTAGAACATTCTCGACAACGCCAAGATAACCTTCATTTTTGTATGATGTACAATAGTTGTCTATGTTCGCCATTGTCTTTTGGTTCATCATTTGATTTCTTGTCTGTCCAGCTTAATTTGTCCATCCTGCAGTGACGGCACATCTCAAACCATCCAGCTCTGTTTATCTCATTTGTTTGGAGTAAACAGTTCAGAGTTAAGTCGAATTTGGCAAGCGTGTTATATTTAATTTGGCAAGATAGTGTATTTGCATTCAGAAATTAATCAATACGTATTGGTTGGCGATTATATAAAGTGTGTACGAAGAAGAAGAAGAAGAAGAAGAAGAAGAAGAAGAAGAAGAAGAAGAAGAAGAAGAAGAAGAAGAAGAAGAAGAAGAAGAAGAAGAACAACAACAACAACAACAACAACAACATAAAACGACAAAAAGAAGAGATAGAGATGGAGAGAGAGAGAGAGAGAGAGAGAGAGAGAGAGCGCGAGAGAGAGAGAGAGAGAGAGAGAGAGAGAGAGAGAGAGAGAGAGAGAGAATCTCTTAGAAAGAGAGTTTTGTATGTTGGACATCCTTTACAGTCAATCGTTGTTGTACATAGTCCATTTGTTTGATGTTTTGTTATGACTATTTGGTCGTGATGATGTGCCACAATTCTTCGTTTTATAGTCCATGCCGTGTGGCGTTGGTGATCACAGCCTTCCGTCTCTTGTGCAATAAATCTATTATGATACAAACGTTCCTCCATGCAAGGATGTCAACGTGTCTAGTATCTTCTTTCTTGGTCTCCTCCTGCCTCTCTTCCGTTCCAATTTTTTCCATTATGACGGCATACTTCAGCTTTCCTCTTCTCAGTATATGTTCAAAGAATGTTGACTATCTTTTTTCTGATGCGAATACCTAGTTCTTTTGGAGATAACTTCTTTCAGGCTATCTTCATTGCTTGTTCTACCCTTCCACCGTGCCTCCTCATTCTTCTATAAAACCACCTCTCCTTTATACAGCTTCCGCATAATTTCACAAATGTCTGTTAATTGTCCATGATTCGCTTTCATAAACCAGGATTGCTTCAATATAGTTCTTGAGAACTCTTTTCCCCACCTCTATTGACAACGATAATACAACTTCCACCTGCTGTTATTAAAGTATCCAAATACATATATTTAAGCGTTTCAGATTGGTTTAATTCACTTGGATTTTCCAGTTGGGTATACATTTTTTCTTTGCAATAACAATTGCTTCGGTTTTTCTGTTACTGAGACGAAGTCCTGTGTTTTGATTTTTGTGTTGCAGTTATATACATAATTTCTTGTTACTAAGTTTCATTTTAAGTGACGAAAACCATGTCATCAGCAATTATGCAGGTTGTTTACATTATACAAACCAATCAATATTCCAGGCATGCCTTGTATAGATCTCATTATTTTTAATTTTGTTGTACAAATTGAGAAAATCAGGTGTTGGTACACACACCTAACACCTTGTTCAATGTGTTTACAAGTCCCAATTTGTTTGTCAGTTAAACTCTTTGTTACCGATACATTTTCTTTAATATTCTCAGATCTTCGCCATCAATGTTTAACATTGTCAACATTCTAATAAATGTTTCTTTTGTCCCTTGATCAAGTTCCCACTTAACCCCACCCAAAACAAGGGTGGAAACGCCAATTAATAGTCTCAGTTTGGAGTTCAGGAGGTCACATATGGCTTCAGCTCTGCCCGGCTGACCTGCTCCAACCGACTGGCGTCCTTGGCGAGAGCGGGCGTCGATCTGGGCTGTGAACGGTCGCGAGGGTCGCTGACACCGTTTCTACAACGCGATTATTATCGCGTACTTCTAATGGCGGGTTGTGTCCCCTGGCCAGGACACACTGTTTGAGCAGATCGGTACAAAAAGAATGGAATAGTTGTAAGCTATGAGAATTTTAAACAATCATTGCATTGACGAGTGGTTTTGTTATAAAATAGTAAGCTGTGAAATTCTAAACAATCTTTGCATTGACGTGTGGTTTTGTTATTAAATAGTGCAAAATAGTTGTAAGCTGTGAAATTCTAAACAATCATTGCATTAGCAAGTGGTTTTGTTATAAATAAAAGTTGTAAGCTGTGCGAATTCTAAATAATCATTACATTTGCAAGTGCTTGTGTTATAAAATAGTTGTAATCAGCAAGAATTCTAAACAATCACTGCATTAGCAAGTGGTTTTGTTATAAAATAGTTGTAAGTTGTGATAATTCTAAACAATCATTGCATCGATAAGTACTTGTGTTATAAACGTGTGTATGGTTATTTATGTGGATAGAGTACTTCTGCGGCTTTCATAAGAGCACGTCATACACAATAGTAATTAAGTGCAGACCTGATAAGGCGAACTCACCTGGGACCCAATAAATAGTTCTTCTTATCAGGAATTCCTTTTATAAGAAAGAGTTCAAGTAATGCATTTACAACGTACAATACAATATTGTTCTTCACAACAGAAATTCGCCACACCCGAGATCGCCTTAAACGGTTTGCATTTAGGAAGGAACTGGCATTTATGGCTTGCAAATGAGTTGACAAAGAGGACGCGGCTGTTGTTGGTAAAATACAAGATTTTTCCGGTAGTGTATAGGAAACAAAGAAACGTATTTTAAAAGCCGCTAATAATTTGTTAGTTTTCCTGGTATGTCAACATGAATGTAGCAATGGGAACTTGGAATGGTATGGGATGTGTAGCACTAGTGACATAATAAAAGTATAGTGTAGTAGTGGTTGTAGCACTACTGACATAAATGTAGCACGTGGCAGTAGATATTGTAGCACTAGGGGCGTAACAAATCTGACGCGTGGTAGTAGTTAATGTTCTAGTAGTGACAATACAAAAGCGAGGTGTGATAAACGTTGTGGTTGTTGTTGTACATGCGATACAACAAATGTAACATGGGGTTGTAGTTGTTTTTGTACTAGAGACATAATACATGTAACGTGACGTAGTAGTTAATGTTATACTAGTGAGATAACAAAAGTCACATGTAATAGTAGTAGTATTTGTTGTGCTGTTAATGGTTATATCAAAGCTGAATATTGACAAAGTAAATCACACTGTATATAGAAAACCAGCTGTAACGTTACATTATATAAATGACATACACTTAGTGCCGTTAATTATGTTCATGAAGCTGTATTTGTCCATGGTACTTATTACTTTAACATTAGCTGTAGCTCTATAAGTGTTCCCCTGAGGTTCAGTGGCTAGCTGGCTTGCTTGCAGGCACTATAGTAATGTGTTCAAATTTATATCGAGGCGGATTTTGTAAAGTGGTCTCAGTTCAAAGATTGATCCAGCTTACAGTACGTCCACTTAAATTATAATAGTATGTAACAGCTGAGAGGGAGAGAGAAAGAGAGAGATTAAGAGAGAGAGAGAGAGTGAGAAAGATAGAGAGAGAGACAGCGAAAAAGAGAGAGATAGAGAGAGCGAAAGAGAGAGACAGAAAGATACATGAGAGAGACAGATAGATAGATAGATAGATAGATAGAGAGAGAGAGAGAGAGAGAGAGAGAGAGAGAGAGAGAGAGATTCTGCATGACACATGGGACATTTCGAACATCATTACCTCACTCCATTCGATGGTGAGACCCCTTGAGTCTTGTTAGTAACTGTTAGAATCGTTGTGCACATATGATACTGTCAAAACTGTCATTTACTGGCAATATAGTACTCTGCGATGTATGTTAGGGGGGAGGGGGGTGGGGGTCTTGAACCTGAGGATTTAAGGCTGCCTGACTAGTTCAGTCGCCCGAACTGTGCAGGTTAGATACGATACTGTGACAGGGTAATATTTGTATAGGGTAACCCTATGACACGATTACCCTTCTCAGTGCTGAATATTTTCTGGCACACTGAAAAGGGAAGTGCAATAATAAGCATGTTGTTGACACCGCTGGATCAATACCGATCCCGTTATTTCTCTTTATGTCGGATATCCCCGATCCCGCTGCTGTCACATTCGCTACATAATTAGTTCCCTAAAGGCATTGGGATGGCGTCTGTTGACAATGAAATATCTAAAACCTCAGGAGGAAACATGATCCACCCAGGCTTAATCCCAGCCAGTCTGTATGTCCTGGGTTGAACCATGACCTGAGCACATCCTAATATGCCTCTCCACAGTTGTCAAGCCCCAATACCCGCCTTTCACAACCCCGATGGTGTCTAAGCTTGGAGGCTGGAATATAGTCTCTGTGGAGAAGGTACTTTGGTAAAGTGCCGAAGAGATATCTCTACACTAATTCCTGTAGATGTAAGCTCTTTATAGTGCTGAAAAGTCCTGAAGGTCAGTGTACCAGACTTAATAGTTATCACTGTCTTGAACAGGATTCACCAACCAGCCAACCTGTAGAGCAACCAAGTAATAAAGCAACCAAGCATTCAAGAAACCAGCCAACCAACAATGTAAGCAAGCAATCAACCAACTAGCCTGGCAACCAAGCAACCAGCCATCCACCCCGCCAATCAATCAATCAATCAACCAACCAACCAACCAACTAAGTAACCAACCAATTAATTAACCAATCGACCAATTAACTAACCAACCGACTAATTAACTAACCAACTAGATAGGTGGACACCAATTAACTAACTAACTAACTAACTAACTAACTAACTAACTAACCAACCAACCAACCAACCAATTAACCAACCAACCAATGAAGTAACCAATCAGCTAGCCGAGCAGCCAGGCAACCAACCAATGAAACCACGTGAAATTGACGCCACGTGTTGAAGCAGCGCAACATATTCGCCGACTAACCAACTAACCAACCGACTAATTAACTAACCAACTAGACAGGTGGACACCATAACTAACTAACTAATCAACCTGCCAACCAACCAACTAACTAACCAACCAACCAACCAACCAACCAACCAACCAACTAACCAACCTACCTACCAATGAAGTAACCAATCAGCTAGCCGAGCAGCCAGGCAACCACGTGAAATTGACGCCACGTGTTGAAGCAACGCAACATATTCGCCAGAACTGTGGAACACAACACATGCGTCTCCTCTTTGGTGACCTCGGGGCTCAAATGTTGTCCCAGGAGACGATACTAGCCGAGAAACTAGGCCAAACGCGAGATCTCCTCCTGACGATTGAATTCGAGAAGGAACTTATCTCTGTATTCAGACAGAGTCAGTAGTGAGGGTACCGTCGTGGTGTCCACCCAGCCTAATAAAATGGCTGCTGGTAATGGCTGCCGGTAATGATAAGACGGGTGGCCTGATATCTCCGGAGGCTGTTATCTACAAATTAAAGTAAAATATTGTCGCCTAAATGGCGAGTCATGACCGCCCTCGCTTTCCGGCATGGCACATGATTGATTGATTGATTGTTAACTTCCATCTGTCCTAATCGGGACAAGAGCACAGACCTGGTATAATATTTGTGTGAGATGGACAAATGGCACCAATACTAAAGAACAAACATGTATCAATAACTACAAAGAAAGCACTTTACAACACAATCTTCCTACCAACTCTATTTTACCAATGCCAAACCTGGACAATGACAGAAAAAGAGAAAAGAAAAATCACAACAACAGAAATGAGATTCCTGAGAAGAATACTCAACGTATCAAGAAGAGATAAGATCGGAAATGAAGAAATCAGGACTAGTGTAGGGATTATAGCTGCGCTAGATTTTATTAGAAGGTAGCAAGTCAAATGGTTTGGCCATGCAAGTAGGTTACCAACTAACAGTATACCACAACAAGTAAAGATGTACAGACCAGATGGAAGCAGAGGAAGAGGCCGACCACGTGAACAATGGACGCAGGGAATAACAGAGTCCATGGGAATATCGTTACACGAAGCCCATTCTGTTTATATTTCATCTCGACACCGCAAGGTACAAGAGGAACATGATGAGATGAGATGAGAGTGAGACGGCGAGCTTGTCCACACCGCTAATAGGCATGGCACATGATGATGATGATGTTGTTTTCTGTGATAAAATATAGATGTTAGTCTTCATCGAGTCAAAATCGAGTCTTGTGAATTTAAATGTTACAGAAACGTTCTTAGAATCTTGGACAAAGAATAGAACAAACACAGACATTCTACAAGATGCGAACATCCAGGAAACCTAGCCCATAAACAGCATCATGTCACTGAAATACAATAGCCATGTTATTGGCTACAATGAATTGAGAGAACAGTGATGGAAGACATCGTTCACGGAAGAAGCGACGAGGATCATTCACTTCGAAAATGGACACAGAACACTGCAGACACACGACAACGTACGAGGCAGAACTTAAAAAGGGAAAGTCAGGCGCGAGAAGGGTCATAATCACAATGGCCCGGGAATGCTGGGATCGGCCAGCAGGCTTCCTCAATAGGAGATGAAGCAGCTGATTCAGGAGATATCGCGACCATCTACATTGACGGCCCTGTGCTAAGGGGGGACACAAGTGCCAGGAGTTTGATAGCGAGTAAAGCAAAGTGAAACAGAGAATGGAATATGATACAACTACATCTAGTCTGAGAATGGCGGTGGAAGCAGTCACCGTGGCAGTCTGCTGGCTGGAGAACAAACAATACAAATATGATTTGGCTGTAATGGACTCACAAAGTATGATGAGAAAAGTGAAGACAGGCGTGCTTCGGACAGAGTGGCATGCTTCAATTCAACTATCCAAGATATGGAGCATAAGTTTAATCTTTTCTTACTTGGACTTTCTGGTGTGTCGTGAAATGGGAAAGGACAGATTGGCTGAGTGTGCAATACTGGGTGTGGTACTGGTGCAATATAAGGTAGGCATGGTCAAGGCCCTTTGGGATCATGATAGTAGTCTGGACAAACAGATACATTATCATGACTTGGGGATAGTTGTGGAGCAGGGTGTGATCAGAGGATCTGGCCAACACTCAGTACTTCGAGTAAAGGCCAGGCTGACATCAGATTACAAATGGTACCATTGGTAATGTGCTCTACGCTGGTTGTTGAAGATGAGGACGGAGCGTTTAGGGTAATGTCCCAAGTGCTGTGGTGTCGATTCTTGACTCAACTCAGCTGACTCAACTGGCAGGGGATCGAGCACTTTTACGGCGGGCTTTGATGAGAGCGACGTCCTGCAGAGGGTCTTCTACATCTTGGTGGCTAGTATGTAAATGGGCTAATCTACTTTTACGTCAAACATTTAATGCTATATTACATTAACGCTTTACATGACACGATATTAGCATTTAAGGGGCGAGGGGATGGGGCGTGGAAAAAGTGGCGTGGGGGGGGGGGGGATGTCAGCTTTCCTAACGAGAAGCCAATAGTCGTTCCACGCTTTGTTTTTCGGGTTTACTTTGTAACTATTAATTTTATCATCATCTATGAAGAACCATTTTAACACATCCATGTCCAAAATGTAATCAGAACAATTTAGTTTTAGGATGTTATGTACTGCCCATAAAATTGTATGCAGGTAAATAATTGACACTGAGTAACAAGAACTGAAGGAAACGGGAGGCCCAAGAGATGTGATTTCTTCGTAGAATAAGAATCAAACGGACGGCTAAGACGAAATATTATTGATTGTAGTAAACGGGGCCTAAACAAAACAGCACTTAAGCAGTGCTAGAGACTAATTCACACAAACAGATGGTTACCCAGATGAGGACATTGATTTTTGGTTAAGTTATGAGACGTGAGGACCTGGGAAATGTGAATTCAGTGAAGATCAAGGCCGTTAGAGATAGAGGCTGACAGAAGGAGGACATGTTGGATGGGTCAGAATAGTGGCACAGAAGGTCAAACTGTCAAGGACGCAGGTAGACGATGCTTGTGGCGAAACATGATCGTCTGCACCACTGGGCTTACCACATCATGATGCTGGCCACACTAATGTAGCTTAGAGGCAACTGGAGCTTAAACTGACAGTACATGACAGCCTAATAAGAGAAAATTGTTGCACCGAATATGGTAACACTTACACGATCTGCAGCTAAATACCGACGCATGCGATCGAGCTGATGTTAAAAGCCAATGAATGCAAAACGTGCTTTGGAAACTCGACAAACAAACGACAAGAACCCGAATAGAAACGAATGTTTTGAAAACAGACTTTGTCGATGAGAGTTGCTAGGTTGACAAAGACTTTCATTGAAACATTCATTTGTGTACATATTTTGTGTGCTTCATTGTCACATTTTACATTCATTCGCTTCTCGTGTTGTTTGTCGACATTGCTTTCTTGTTATTCGGTTGCAGTTTTATTTTATTGTACTTTTAGAGTACCTTTCCTGATTTATCTTTTGTACCTGTAGAGTAACTTTTGTGATTAATTTACAATACTTGTACAGTAACGTTTATGACTTATTTTACTATACTTGTAGAGTGACTTTAGTTTGCTGATGTCAGTTGTGAATATCGTATACACAATAACATCGCATTAAAAGCTTAGCCACGTAATTAAGAAACCATAAACACAACATATTAAGTTAGCTACATGTCCTTAACAGAACGTCGCAGTCAATTACATCATTTTTTTTTTATTTCTTGGCAAGTTTACGATTAGTAGTTTGCCATTGCTTTCTGAACGACCGGCACTGATACTATTGAATACAAACCAACGAAATGCGATCTGCTTCCAAATCGCGCGCAGTTGTGTTTCGGTATGCGGGATTACGAACTGTAATACGTTCGTAAGAGGGTCTTTTACTTTCGAATTTGAAGCGAACATTATACCTGTAAGTCATCCCCGCGCCCAGCACCTGAATAAGGACAACCCATGCCTGGTTTGAGAGCCGAGGTAGTGCAGTGGCCAAGACGCTAGTCTGCGGAACCGCCCGTTACGTGTTGGAATCCCTATCAGCTTGGGATGTAAAACAATTGAGCTGTGCTCCCAGCACGACCCAGCCTACATTGAGTACCAGGTAATGTCCTGGCATGTAAAGGAGGCTGGCATAATATTGATCACATCGCTAGTCGAGTGTGATTGGTCTGTACAATATTGATCACATCGCTAGTCGAGTGTGATTGGACTATATACTATTGATCACATCGCTAGTCGAGTGTGATTGGTCTATACAATATTGATCACATCGCTAGTCGAGTGTGATTGGTCTATACAATATTGATCACATCGCTAGTCGAGTGTGATTGGTCTATACAATATTGATCACATCGCTAGTCGAGTGTGATTGGTCTATACAATATTGATCACACTGCTAGTCGAGTGTGATTGGTCTATACAATATTGATCACATCGCTAGTCGAGTGTGATTGGACTATATAATATTGATCACATCGTTAGTCGAGTGTGATTGGTCTATACAATATTGATCACATCGCTAGTCGAGTGTGATTGGTCTATACAATATTGATCACATCGCTAGTCGAGTGTGATTGGACTATATAATATTGATTACATCGCTAGTCGAGTGTGATTGGTCTATACAATATTGATCACATCGCTAGTCGAGTGTGATTGGTCTATACAATATTGATCACATCGCTAGTCGAGTGTGATTGGTCTATACAATATTGATCACACTGCTAGTCGAGTGTGATTGGTCTATACAATATTGAACACATCGCTAGTCGAGTGTGATTGGACTATACAATATTGATCACACCGCTAGTCGAGTGTGATTGGACTATACAATATTGATCACATCGCTAGTCGAGTGTGATTGGTCTATACAATATGGACATAGCACCATATACCCAATACGACTCAAGGCTGGAGTAAGTCCTGGCAATGGGACAATTCTTAGCTCAACTCAACACAGCTCACCTCAACTCAACGGTAAACTGAGAGGGAAGAACCGGAGAACTTTCAATCAGATATCGGCGGGAACGATTAGTAGTGTGATTCTTCGCTGGCTGTTGAACGAAGAGATGGAGCGCGTAAAGGAATATCCTGAGTGCAGTGATGTCAGTTGTTAGCTCAACTCAACTCAGCTCAACGGAAAAGTTGCAGTGGAGGGTGGGAGGCCGAAAGAGACAATCCTAGGCAGTTTGACATCATAGCATGGAAGAACAGTGGTTTCCAAATTTATTGGCAGTACACGAGACAGAAGGCTGTGGACAGACGTGATCACCAATGCTACATGGCATGGACTATAGTTAGTTAGTTAGTTAGTCAACAGATCATCCTCGTTGCACATCGGACCATTCAGTCCATAAGTGCTCGGATCCCCTCCTCAGCAAATCCCGCAGCGTGTAGCGGCTAACGACGCCAGTTCTGTGTTGGTTTATCAATCTTCTTTGGCTTCCTGCGTAGTGTTCTTGTTTGGCCACCCCTCTTTTAATTTGCTGCTCTCGCAGTCTGGCCATTGTTGTAGATTCACAGTCATCACTTGGTTCTTGCAAAAGTCTCACTTCTCGTAGAGCATTCAGAATGTCAGCCTGGTCCATGGCGCGTCCGCCCTCAACAGTAGCCTCACCTGCGAGCTTGTCAGCCCGCTCATTTCCTTGTACTCCCGCATGCCCTGGCACGAAGATGAAACTAATCTTTGCCAGCCGAGACCGCTTCAGAGGCAGCAACCATTCTCTTCGGATCGACCCCTCCTCTATCCTCTTGATCATGTTCATTGAGTCGCTAAGGAAACAAGCCCTAGTGAATGTCTGTGTCTCGAGCCATGTTATTGCTTTACTTACTGCCATGACTTCCATGGTCAGGCTACTTGTGGTTTCAGTGAAAGCACCAGAGTCCTCCTTCACAATTCTCCCTCCGGCCCGAGCTGTAAAGGCCCATGAGCTTCTCACATGTCGGATGACCGACCCATCTGTGTAGATGACCGCGTCACTGTCTAGCGAATTCTCGAAAATCAACGCTTGTACTTCAGCCTCAACAGCAGCCGGATTTTCTTGTCTGCATTTTCTATCTAGTTGGATGCAAACTGAAAAGGATGTGCAGAAGTCTGTTGGCACTTGCACCCACTCCTCGCCAGGTTCTAAGTCCTCAAGTGAACACACCTGTTGAAGAATGTCCTCGGCTTGACCCATCCACGACCGTCCTCTTTTTAACCTGCTGCCCTTCACCTTCCTAATTTCACTATGCAGTGGATGCTGTGTGTTTGCGTTAATTCTGAGGTAGGCGCGTGCCCTGAAAACTTGCATTCTCTCTTCAATGGTTGGAAAATCAAGAAGGTAGCGCATCGCCCTGCATGCTGTATCTCTTGTACATCCAAGAATAATGCGCATAGCTTCATTCTGTATCCTTTCCATCCTTTCTATCTGCTTATGGCTGACAGTCAGGATTGCCATTGCATACTCCAAAACAGACATGACCAGCCCCTCGTACAGAAGACATAGATGGCGCTGCTCACAGTTTGCTGCCGCCATCACCCGCATCGCTGCCAAACCCCGCTTGGCCTTTGTTATCACCTGGTCTATGTGCACATTATAAGCAAGGCTTCGATCAAACCGTATCCCCAGGTAATTCATTGCCTGCGTTCTTTCCACCGTCTCTGAACACAGCATTACAGTTGGTGTTGGATTGTTGACAATATGATTATTCAACGAGAACCAAGTCACTGTTGCCTTTGTTGGGTTGACCATTGCCCCAGCTTCATCACACCAAGTACTTATGCGATTGAGTTCGGTTTGTAGCTCCACAGCAACCTCCTCTCTATCCTTACCCTGACGATACACTAAAACATCATCGGCATATGACAATGTCCTGCCAGGTCCAGTGATCTGCTCACTGGTGATTCTCACTGTGTAGGCGTTGAACAGTACCGGAGATAATGGTGATCCCTGTGGTAGGCCAGGATATATTGTTGTTGGTTCCGAAGTCCAACTGCCACATCTAAAAACTACTTTCCGTTGGAAGAGAGCTGCAGCGATCCAACTAAGGAGGAATGGACTTACGTTTAGTTCAAGAAGCTGAAACATTAAAAAAATCCAGTGGTACTCTGTTGTATGCGTCCTCAAGATCAATCGCTGCAGCAACGGTTTCAGTGCCTGAGTGGAAACCTTCATAGACATCATGGGCAAAGACTGCTGCATTGGTCCAGGTTTCTCTTTTTGGACGGTACCCACCCAGGGTAGGTGGGAAAACACCTTGCCTCTCTAGTTGGCTTGATATTTTCCTGGCAATTACCTTCTCCAGCAGCTTGCCTATTGTATTCTGCATGGTTATAATTCGATATCCCTGAATTTTCTTGATGTCTTTGTCAGGCTTCGGCAAGGGAATCAGATAGCTGTGTAACCATTCCTCCTTGATGCTAGCACTCCCTATACTGTTGTTGTACATGTCTGCTAGTTTCTCTAGCTCATTGTCGGTACACCTATTTATGTCGTCGTATCTTATGCCATCAGGACCTGGAGCACTGTTTTTTGATCGTCGAAGGCATGGACTATAGGAAAATTGGCAATACACGAGATAGAAGGCTGTGGACAGACGTGATCACCAATGCTACAAGGCATGGACTATAGGAAAATTGGCAATACAAGAGATAGAACGCTATGGGCAGACACGATCACCAACACCACTGCCATGAAGCGGACGGGATGATGTTGATAACTGCTGAGGATTGACCATTGAGCCCTTCCAATGTGATACAGACTAAAGTCATAACTACTGAAACCGAACTTGCACAACACGACACGGGGTGGTTTTTTTCAGTCTACTTTACTACGACTCTACACTTGACATGTCGATAACACATCCAGTTGCTCCACAGAAAAGTCACAAATATACCTAACAATATCTACACATTCTATTCTACAAGAGCGGCGTTATGTTAGCCATGTCCCAGTAACAAGCACTATTTCGAGTCTAACTGATCTACGGTGACGTTTTGTGCTTGCACCAAAACGTCTTGCACACTTTTCATGCTTCTGTAACCAATGTCGTGCAAAGTGTGTCTTACAATCCTCTCGCTTTTCACGTCTTGTCCAGGACTGTGCAAGACTCTAAGCTACCTGTACTTAATAACCCATAGACTGATCCAGGTCCATGGCAGCCACAAGGCTTGGACTATAGGAAGATTGGCAATACACGAGACAGAAGGCTGTGGACAGACATGATCACTAACGCCACACGGCATGAGCTATAAGAAGATTGGCAGTACATGAGACAGAAGGCTGTGGACAGACATGATCACCAACGCCACAAGGTATTGATTATAAGAAGAGGCTGATCTTTGAATCTTTGGGTGTGTGAGAGAGCGAACCTCTGCTTACAGATGCTAAGGTAAAAAAAAAAAAAGTATTAGGGCCATCATAATTTATGTCTACGCACGGGGACATAGGTGATCAGTCTATCCTTACCATAGCGAACGTCGAGAGCTCAACCTTGTTCTACCGCGGAACCTTGTTCTACCGCGCTCGTGCCATTGCCAGTGTAACGTATTAACCATTACACTAACTCGCCAGCTATAAATGCTCACTTAAAAGCCCAAACAAACAATCGACCATGGGCATGATATTTCTATCACTGACAAGCTTGTAATAAGTATTGTTTCGGAACATTTCCTGTCACCTTGACATTTTTTAAAAATATCTTTGTGTAATTTATATTGGGTTTGAGAGCTTCGTCCCTTTGTCTCTGACTGTCTGGGTGTCTGCTAAATTGTTTGTCTGTGTGACCGTAGCGGCTTACTCGCATGTCTCTCTGTCTGTCCGCCTTTTAATTTCTCTACCTGTTCGCGACTTTTTGTCTTACTCGTCTGCCTGCCTGCCTGCCTGCCTGCCTGCCTGCCTGCCTGCTTGCCTGCCTGCCTGCCTGCCTGCCTGCCTGCCTGCCTGCCTGTCTGTCTGTCTGTCTGTCCGTCCGTCCGTCCGTCCGTCCGTCCGTCCGTCTGTCCGTCTGTCCGTCCGTCCGTCCGTCCGTCTGTCCGTCTGTCCGTCTGTCTGTCTGTCTGTCTGTCCGTCCGTCCGTCCGTCCGTCCGTCTGTCTGTCTGTCTGTCTGTCTGTCTATCTGTCTGTCCGTCTGTCTGTCTGTGCTTACTCAACTGGCACATGTCTATTTGCATGATGCCTGCATACTTGTCTGTCTATTTACTGTTTCCTGCCTATATGCCCTTTCGGTTGTCTGTCTTCATGTTTGATTATGTTCATACGTCTGTATCTATTTGTTCTCCTTTTGTGCATGATGGAATCATTAAAGATATCACACACACACACACTCACACACACACTCACACATACACACATACACACACACACACACTGCGCACACAAACCCAAACACACTGCGCACATACATGTACGCTTGTTTGTATCTGTATGTGTGTGTATGTGCCTATATGTGTGAGCGTGGATGTATGCCCTATTATGCGTGTTAAACTGTGCTCCATTCTTGCCGCAGGCAACACTTTATAATGTATTCGAATGAACGTTTCAAACAGCCCATATAGGGTTGAGTAGACGGGTATGTGTGATTTATAGAGTAGTTCGCCCCAGCCAGGTGTGATCAGAGCGTCTACTCTAGTTCGATTACTTCTTTGTATTGATTTTCTTTGTTAGCGCGCTAGTTGAACAAAACACACACATGACGGTAGATGAAACAAGTGAACTTACTCGACTATATATTGCTACCGTATGTATGTGAGTGTGTCGGTCTGTCTCTCTGTCTATCCGTCCGTCCATCTATCTGTATGTCTGCACACATGTATACAATTTGTAGGCACGAACGTGAGAATGCACGACTGTCTGTCTGTGCGTGCGAGAATGTGTGTGTATAGGAAGAGGATTCTGTCTGTCAATATGCATGTCTGCCTGCCTGTTTGTCTATTCAACGCTGTTGTAATTACTAGTAAACTAGCATATATATGAACTCTTGCTTGGGTAGAATGGAAGGACTGAAATGGTGTGACAGGATCACTAACGGGTGAATTATAGAGAGAACTAGACATATTCCAGCAAATCAACAAGTAAGTAAAAGGCACTGGCGCTGTATAGAACACTCACTGAGAAAACATGTTAATAGTATAACTAGTAAACCCTTTCTCTGGAACCCAGAAGAAGAAGAAGAAGAAGAAGAAGAAGAAGAAGAAGAAGAAGAAGATGATGATGATGATGATGATGAAGAAGGCGACGAAGACGGAGGCGGATGGGGAAGTGGAGTAAGAGGGACAGGTGAGAAAGGGGAAGAAAAGAGAATATGAAGTAGTAAACTTTCGTGCCAAGGCCAGATTTGTTGTATTTGATGTGTTATACCTGTGTTTTAGTGTACCATTGTTATTGTCTATCCTTTATTTTCTGTGTCATCCTCTGACTTTGTAACCATATCTGCTTTTGTTGGATGTCTTATACGGCAGTCGATCAGGTTTCTTTCTCATATGATGTCCACACCACTTTATGTTATTGTCTCACAGTGAAATCGAGGCCAGATGTTCCCACTATAAAATTTCTGATGTAGTTTCACAGACTGTCTCTTCTGGAGACTCCGTCAGCCTTGTATTAAGTATTTGTCTCAAAATTGTGATATACTGCTCTAGTATTGTCTTAAAGTTGCCTCTTTATTCCACAATTTTCGAAAGTCAAGTCTTCTAAAGAATGTTTCTCTCAGATCACTCGATGCCTTATTCTGGTCGACAAATAGTATATTTAGCTTTTCATCATATTCCATTGTTCTTTCAATCAGTTGCTTCAAGCTGAGTAAGGAATCAATGCAAGCCCTTTCTCTTCTAAAGTAAAATTGTCAACTGTTCAGTTGCGAATGAATGACTTTTATTATTCGTTGTTCCTCTATTGATGCATATGTAGTTTTTAATATGTCGTTTTATAAAGATATTCCCCTACTGTACGGTGACGGAGATAACACGGAGATCTTTATCTAGAATGTTCGAGGGGGTTTGTCTTTTCACTGAACAATCTTCTTTTAATGAGTTTACAGTGAACTCCACTCCAGGGAACAGATCTTAAACTAGAATATTGCTTCCCCTGTCACTAAGTCATAGTTTTGGCTGAGCGAATTGTCCCATATTTTCTCTAAGACTTCAACTCCTGTCTTGTAATGATTTGTACCCGAAGTTACAAAATGTTAATACAACTTGTAGCTTAATTGCCACATCCGAGATATATTGATGTAAAGTATTGTGACCTCACTTCCACCTTCAGCGACTGTAGAGCAATAGATACATTGTAAGCTCTTTTCCATGTAGTATTGTAATAACTGCCGGTCTCTCTGGCTGTGGGGTTACAACACTTTCTCTCTGTAATCCCGTTTATCACGCAGAGTCTCGCAGCGGAGCGAGAACTGAGGTGGTTCGACCTCCGCTCGTGACTTGCGGATACTGAGCCGGCCGCTCAGAAAGCAATGGCAAACTACTGAGCGTAATCTTGCCAAGAGATCAACAGACAGCTGAAAGATGCTGCTGTTGACAGCTAAGTCCTGTAAAAGGATACGCAAAACATTGTAATAACTACCAGAAAATTGTTTATCATTCACCTGCTCTCATGGAAACTACATATTGCGTGTGCTTGGGTAATTCATTCTTATATTAAATTACACAAGTCTGGATTGTATGCGCGTATTTTCGCCACTACGACCGTCTCGGCGGAGAGAAATTATACTGAATGACATGAAATTTAAATAGAATCGACCCTGAACACCAAGAACTGCGATCTGTAGAGAGACATGAACTCATTCACCATTTAGCAAGGCACAGACAATGATGATGATGGAGCGATATGTTAGTTCTCTTCCCCCCCCCCCCCACCCCCCTTATTTACACTAGGAGTTAAGTATCGCAAGCTAAATTTTCTCTTTCTAATCGATTGTCGCCGGTCTCCATGGCCTAGGTGTTAAACGACTTTCTCCGTAATCCCGTTTATCCACGTAGTGTCACGCAGCGCGCGAAAATTGGAAGCGGTTCTCGCCGCGTTGGTAACTTACGGGATAAGTGAGCCGGTCGCTCGTAAAGCAATGGCAAACTACTGAGGGTAATTGCCAAGAAATCAACGATAGCGGTAAAATGCTGGTGTTGATAGCGATGTCCTGCAAAGGATATGCGAAAAAAAAAAAATCGATTGTGAATGTAACCGTGTGGAGTTTTCGCTTTCAAGATTGTCAAATGTTGCTTTTTGATTGAATTTTTAAATCACTTCATTTTACCATACCGATTTTTTAAACTATTTCCTGACAGTTTTCATGCTACGAACAGTTTATACATTATTTATCATGTCATGAAGAGTGTCAGGACTTAGTCAGATTTGACTGAGCTACCGTATGACAGGTAGGCTGTACTACCTGCTTTTTGTTAACACCAAATGTTGGGCGGCGCTCACCACACCCGACACCCCACATTGTGCCAACGGCTTCTGGCGGAGGAGTGCGATTGGGAGGGTACAAGCCTTACCCTAGTGCGAGGAAATGCAACCTAAAGACAAAATGTCATGACAGGGCAGACCAGGCCCTAAGCCTTGCCTGGCAACATGTCTAGGATGGAACAGGCGGACAGTTAGAGCATTGCTTTGCTGATCCTGCTGCTTCTGCAGCTTGTCTTGTTCCAAGCGAAATGGTTTTACCTTTCCTCCGGAGTAAACTAGATAGAGATCCTGCTGTATGGAAAACACACGATCTCTAAATTCAACCCAGGCTTTGTGTTGTGGAGAGGTATAACTCTATTTTATGAACTATCGTCTGTCACGACGGCAAGGTGCCAGCCAGATATTTTGAAAATCTCCCATCTTCACTGAATATCGACATAGCTTAACATGGGGCACCAAGAATGTAATTAGAAGCGAAGGCGACGGGTGTGATATTAGCCACATCACGTCTCTTGTGCCGATTGGACTGTACAATATTCACTGGCACGGGAACGGAGCATAATAGGGCGACACTTTGCCATGAAGTTTGAACCGTGATTAACTAACTGAATAACACACCAAGACGTCAGAAAAGGGTCACAAAAGGCAACGAGAGCACCACTTATTCTATATAAATCTTTGTTAGATGCAGTTTAACAATATATGACATGCTTTCATAGTCGTGTCGAGTCTTCGTCTAATTCAATACCTTATCTATATCTTCTCGGTTAATCTCTTACGCGGCAGCATTCTTTTTGGTAATATATATTATTCTATGCATGAAACTGATGTAGGTTATTAACAATTATGGGAGTCGTATTATCGCAGTGGCTTGGAGCTCGTCTTCCGGCGCTGCTGTCATGGGTTCAAATCTGCATCGAGAAGGATTTTAAAAATGGACCTGAGTTTTCACCTCGACTGAGCCTAGAAAATATGGATCTAGCACCACATGCCCAATACACCTGCTCCTCATCATCATGTGCCATGCCGATAAGCGTGTGCGATCATGTCTCGCCATCTCACTCGATCACCAGAGTCGTGGATCAGCTCTGTGTTCTTGTTTCGATTATGTCACGTGGCCAAGCTTCCAGGTATTTACTTCTCTGCTTTCCTCTTGTTCTTTTCCCCCCATCTTGATAGTTGTCACCAAGTTCTCCAATTTATCTCCTCTCATAACATTTTTTTCCCCCCGTGTTTCCATCCTGTTTCAGGATATTGCGGTCAACACCAGCATCTTTCAGCTGTATGTTGATTCCTAGGCTAGATTACGCTCATCAGCACGCCACGACTTTCTGAGCGACCGGCTCCATACTCTCATAAGTCACTAGCATGACTCGAACCACTTCTAATTCTCGTCCGCTCACGTTGACTACGAGAGTATTCGGGATTAACGGAGAAAAGCTGCTAACCCCTCGGCCAGGCAGCCGGCACTCCTCTCATAACGTGTCCACAAAATTGAGACTGTCTACGTCTAATTTCTCTAATCAGTTTACGCTTGTCCTCAGGGCATGTAAAGGGTCATTATCTGCCGACTTATACAAGCAAGAATATAAATAAAACGTGGCGAAGTTTAGTTTTTCAAAACTAGTATATTTACCGTCAATAAAACTCGCGTACCGAACTACAGATGTTCACGGCCGTTGGAAGTAACATGGTGTGTCAGACTTATTGTTCTGGTGTTGATGACCTCACGTGCCATGCTTGTCGGAGCGCACGTGTATATATGACCTGAGGGTAGTCGAGCCGCAAGAGTACACTGTAAACATGTCATCACTGAGTCGATCGGGGCTCGAGTTCAATGGGTGGACAACTCACGCATAGACTGAGGTCACAGTTGATTGTATGATAGATTCAAATGTTGCATTGACTGAAGTCACAGTTGATAGATTCAAATGTTGCATTGATTGAAGTCACAGTTGATTGTATGATAGATTCAAATGTTGCATTGACTGAAGTCACAGTTGATTGTATGATAGATTCATATGTTGCATTGATTGAAGTCACAGTTGATTGTATGATAGATTCAAATGTTGCATTGACTGAAGTCACAGTTGATTGTATGATAGATTCAAATGTTGCATTGACTGAAGTCACAGTTGACTGCATGTTGTATTCAAATGCTGCATATCATTTGCAGGACGTTGCGATCAACCCCAATATTAGATTGATTTTGTAGGCAATTTTACGCTCAGTAATTTGTCAATGCTTTCTAAAGGAGAAGTCAAGGTATCCGTGCAACTGACTGGTGCAGCGAATGAACCCCGCCGTCAGCAGACTGGAAGTTTCAGGGGCAAGCGCATTAAGCACCGCGGTCACATAACATCTACGTTGTAGTCAATCCTAGCATTTATTGGCTGTTTGTGATTTACTAGACATTTTGCAGTTTAATAGCTAGCCGTTGCTTCCTGGACAGCCGACGCATCATGCAATCGAAATCAACGCAAAGTGGTCTGCTTCCAAATCGCCCACGGCGGATTTCGATCCCTCGACTATGTATGTCGAGGAATTATCAAATTGTGTCCTTTAACGTCAGTGTAATTTGGTCTTGATAAATTGCACAATGAAGGTTGTTCGAAATAGATCTCCAACACTGTCTGTCGAAGGGAAGGTTCTAGAGAAGATAGTCGCTTTCAAGCTGCAAGAGTTTTTGGAAAGGGGGAAGCTTCTTCCAAGATGCCTGGGGAGCTACAGGCCAGTAAAAGATACCTGGTCAAATGCAGCCACGTTTGCCTTTGACGTTTATGAGGGGTGCCAGAGTAGACAGGAAACGATGGTGGCAGCGCTTGATCTCGAGGATGCGTACAATAGAGTTCGATATGATATTTTCATGACCGCACTGATGGAGAAGGGGGCCAATCCCTGGTTCGTGAACTGGATAGCAGCCGACCTGCATTCTCGTCGGGTTGCTCTCCGTCTGGATGCATGGACCTCAGAGCCACATATTTTAACCCCGGGACTGCCACAGGGATCTGCAATCTCACCGGTGCTCTTTAACGTGTATAAGAGCAAGATTGCAAACTAGAAGCACCAGGGGTTGGAAGAATACTAACATTTGCAGATGATATTCTTGCATATAGGCAGGGGAGAGATAGGGAGCAAACAGTCCGGGAGTTACAGGCGACAGTAGATAAAGTGATTGACTGGTGCATAGAAATGACTGCTGTCATCCACCCGAAAAAGGCGGCTGTTTTGTGGTGCTCTCTGGATAACAGGATTGTGAGAGGTGATGTCCCAAGCCTCACGATAGATGGTAGAAATGGCAGCAGAGAGAACAAACTTAAGTATCTGGGAATCACATTTGACAGGAGCCTGTCCTTCAAGGACCATGTGGAGACGGTTGTGACAAGATCTCAAAAGGGACTCAATGCACTGAAAACTATGGCTGCAAAGGACACAGAGCAGAGAATGCTTTTCACACTATACCAGGACTTGCTTGCTTGTGTTCGTTGGCTTGAGCTCCAAAGCGAAGTCCTATATATCGGATGAAGGCATCCTGTTGTCCAACATCAGTGTGATGTCATACAGGACCTGAAGTTTGCGTGAGCATCCGTTGTCCCATGTCTAGCTTATTGGTGCGCAGATTGGTGATTCCTCGCCGTACAGGCAGACACTCTCCGACTTCGGAGGAATCGGCGATCCTACTGACTTTAACCAGGACTCCGAAGGGATCTGTTGCCCAGGACGCTCGACGAGGACGCGTCAATAGGTCTTGGCCAGTATATAACCCGGCCTTGGTGCCTTGGAAACACCTCTGCGTCCCTACCAGCACTAAATCCTCTCAGTGATTGATTATGGACTAGGACTTCTCACTGTCTCAAAGAGTCAGCTGGTGAAATTAGAGCGCATACAGAACGACGCTATGCGGGTCATTCTGGGATGCACCAGAGACACCCCATTAGTGTGTATGCGTTACATCCTTGGTCTGCCGACTGTTGCTGGTAGACTCAAAGTGATGCAGGCGAAGGCATACCTCAAAGTAGCTGCAGACACAGATCACCCGTTGCATGAGGCGCTGGACGCAGTTAAGGGTCAGTGACTGATAAGAGGGAAATCATGGATGGCTCAGGTGGAGGATATAATCAGACAGGCGTGCATCTTGGAGAACATTAGGCGAGGAGAGGAGTAGGTCAGAGTGCTAGCGGAGCAGTCAGATTTGTGCAGAGTTATAATCACATTGAGCCGGGAGTGCAGAGAGTGGCCAGCAAGGGCCACGGAAGTGGAAATCCAGCAACTAATTCAGGATAATGCTCGATCGGGTTACGTGATTATCTACGAAGATGGGTCGGTGGTGAGAGGTAGGAGAAGTGCCTGGGGGTTCTTAGTAAAAGCTAATGGTCGACGTTTGGTGCAAGAGAGCCTGGCATATGATACTACAATATCTAACTTAAGAATGGAGGTGGAGGCGGTCATGCTGCTTTCCGCTGGATGAAGAATACGATACACACACACATCGTGATTGTAACTGACTCAGAAAGCATGCTGAGGAAGGTGAGGACAGGCAAGCTTCGTGCAGAGTGGCTTGCTTCGCTTCGGAGGTCACGGGTGGCAAGCATCGATCTTTTCCTTTTCTCAGGGGTATGCCGGTGTTCTGGGTAATGAACAGGCCGGCAGATTGGCTGGCTCTGCAAAACTTGATGGAGTATTGATGCATGACAAGGCAGGCGTGGTTGCGGCCTTGTGGGAGCACGTATACACCTCGGAGGAGCAAATGGATCGCCATGGTCTACCAAGAATGCGACAGCGAGGAGTGACGAGGGGATCTGGCCGACGCTCAGAGGAAAGGCGAGACGGACATATAATCAGATTGCTACTGGTATTATTGGTGTTGGAACTCTTCGCTGCTGCTGAGGATGGGGACGGAGCGCTTATGGGAATGCCCCGAATGCTGTGATATCGGTTCCTAAATCAATCAATCAATCAATCAATCAATCAATCAGTCAGTCAGTCAATCAGTCAGTCAATCAATCAATTACTGTCTGTCGCTCGCCTTTATTGTAGGAGTACATCCTGTCAGACTGTTGTTCGTCCACCTCTTGGTGTTATCTTCCCGCTTGTATCACTGCATACCTCTTACTCGCTTGCTTTCAACGTTACCCTCCAGTATGGATTTTGTTATTTGCGATCGTGTTCTAGTAAAGTCTACTCATTTTTGTTCTTGTTATTTCTTTCATAGTATAGTTTTTAATGTCAGTGTAATCTGTTGTTGATAAATTGCTACGAGTTTGCTAATTTTCTCAGTAAATTAACAACCATGAGCTAATTCTGAATCAGCACTATTTTAATTGATTGTAAATAAACAAACAGAAGTAACAGTGCTTGTAACCACTTATATTTGCGGAACATATGACATTCTCGTTCTTTATCTTCAGTATAACAGAATCGTAGTCTAACTATTCAAAATCGCCCGTGTTCCGTGAAAATACAATACTGGACAAATGGCTTAAAACAAAACTCAGACTATGAAACTGTGTAGAAATCTTGCTTTATAGGAGATGTATCTATGTTGTGTAAGTGTACATTGATTGGGATGAATCTGTCCTAAGTCGCTGGCGTAAGCTAGGCACAACGCCAGGTTTGAGACAGTTTTTCACACAACATCACTTTGTTTTGGCAGGCGTGAAACACGGCTTTCGTGTAACAACTGTAACTGTTGGAGATAAGCGCTTTTACCATTGGAAAGTTCATCAAGCGACTTTTAGTGGTATAACTTAACATCTGCAAAACACAGACTCAAACCAGTGAGCTGTCCTAACTCAATTCATTGTTAAGGATTATACGCTCCGCTGACGTGGGCTAATAACACATTTGTGAATTTAAATAAACCAGTACAGCATTTGTGAATTCAATTAAAGTCTACTTATTCAGACTGTGGCTTGCTGGAAGTGATTTCTACACCTGCTGCCGTGTAGAGAAATTCAAAGCGAAAGATGACTTCGGACCATGGGTTTTTGTGGTACGCCACACGGCAAACGTGTCGGCTGCTGACACATTTTGCTTTCTTTATCGGATATCTCAGTTTAGGCGCCATTATCTTCATGCTCTTGGAAGGGCCACAAGAACGAAACATGGTCATGAATCTACGAGACAAGAGGCGCAGATTTCTGGAACGCAACAGATGTGTGGCCGGTAGGAATCATGTCTTTTTATTGTCTGCCACGGTGTATGTATGTTCTTAGATAGATAACTAGACAAGTATCAATCAATCAATCAATCAATCAAAGGGGCTGCGTGGTCTCCAGGTATGGTGTCCTCCTCGAGTGCTGGAAGTCCCGGGTTCAAGCCCCGGTGAGGACTGGGCATTTTTCACGTGGACTTCTAGTAACATTTCCCCTGGTCTCTGGGTAGTGAGATCGGACGCCCGTGTGTATTGTTGCGCACGTAAAAAATCCCTTGGCAGTTGGAAATCGAAAAAGAGTAGCCTAACGGCGCTGCCCGGGCAAAATTTCGAGTTAAAAATCTACCCAAACTATTTCAGGATCCTCGCCGTGTGCTACGGAGTTCGTGCACAGAGCTGAGTTTCTCCAAACTCAGGTTTGAGTTAGGAGGAGAACGGAGCACTTATGGGTTACACCCGTGTGCCGTGATGTTGATCCATCGACTAAACTAAACTAAACTAAACTAATCAATCAGTCAGGTGTTGTCTCCACGATAAAGATTGGCTGCAGTGGATCTCCAACACTGTCTTTAGCCCTAACTGTAACATTCTGTCCGATTGCTGTTCATCCATCTCTTGATGTTATCTTCCCAATTGTGTACCTCTTGCTCGCTATCCTTCAACCTTACCCTCCAGTATTGTTTTTATAAGAGTATTATGTCTTTTAACATGGCCGATATATTTCACTTGCCTTTATTTTTATTTCTTTCATCTACTCTTTTCATTCCCAGTATTTCTAGAATCTCTGCATTTGATTGATTTTGTTTCTATGAAATACGACATATTCTTCTGTATATTCACATCTTCTGGGCCTCTGTTCGACTTTCTAATGGCTTGTTCGATGCCCAGGCTTCCGCACCATACACAAGTGTTGAACATACGCACCATTTGACAATTCTCATTTTTAATGCGCTGTTAATCTCTCTAGATGTTAATACTGATTGCATGTTGCTGAAAGCGTTTTTGGACATTCCTATTCCTAACCACACATTAACCGTGTTGAGTCGCAAGCACAGTTTGAAATGTTGTTTGATCAAGTCTCCAAGTTATCACCTACTTCTGCTGAGTCGGTCGGGTGGCTGAAGGCCAAACTGGTAGATTTAGAACACCAGTATCGCACAACACACTCCAAACAGACATGTCCGCTGACCAACGAACACCTTACTGCTTTAAAAGCGTTAAAGGCTAACAAAACCCTCGTAATACTGAAACCTGACAAAGGAAGTGGTGCAGTACTGATCGACATGTCAGACTACCAGAGAAAAATGGAAGAAATATTATCATATGAATCTAAATTCAAGGTGGATCAAAAAGTATACAAGTCGGAGGACCTGGATACAAAAAATGAGGAAAGAGATCCAGTCACTTGTGAATGCGGGACTCATCAGTGAGGCCACTGCAAAAACGCTCACACCACGTGGCTCCCAAACTCCTCAGATGTACGGTCTACCCAAACTTCACAAGCCCGGCATCCCGCTAAGACCGATCCTGTCCATGGTTAACTCTGCACAACACCGAATGGCGAGATGGCTAGCTGACAATTTAAAGCCAGTACGTCAGTCCTTCGATCCAAGAACACTCAGAGATACATTCGAACTGGTGGAATTATTGGATACTATGGACATTAAAAATAAACACATGGCATCCATGGATATTGCCTTCCTATTCACTAACGTTTCATTAGATGAGATCGTGAAAATAATAAGTGAACGCATTAGAGACAAACAACTAAAACTAGGCATACCATCAGCTATTCTAGAGAGGCTATTAAGATTATGTGCTGCCAGCATACAATTCAACTTTCTAAAAAAGTCATACTGCCAAATTGACGGAGTGGCCATGGGGAGTCCGCTTGGACCGTTTCTAGCGGACATCTTCATGGCACATTTAGAAGAAACGAGATCTTCAGACATCAAAACTTGGTATTCTACCGTCGTTACGTGGACGATATACTAATTATCACCACAGACGAGCTACAAGCAACGTCGTTCCAGGCCACAATGAACGTTTTTTCCCCGGCGTTTCCAATAACTGGGCTTTGAAATTGCGGTCAACATCAGCATCTTTCAGCTGTATGTTGATTCCTAGGCTAGATTACGCTCACCAGGACGCCACGACTTTCCGAGCGACCGGCTCCATACTCTCATAAGTCACTGGCGCGACTCGAACCGCTTCCAATTCTCGTGCGCTCACGTCAACCACGAACGTATTCGGGGTTAACGGAGAAAGCTGCTAACTTCTCGGCCAGGGAGACGGCCACAATGAACGTGACACATAAAAACATCTCTCTATCTATGGAACACGAACACAACGAAGCGTTGCCGTTTCTAGATATCCTAATGAGACGTAGAGCAGACGGCACAATTCAAAGATCTGTTTACCGTAAAGAAACATGGGCTGGCCAATACTTAAATTTTCAGAGCTTCGCACCTGTCCAGTACAAACGGGGCTTAGTACGGACCTTGTTTGACCGTGCTAGGAAGATATGCACCCAGGACACACTGACAGAGGAATTTGAAACTCTGAAGAATGCCTTAAACCTGAATGGGTACTCCTCAGGATTTATAAAGCGCCACTGCCAACAGCCCAAACCAAAACCAGAAGAAATTAGTCCCTAAACTCAAGGTATTCATCCAGCTAACCTTCCGATGGGGATGACGTAATGTAGCGTCTGCAGGACCGGCTCATAACAGCAGTCGGGCGAACATTCTGTGCTGCAACTCCAGTTATCAGGTACAGAACCACACCGATCCCCACCCCAGCAGTAAAAGTACCTGTAGCTTTGTACGCCAAATCGAATTGTATTTACCAATTTACATGCAGGTGCGAGGACATCTACATCGGCAGAACAGACCGACAGTTACATAACAGGGTTTTGGGAAACAAACCGAACTGGGTCGACAAGATACTACACATAGACGATATTAGCCTAGGTAGACGGACACACCGGAACAGTCCCGCTTCATCGGTCTGGAGACATGTGCTCGAGAGTGGTCATGTGGTTGAGAGAGACAGTGCCTTCCGTGTGCTGTTCAACTCACAAAGTAGTCGCTTGTTAAAGTTTGCAGAAGCTATATTGATCAACGTACGTAAACCGGCCTTGTGCAAGCAGAAAGTCATGTTAGTCAGTTTAAAATTACCGTGGTAGACAACCGACATTACTGTGCGAACATGTGTATATTTCAGCTTGAAGGAGTTATCTAGTTATTTCACTTTATGTCGTGTGACTTCTGCAGTATGTACCTGACGAGATGCAGCGAAATATGCCAGGCAATAAATCGTGCAATCTATTGTTTGTGTCTTCGTTATTCACATTCCTATTCTCTTTTTGATGTCTGTTTCACTTCTGCCATCATCTGTTATGTATTATGTCTGTATGTAAATGAAAATAAAGTTCCGTGTAAATGCCATAAGTCATATTGGGCATATGATCTTCTTTTCGTCCTATATCTCCCATAGGGGTATAGGTCTAAGCTATCCTTAGCTATCTCATGCAGCTGAGGGTCGTTTTATTCATACTTCTGTTATTGGTAGCCTTATTATTTTTGTTATATTATTTTCATTTATTCCCTCCTCCCCCAGCCCCACGTTAATTATTCTGTTTATCTGGACTAAGATCCTAGTCAGTTATGCTTGGTTTTATTGTTTCTCCGCAGGAACCAGACATACATTTTTGTTTCATCATAAATCTGGTGCAGAGAGTTAAACAGAACCCTTTGTATCCTAGATTGTTTCTGAAACCCCCTTCTGACCCAAACATGCTTTACTTTAGAATAGCTGCCTGGTATAGAAGAGTTAAGTGTTCTTCATATATACAGGAACTAATTTACGTGTACAGGGAACATTAGCGAAGTTGATAGGGAGCTACGCTGATGCATTAGCGCGATCGGACGAGGGTTCGATGCATGCGTTCGTAATCCTGCTAAGTGAGGGAGAGACTGACTACTTATTTCTCCGTGGCTCTGTCACGTTTAACAAACAATACGGAAGGAGAGTTAGTGGGTACAGAATGACTTCATGTTCCACTGATATTTGTTGTATGCTTTTATTGACTAGGTTTTCTACCAGTGTCCAGTTTTTGTTCGTTTCCTATATTAATGTATGCATGTGTGTGTATGTGTATATGTGTGTGTGTGTGAGTGTGTGTGTCCGTGTGTGTGAGAGTATTAGGCAACGGATCAGCATTGAACCCTGCTAATGATGCCTTGTTAGCGGCACGTTGTGTGAGCTAGCATACGATGCCCTGGTTTGTAGCCATGTTGCAGTTTATGAAAATATCAACCATATTTCATACATTCCTTTTGTCCAGTTTCTTCATTTGTGATCTCTTCAGTGCTGGCAGTTCCTATGTGTTTGTATAGCCATGTTTCATCATTTACTAATCGACCAACGTTCCCATTTCTTGACCTTTCTCGAAACATTTTCAATTCCGGCCCTTTCTCTAACCAGGTTAAATCTAATTCTATTGTGAGAAAAGATCCAAAGATAAAGATTACAATTAACACTCGATCACCAGAGTCGTGGATCAGCTCAGTGTTCCTGTCTCGTCCATGCCATGTGACCAAGCCATGTGACCAAGCCATCCAGGTATTTTCCTCTCGGTCTTTCTTTTGGCCTGTTCCCTTCGAAGTTCTCTAATTTATTTCTTCTCATAACATGTCCAAACAATTTTGACTGTCTACGTCTAATTTCTCTAATCAATTAACGATTTCCATTTGTCTCCTGTAGTGATTGGTCATTGTTTTTTCTATCTATCCATGGTACTCTTTGCATTTTCCCCAGAAACCACATTTCTGCAGCCATCTGCTCCCAAATCGTTGACTTCGAACCCGGTATGTCGGCATTGTGAAAATGAGTTCACGACCCCTAAATCACATAGCCGATAGTAGATATTCTAATGCAGGAAATAACCAGTCACCCTAGTAGAACCTCCCTGGTTGGGAAGAGGCCGGAAAAGGTCCATACTTTGTGTATCCCCCCCCCCCCCCCCCACACACACACACACACACCAGACGTCCAACGGTAATAAGAGCCACCCAGTTCCTCAGCAAAAAAAACAAACAAACACCTTGAACAGGTGGGTTTGATATTGATGTCATTTTCACAGGTAAGCTGTTGTCGCACGAATAACATAACCATCACACGCTAGCTTACATTTAACATAATACAAGATTAACATAATTGGGAATACATATGGTGCCTGCTAATCTAGCAGTCGGAACAATTGTCCTTCACTCAGATATTACATTAAAGAGAAGCTTAAATTTGAAAGCCAGTTCAACTCTCTGGGATGCATCCTCATAATGTTGTAGATGCAACTGTGTATCTGCTAACTTCCCTCTGTATATTCGTAACTGACTGTTTGCACACCTTTGGCCAAACATCTTTTATGTGGCACTTTTACAGCTGAATTGGACTCAACCTCTGTAGAAAAGAGCACCTTTCAAAATCGAACTGAACCCTACTTTTGTTACTTCTTGACAACGAAGGAGATGTGTTATAATATTATTTTATAATTTTATGTTCTTTTTTTTTATGTAGATCTGTTTGTGTTGTCCTATCCATGATGAGCCGGTCTCTCTGGCTGTGGGGTTACAACACTTTCTCTCTGTAATCCCGTTTATCACGCAGAGTCTCGCAGCGGAGCGAGAACTGAGGTGGTTCGACCCCCGCTCGTGACTTGCGGATACTGAGCCGGCCGCTCAGAAAGCAATGGCAAACTACTGAGCGTAATCTTGCCAAGAGATCAACAGACAGCTGAAAGATGCTGCTGTTGACAGCTAAGTCCTGTAAAAGGATACGCAAACATTTTTTTTTTTATCCATGATGAAGATTTATATAATCGAAACGTTGTTTGTTGTGCCCTAGAATACTAATGTTTATTTTATTATTTTATTATTGTATATTATATTGATTGTCTCTTGTTTTGGGGAATTTTCACTCTGTGATGTATGTCCACCTTTATGAAGTCCGTTGTAAGGTATGTACACTGTGTCCGTGTTTAGTATGTCTCAACTTTTCGCAGGAGCTACATACACCTAACTGTTTGTGTTTCCTTCAGTCAGATAATCTGACAAACAGAAGCTCCGACGTTAGATGTTGCCATGTTGCTGGCACTCATAGAATATTGCAGAGATCAACTACCGCAGGATGCACGGTGGCGTAGTGGCCAACCGCTTGCCTCAGGCCATGGCTTCTGTAATATATTTATTTGTAGTTCCTTCAGTGTGTGTTTGTTGTTCTGTACTGAAGAAGGCTTTATCTGCAACGTTCATTACGTCACTTGTGATAATGTTGTTGTAAAGATTACCGATTCTACTTCTCATTGTCGTTAATTATAGATAATTCAAAACGGCTTTTGAGCCTGTAAAATTACTGAGTTAGCAGCGTCAGGCGGCCGCCCTCCCTGGCGAAGGTGTTAACTACTTTCTCCGTAATGCCGCATATCCACGACAGGAACACAGCTGCGCGAGATTCGGCAACGGATCGCGTCATATTCGTTACTTACAGAGTATATGAGCTGGTTGCTCAGAAAGCAATGACAAACTACTGAGCGTAATCTTGCCAAGAACACCAACAGCAGCTGAAAAATGCTGGTGTTGACTGCAACGTCATGTAGGGAATATGCAACTTAACAAAAGCGGTAGGCGTGCCTATGACACTGTTGATAGAACATCTCTTTGTGACTTGTTGAAACACAATGGGATCCCACAAAGGATTATTAACTTAATAAACACAACATATAGATAATTGAAATGCAGAGTTCTTGAATATGGAATACTAAAAGATATGTTTGAAATGAGACCAGGAGAGCCAGAGGTGTGCCTTTTGTCACCATTATGATTCTTACAGATTATAGACTGGATTAGGAAGATAACAAAAGCAACCACTACAGTGGCATCTGGCAGAGTCGTACACATGTCGTAAGAGGCGATTAAGGCGGACTGATATTGAACTAGCTATCTCCTAGAAAACTAATGCAAAATGAATCCAGTAATGAAAGAATCTACGAAGGACGACGTGAATTGGTTTAGGGTTATGGAAGATGGAGGAGGAGGAGGAGGAGGAGGAGGAGGAGGAGGAGGAGAAGGAGGAGGAGGAGGAGGATGATGATGATGATGAAATATTCAAGCAGATAAATAAAAGGCTAGGAGTCAACATTGGATTAAAATCAATATACAAGAATGCAGTTTATTGATTGAAACAGAACAGGATTTCCAACAGGATTACAAGATTGATACACCACGTACAAAAATATAAAGAAAACAAAAACTGCTTATAAACCCAAATATAACCAAGCCAATTGTGAAAATTACAGTGGATGGAAAGACACTTGAGCAAGTCAATAGCTGTTCTTACTTAATACAATTAATGACATATGGTGGCAGGTGTCACACATAAATAAAAAAAGAACAGGAATAACTAAAGTGACATTCAACCATGTAAAACAGCCGCGGGCACCTAAACAGCTGAGTGGCAAGTTAAAATTAAGAGTGATCGAGTGTTACATATACGCTTCACTGTTGTATGGCGCAGAAGCGTGGACAATGAATAAACAATCTAATGGTAAAAGTGATCTCCAAATGTGGTTATACATACGAATAGGAGACATATCGGGAAAGGAAATGTAAGCAAAGAAGTATAGCATCTTTATGGGTTGGGAGGGATAGAACAACACAGATTAGAGTACACAGAGTTTGCATATTTCCTGTCGCAGCATGTGGGTGGGAAACATATCACTGGTACCTTTCCGTGTTGATAGACGATCATTTATGAAATGGAGTGAAAATTCGGCACAGCACAAAGCATGAATCCTCTCTCGGTCTTCCTAGTTTACTCCAGGGGAAAGGTAACACCAATACGCCTGGAACAAGACAAGCTGCAGAAGTTACCGGATTAGCAAAGCAATACTCTTTAACTGTCGGAGCTTCCATCCTAGACTAGCTGCCGACCAAGGCTTAGGGCCTGGTCTGCCCTGCCATGGCATTTAGTCTTAAGGATGCATTTCCTCGCATTAGGATAAGGCTTGTACCTTCCCAGTTTCCCTCCTCTACCCGAAGCCATTGACACAATGTGGGGTGTAGGGTTGGTAAGCGCCGCAGAAAGCAGGTAGCACTGTTCACTGTTATATGGTAGCTCAGTCATATCTGACTAAGACCCAACATTCGGCTCTAACAGAAAGCAGGTTGTACTGTCTACTTTTATAGGGTAGCTCAGTCATATCTGACTGAGACCAGACTGATAAACATGTGTGCAACATATCCGCACTTAACAGATCTGCTGAACAGCACTTTTGCGTCTTTGAATGGTTTGCAGCAGAATATCCAAACCTCGTTAGATGATAAAGTGAACAACATATCTGCGCAACAAGAACTCAGTATTGAATAACGTTGGTTATTAAGAAAAATAACACTGAGAACAATTGGAGGAGTTTAAAAAATCCATTGGACAATTAACAAACGGAAGCTGATCGTGAACAATTAGCAAGCAAGTGAGGAATTATGTGTGGAAGCTGCGATGTTTTATTTTTTTTTTTTTTTTAATAGAAAAATTATGAGAAGACTTTGAACTGCTAGAAAAAGCTGAAAGTAACTCACAAAGAGAATGGGTTATTGGCATCAGAAGAATGTTGTCCACATTTTTTTGGGCATGTCATGAGAAGGGGATAGCTGGAGTATGTCTTCACACCTGGAAAGTTGGAAAAGGGGGGGGGGGGGTAGGCAGTGACAGACCCCTGCAAAGAAGATTCTGGACAGTTCGACATCAAAGCACACAGGGACATCAATATAAGAAAAATGTCTGGCAGCACATCAGACTGAAAGGCTGTGAACAAACATGACGACCAACAACACACCGCATGGTCTAAACGAAGCAGAAGCAGCAGCATGTAATAATGGCGTGAGGTCTACCGGGGAAACTGAGGACAATCACAATATACGAAGTCTATTACAAATGTATCTGTCTTTTTGCCAGGACATTTGTAATTACTCACCTGGACGCCTGAAACCCCAAAGGCATCCCCTTCATAGTAATCTTCTTGGGATTATACACACTCCTACCAGCTGTCCTACGATTATTGGAAGTATCTCAGGGAGACTACTTTGGGTACGGATGTCTGTTCATGAGACAAATGGGGTCCCTTTCAGCGGCATGTTCAGCTTGGGAAATAGCAAAATATCGCAAGGAGCTATGTCGGTAGAGTAGGAGATTGACAAACTGGAAGAGTGTTGTGTTTGGCTAAGAAAGTGTGAATCAGATGCGAAGAATTGGCGGATGAGATTTCACGTTGAAGCTGTCAAATTTCCAATTCCGACAGCTCCGTTTGAGTCGCACAGCATCAGCTGATTGTTTTAAGATAAAGAAGTTTAAAAAAAAATTTTTTATTGCTTGAATTCGTGCCATGCAAGGGACAGAACCTGTGTTTCGCAGTGAGTATAGCAGAGGCTTGTCAGTACAATCTGAAACAGATCACACAAATGATCCAGGATTCTGATGATCACATGGGATGACAGACCACGATCATCAACGCTTACGGCAAGTAGTAAGAGAGACGCAAATCGAGGTATAAAATGGGGTCCGTCGCGGGGGTCCGGAAGTCGCATTTCCTTATATGAATGTTATACCGCCTCCTACCGGACCCCTGAAAAAACGGACCTCATTTTCAAAAAATTTGCGGGTATTTTCTTTGGTCTGGTTGTCACTTCCGGTTGTCCTGATGACTACTTCCGGTTGAATTCCGGTCCCGGGGGCGGGCGGGCGGGCGGACCGACGCGAACCGAACCGGATGTCGTCACGCGAACCGGACGTCGTCACACGAACCGGCGCGAAACAGCGCGATCAGAACCGGGGCGAACCGAACCGGGGCAGTGTGCGGTGTGATCGAGCCCCAGTCATGTAGATATGGAACCCTTCGATGAGGAGATCGAAATCAATATGACAGATTGGAAAAATGTTTTGGACCATCACTCGAGTTGCCTCGAGTATCCAGACTTGGATTGCATGAATAAACTTTTGTCCGATGATAGTTAATTCGGCAGAAGTCTATACCCATGTATCAACTTTAAGCGAGTGGTGAAAATCTGGTTTAAAAATATACTAGACAGGCATACGTTATTAATAAAAATTAAGCGTAATAAAATAATAAACGGCTACATTTCTTGTATCTATAGTGGAGAATATTAATGTGAATATAAAACTATTATTCTCAATTAATCTAAGGCATAACTTGCTAAGATAATCACAAAAAATATGTAAAGAAATTAAACCCCACAGTTACATCCCCTTAATAAACAGAATAGGTTGTCCACCTCATTGTATTGTAGCAAATACTAATACAGGTCGCCCAAAGTTCAAATATGTGATTTATAGTCGAGTGATGAAAAGTCCAAAGTCTATTTTCTGTCAGGTAGTCTTAAAATATACAAAGAGGTCCTGTATCCCGTGTTGCCGGGGCCCATAAGGGAAGCAAAGAATAGCAACACTGTAGCCTACCACGCATGTCGTAGGAGGCGACTAAGGAGGCTATAGTTCCATCGCCCTGCTACTGAGTGAGTGCGTGGCGCGACACTGTGAGCTGTGAGTTTCGTGTGAATTGTTTTTGAATCTGCCCGAGGTTTTTTGGAACGTGACTGCATGTTCGGAGCGATGGCAGCTGGCTATGTCCCAGAGTTGACCGGTATTTTGTCTTATGCAGAAATGCGTGGCTGCTGGGCTTCTGGTTGACTGCCACTGCCATAGACGATGAACTGTATTTTCGTGGACTGTATGGGTGAACATCTAGGAAACATCCAGATGGGAAAGTAACTGCCGATTCCATCAGAGATAAACTGGATGTTTCGTGGGGGACTATTGTGTTGACATTCTGGCGGCGGCATTATGCACAGTGTATCTGTGCGGACTGTTGTTTGTCGAGACTCCTGTCTTTTCCACTTTTCACATTGGGCAGTGGGGAGCGTTTTGTGTGATATTCACTGGCACAAGAACGGAGCATAATGGGGACAACCCGTTGCTGTGAAGTTGGAACCGCGAATAACTAACTAACTAACTAACTAACTAACTAACAAACTAACTAACTAACTAACTAACTAACTACCTAACTACCTAACTACCTAACTACCTACCTACCTACCTAACTACCTAAATAATTAACTACCTATCTACCTAACTACCTACCTACCTACCTAACTACCTAACTACCTAACTACCTAACTACCTAACTACCTAACTACCTAACTAACTAACTAACTAACTTAACTTAACTAACTAACTAACTAACTTAACTAACTTAACTAACTAACTTAACTAACTAACTTAACTAACTAACTAAACTAACTAACTTAACTAACTAACTTAACTAACTAACTTAACTAACTAACTTAACTAACTAACTTAACTAACTAACTTAACTAACTTAACTAACTAACTTAACTAACTAACTTAACTAACTTAACTAACTAACTTAACTAACTAACTTAACTAACTAACTTAACTAACTAACTTAACTAAACTTAACTAACTAACTTAACTAACTAACTTAACTAACTAACTTAACTAACTAACTAACTAACTAACTAACTAACTAACTAACTAACTAACAAACTAACTAACTAACTAACTAACTAACTAACTAACTAACTAACTAACTAACTAACTAACTAACTAACTAACTAACTAACTCACTCACTCACTCACTCACTCACTCACTCACTCACTCACTCACTCACTCACTCACTCACTCACTCACTCACTCACTCACTCACTCACTCACTCACTCACTCACTCACTCACTCACTCACTCACTCACTCACTCACTCACTCACTCACTCACTCACTCACTCACTCACTCACTCACTCACTCACTCACTCACTCACTCACTCACTCACTCACTCACTCACTCACTCACTCACTCACTCACTCACTCACTCACTCACTCACTCACTCACTCACTCACTCACTCACTCACTCACTCACTCACTCACTCACTCACTCACTCACTCACTCACTCACTCACTCACTCACTCACTCACTCACTCACTCACTCACTCACTCACTCACTCACTCACTCACTCACTCACTCACTCACTCACTCACTCACTCACTAACTAACTAACTAACTAACTAACTAACTAACTAACTAACTTAACTAACTAACTAACTAACTTAACTAACTAACTTAACTAACTAACTTAACTAACTAACTTAACTAACTAACTTAACTAACTAACTTAACTAACTAACTTAACTAACTTAACTAACTAACTTAACTAACTAACTTAACTAACTAAGTTAACTAACTCACTTAACTATACTTAACTAACTAACTTAACTAACTAACTTAACTAACTAACTTAACTAACTAACTAACTAACTAACTAACTAACTAACTAACTAACTAACTAACTAACTAACTAACTAACTAACTAACTAACTAACTAACTAACTAACTAACTAACTAACTAACTAACTAACTAACTAACTTAACTTAACTTAACTTAACTTAACTTAACTTAACTTAACTTAACTTAACTTAACTTAACTTAACTTAACTAACTAACTAACTAAGCTGCACTGCACTGCACTGCACTGCATTGCACTGCACTGCACTACACTACACTAAACAAGGTCCTGTTTATTTCATTATTTCTTTATTTTCTCTGTTCTTTATTTCTGTCTTTCATTATTTCTGTATTTCTTTCTGTCTTTCATTAACTCTCTCTCTCTCTCTCTCTCTCTCTCTCTCTCTCTCTCTCTCTCTCTCTCTCTCTCTGTTGGTGGACTGCTCACACCCCTCAGTAACTTTAGAACCGCTGTGCCCGACCTTGACATCATAGCTATCTAACCTGTCCCTAACCGGTCAACCTGTGAGTCAGCGCTGAAAACATGTCTGAACACGCTATGTAGGCATTCTACACCGTGTTTTCGTGGTAAAATAGCCATGTCAGCAGTTGTCTGTGTAGCAATAGACGTGTCTAAACGGGTTTATGACTATAGCTATACTGTGTCACGTGACTTGCCGCCATAAAACAGGGGGTCCGGTAGGAGGCGGTATAACATTCATATAAGGAAATACGACTTCCGGACCCCCGCGACGGACCCCATTTTATACCTGATTTTCGTCTCTCTTACTAGTACTACCGCAATGACTCTTGACAGAGATAATGACGAAGGTGATGGTTATGATTACGAGGGCAACGGTGATGATAATTGTCCTTATAATGGTTTCTGTTCAATCCCTATCTTTTAGGTATTTTCCTGACGGCATATTTCTTTAATACCGACCCACACCTTGTCAAATTGGTATTACAGACATGTGTGTAATTAACAATCTGGTGGGTAAAGGAGTTACTCATCTCACCTTATGATATCGTGACCTCGCATATGTACAGTTCGAACACTCTGAGACCTGAACAACGAGCAGACTAGTTGGAAAACTTTCGATGTCAGCTAAACGGGTAGTTTCTAATTGAATGAAGAAAAAAAAAACATAATGGAAGGACTAAAAAAAAAAAACACATCAGGCAATTCTCCAAGAAACAGACGATAACCGCAAATTTACTAGATACATTGCATATAATGTAGACACGAACTTGAAGACTGTGTTACAAATGGCAAAATTGATTTCAAAAGAACAAGAGGAAGACACAAAGATAGTTGATTGATTTATTGGTGTTTGTGAATCCTCATAAAGACTGTGTCATCTCCACTGCAAGCCGTCTGAGCACTATATCTACCAGAGTGAAAGTAAATAAACTACTCCCTCCCCTTAACCATATACCGGATGCCGTCTCTGCGGGAACTGCGTTGCAGAATTATCATTCCCCTTTCACCTAGGAATACCAACCCGGTCAATAAACGCCTGCTAAAATCGGATGTATCGACCTAAGGGCGCAAATAAAACAGGCACAACTCAAATTCGTCCGAGTGGGAGTCTTAATGTCCTTCAAAGCACCCGGGAAGGTTAACCCGATCAACAAACACCAACAGAAAATCCGAACCGAAATTTCGCTGAGTAATGTTCTTTGAAGCACCCGCGAAGGTTAACCCGATCAACAAACACCCACAGAAATTCCGAACAGAAATCTCGCTGAGTGGATGTAAGCTGTAGACTGACCGTTCCTGGTTTTCGTGGGGAGCTGCCAGTAGCGAACGAAAAGCCCAATATACGGAAGTGAGGAAGTTAAGCAGCCATGCGCAGGACGTGACAATTCTTTGGGTGAGCCCAGTACCAGAACGCTATGTGTCGGCTCTGCAAGTATGGAAGCCTCCTTGGATGGCGGGGAATGCCTATTTTCAGCCCCTACCTTCTCTTGAGGGTTGACCGGGATGTCTTTGGCCGTTCTAAATTGACCAGCTGGGATGTGGACGACACTACAACAGGGAGTGAATAGACACTCCGGACGAACGCAGAAGAAGATTCCCCTTTCAGGTTTAAACATAAAAAATACAACCAACTGAATGTGCAAGACCGATACATCGCCTATATTTTCTCACTGCACATTTTTGTTTGTTTATAGGACTTCGCTGTATCTCAATTCATATGAGCATTGATAACTGTCATCACTTACACTCAAACAGCTACCTATCAATCAGTCTGTATGTCTTTCATCTCATCTCATCTAGTTCCTCTTGTACCTTGCGGTGTCGAGGTCTATCTGTCTCTACATCCATATGTCTATCTGTACGCAAACCCGCCCGTACATCCCACTCCCTGCAATCCGTATTTCCGCCCGTCTTTATGTCTGTCCGTCTGTCTGTATGTCTGTCTGTCCTTTAGAATGCCTGCCTGCTTACTCGTCCGTCGGTCAGTCTGCCTATGTGTCTTGTACGTCTGTTTGTCCCTCAACAACAATTCTTTACATTTAAATCAGCATTATTTAAGCTACGTACATATTTGACAATATACAGGCGAGCACATCTTAGTGCAGACAATTTATACTTTGACATATAATCTATAAATATACATCTATAATCTTGTTGTCCATCGAAAGTAAAACGTTTACCTATAATCTTGTTGTCCATCGAAAGTAAAACGTTTACCATACGTGTTGAACAAATCCTTGCAACTCATCGGGAGTAAGCGACACCCGGCGCCACGTATGTCAACTTGAGTTATGGCCTTAGTGTTTAGTACTCACAATTCTTGCTGTGAAGCAGATGGTCGGACGATATGTTGTCCCTAGCTGCAGATTTTAAAAAATGTCTAATTTCGAATGCAGCATTCACACGATGAAAAGTATTCTCAACAATGTATCTTTATCAATCGAGATAGGACAAGTTTTTTTATAGCTAAATTGAGCTAATCTTGATGTACAGATGCGAATCGTGGAGAATTAGCAAAGTGAGGAATTATGTGGAAGCTGTGGGGGTGCGGTGATATAGAATAGTGACGAGATTGCCGTGAACAGATGGAAAGAGCAATGAAGAGATATCTTGGAAGAAGTTAACTCACAAAGAGAACTGGTAACTCACATCAAAAGAAAACAAACCACATACTTTGGACATTTCATGAGAAGAGGAAAGCTGGAGTATGTGGTCACAACGGGCAGGCTGGATGGCAAGAGAGACCAAGAGAGAAGATGCTCCACAGTTTGACATCATGGCATGGAGGCATGGTATCGGAAATGATTGGAATCACAATAGACGGACGGTTGTAGACAGACATGATCATCAACACCATACGGCATAGGACTATAAGAAGAAGACTAATGTTAATCTAGGCGTAACATATTAGAGATATGTGACTATTCAACATCTGGCTAACTGGAGATCGGAGTAAGTAATTACATCCAGGTATAAATCAAGTTCCGAGCCCACATCCAACTGTTAATGATTTAGTAGTTGTTGAATCCTATGTGAGACTGAGCTTTAATTCTGAAGCTCGAAGCAGTAATGTTCGGGTAATGGATCAGAGAAATAGACTTAACACCTGTCGGAGTGAGGTTAGTGCAGAGTCCCGACCCGGTGCTTGCAGTACCATTTCCACGGCGACTGTTGAGGATGTCTTCTACCTTCTTCCTCGCTCAAAAATCAGTGGGATGTTCGAAACGGGTTCTGGAACCTGCCATCTGTGCAGATATATGTTAGGATACAACAAGACAGTGAATCAGCACAAACCCTATGGACTGGTCAGGATTAGGCTAAGGTCGGTCATGTTTACCCCAAAGGGGTTAGGTATCTCGTTGTTAGTAGATTCAACTCTAATGCCCACATTGAAATAATCTATATATATAAAATACAATGTCTGTCTGTCTGTATGTTATTTATGCGTTCGCGAACGGTCCATCCGATTGAGATGAAATTTTCTACATGTCTTCTTCTCATTCCGAGGCTGCCAACTGTCATAGTATGTTAGTGTACAAACAGTTATTTACTTAATATTATTTAATATTTTCATTTACATTATAATTTATATATAGCGAGGGGACATAACTTTTAATAGCATTGCTATATATGTAAAATTGTTTTATATTTCTCAAATAGGTGAACCTTTTCGCTACAGTTATCTACAGGCATATGCGTTATAATCCTCCTCCTCCTCCCCCTCCTCCCCCTCCCTCCTCCTCATCCTCCTCCCCCTCCTCCTCCCCTCCTCCGCCCCCTCCCCCTCCTCCTCCCCTCCTCCTCCTCCTCCCCTCCTCCTCCTCCCCTCCTCCACCTCCTCCCCTCCTCCTCATCCCCTCCTCCTCCCTCCTCCTCCTCCGCTCCTCCCCCTCATAGATAGATAGATAGATAGATAGATCGATGAATGATAGATAGATCAATGAATGATAGATCAATCGATGAATGATAGATCGATCGACCGATCGATGAATGACAGATCGATCGACCGATCGATGAATAATAGATAGATCGATCGATCGATCGATCGATGAATGATAGATCGGTCGATCGATCGATCAATGACTGATAGATCGATCGATCGATCGATGAATGATCGATTGATCGATCGATCGATGAATGATAGACAGATCGATCGATCGATGAATGATAGATAGATCGATCGATCGATGAATGATATAGATAGATCGATCGATCGATGAATGATAGATAGATCGATCAATCGATGAATGATAGATCCATCGATCGATCGATGAATGATATATCGATCGATCGATCGATCGCTGAATAATAGAGAGATCGATCGATCGATGAATGATAGATAGATCGATCGATCGATCCCCGCAAGGGGCTGGGCGAAGCCGGGCCGGGTCAGCTAGTAATGTATAAAACAGGGAGAAGAGAATGTTATGATTATAAGCTTGGGCGGTCATGTTTTGCCATCTCACTCGATCACCAGAGTGGATCAGCTCCGTGTTTTTGTCTCGACCATGCCACGTGGCCAAGCCATCCAGGTATTTACTTCTCGGTTTTCCCCTTGGTCTCCTCCCTTCGATCTTGACAGTTGTCACCAAGTTCTCCAATTCAATTCTTTTCATAACGCCCAAAGATTTTTGACTGTCTACGTCTAATGTCTAAAGTACTTGTTCATTGGTTTTTCTGTCTGTCCATGGTATTCTTTGCGTTTTCCTCAGAAACCACATTTCCACAGCCATCAGATGTTTTCCAGCTTGTCTGCTCATTGTCCACGCTTCACATCCATACAAAAGTACATGTTCTATGTAGCACTTCAACACTCTTTTTCTCGTTTCAATTGATATCTTTTTATTGTTCAGTATGTTTTTCATCTTGCAAAAGGCTATCTTCGCAATGGCAATTATTGTTCTAATTTTTTCAAGGCATCTCCCATCAGATGTTATGACTGTTCCGAGATAATTGTACCGATTCACTTGTTTAAGAATATGCCCATTTACTTGTATATTACATTGTGTTATTTCCTTTTTTCCAGTGACGACCATAATCTCTTTCTTCTTACAATTCAATTCTAACCCTAGTTGTTCACTGTGTGCAACAACCGCATCTACTAAATGTTGCATGACCTGTTCATTGTCTGCAATCAAGACTGTATCATCTGCATACTTAATGTTATTGATGCATCGTCCCCCAATGTTGATTCCTTCCATATCTTCTATATTTCTGAAAATATTTTAACTGTACAGGGAAAAACGATCTGGAGACATTACACATCCCAGACTCACACCTCTCTTAACAGGCTGATATTGACCTACTTTATTATCAATCCTTATGGCAGCTTGGTGTTTCTAATAAATGTTTCTTACAAATCTAAGGTCCTTTCCATCAATTTGTAGATCTTCAAGCATCCTTATCATGTCCACCTGTCTCACGTTATCGAAAGCCTTTTTGTAGTCAATAAAGCAAAGGTGTAGATCTTAGTTTACTTCTATAGAACGTTCAATTACTATTCTCAATATATACGCAGCATTTACTGTACCCTTGCCTTCTACAAACCCACATTGTTCTTCCCCTATTTCGGGTTGTATTTTCTTCCTAACGCTTTGCATGATAATTCTTAACAAAATCTTCGTGATGTGACTCATTATACTAATTGTTCGATGTTGATCACATTACAAGGCTCCTAGTTTCTTTAGGATTGCAATAAATAAAGAGTTACATAATTCATAAGGTATATTTCCAGTATCATATATTGTATTCAGCAATCTGGTAACTTTTTCTATTCCATGTTCTTCTAAAGCATTAATCATGTATGTTGTGATGCTGTCTGAACCGGAGGTCTTGCCAGATTTCATATGGTTAAGAGCATTCTGAACCTCCATCTTCAAAATTGATGGTCCTTCATTATTACTTTGAATATCATACTGTTCTCCCCTGTTATCATCATAAAGGTTTTTCACATAATCTGACCATACATGTAAAATCTGATCTTTTTATAATATGATTTTTCCATCTTTTATCATTAGGCAGCCTGCTGATGTACATGTTCTTTGATTAGTAAGCTCCTGAATTCTTTTGTGTATTAGTTTGGTATTTTTACTGTTGTGTTGTTTTTCAATTTCTATGCAGTTTTTCTCAAGCCATGCTTCTTTTGCCTCCTTACATAATATTCTGACTTTTCTGTGAATTTCTTAATATTTGGCAGGATTACTTTTGTTCTGTCTTCTTGTTTCCATTAGTTGTTAAATTTCTTCAGTCATCCATGTCTTACGACCCACTTTCTTTAATTTTGGAATAGTTTTTTTCTGCAGCACAACTGATTGAATTCCTCAACAATTCCCATTGATCAACAACATCTTGAAATAGGATCTCTAGATCAGACAAGACATCAAATTTGTTCTTTTCTTCAATGTTAAAATTATTGTGTATTTCTGTGTCAGTTTTCGTTAGTCGTTAGTCGCGGTTCCAGCATCACAGCAAAGGTTCGTCCCCATTATGCTCCGTTCCCGTGCCAGTAAATATCACATAAAATGTTTCCCACTGCCCCATGAGAAAAGTGGAAAAGTCTCGACAAACAACGGCCCGCTCAGGCACACTGTGCATAATGCCGCCGCCAGAATGTCACCACAAAAGTCCTCTACGAAACATACAGTTCATCCTTGATGGAATTGGCAGTCACTTTCCCAACCAGATGTTCACCTACAAATCATATTTAGTGTTTCCTGTTATACTTGACTTTCTTTAACTTTACCCTCAATGTGCTCATAATTAATCTGTGATCACTGCAACATTTTGCATTGGGGACTGTTTTTACAACTGTTAAAGCATCTCGAAATCTGCTAATCAGGATGTAATCTATCGGGTTTTTAATTCTGCTGTCTGGACTCCTCCATGTCCATATTCTTCTAGGATGCTGTTTAAACCAGGTGTTTCCTACAACCATTTCTTGTTCTTTTGCCCATTCTTCAAGTCTGTATCCTCTTTCGTGTCGCTCTCCCAAACCATGGTTGCCTACACTGCATCCATCACCTTGATTTCCTATTTTTGCGTTGAAATCACCCATCATAATATTTATGTCTGATTTTTTTTTGTACAGTTCTTCAAAGGGAAACCACTGAGGCCTCTATATTCTGTGTCATATTTCATTCCATGTCAAGGAGTGGTGATGACACAATTCCATTGCATATTTTCAAGCCAACCGTTTGTTTGCTTTCAAGTGTACTTTCCGAAAGCATTTCTTCGAGATAACGAAATACAAAGACATGCATTTATTTCTGTCCTGATTACTCTGCTAACTTGATTGTATTGATTTTAAATACAGAGAGATAGTGTGCGTCGTATTCTTTCCACAAAGCGTTGTGAAAGCAAACAACACAGCAGGTTTCGTGATTGTTTCTTGAAATAGAAAATACAGGACACAAGCATACGCACACACGTCAAACATGCGCGCGTGAACACAGACAAACACATACACACAAACACACACACACGCGCGTGCGCGTCACACATACCCACACATGCTCCCACGCGATTGATTGTACTTTCTGCATTTGAACACCGGAAATGGCCTGTATACTGACGGAAATATGAAGTGTTTATGCAGAAAAATATAAATTTTTCTCAATAGATTAGCAGAAATAGTAAAATAATTGTTTAGAAATTTGCCACTAAGCTATAACAGGTAGTGTAAAATAATCAAAATGTCCAGTTTGCTTGATATAAGTAAACACTTTTTTTTGCATATCCTATTTACAGGACATTGCAGTCAACACCAGCTGCTGTTGATGTCTTGACAAGGTTTTACGTTCAGCAGTTTGCCATTGCTTTCTGAACGACCGGCTCACATATCTTTCCTAGACAGGCTCTGACAAGGCTGCTTGGTGTAGGAATAAGATGTACAAAATTAAAAAAATAACACACACACACGCACAAGCATACCCGCGCACGCACGCACGCACGCGTGCACGTGTATGTATGTGTATTGCACCGCTCAGTTGAAGATCTCGCAGAACCATCTTACCATGGCCACCCAAATAAACATGCAAGTATGTAACAATGTATTAAAATCTATTCGGTATTTGGCTTATACGTATCTTGATGAATAAAGAGGTCAGCTTGGTCGCGGAGTTTAATGCGCTTACACTTACTTCCAGTGCTCTGATGGTGGGGTAATGGGTTTAATCTACACAAAGCTCATTGGAGTTAAAACATTGACTCCTCGTTCAGACGCAGTGGCAAACTACTGAACCTAAAATTTTCCATTAGATCAATAGGGTTGGAGTTGATGCGTAATCTATTGTGTCCTGTTCTGAGGCGCAGAATAATGACTTGTTCTGATCTATCCATAATGTGGTAGTCACCTTGAGCAGGTTTTGGTGGCTTTCTGACTGATTTTTTATTTTTCTAATAAAGTGTCATCGTGTAGCGGGTATGTTGCAGTACGTGGCTCTTATCTCACCGTCATTATAATCCAGTGCCTGGCATGGGCAATCATGCTTCCCTACATCTTGCCATCTCCAATGGCATGTATCACATTCCGCTCTCAGCATATTCCACCTAACAGACTCTTGAACCGTTGCTAGTTCCCATGCCTCATGTAGTTCCATCCCCGGGATGTCGTTAATGTTCTGTGTCCACATCCTTCTGTTCGGTCTTTTCCTCGTCTTCCAAGAACTATGACTTCCAGAAGTGTCCTCTCTAAGCCATTGTGTGATGTGACCACTGTATGTTAGTGAGTGTCCGAGATATGAAACTGTTACTTACATCAGTGAATTTTCATCGATGTTTACATCTTGTGGAATCCTGTGCCGGCTCTTGATTTGTCAAGACTCCTGTCTGGTGCAATTTTCACATGAGACAGTGAGGAACATTTATGTGATATTAACTGGCACAGGAGCGGAGCACAATGGGGCGACCCTTTGCCGTGAAGTTGAAACTGCGACTAACGACTAACTAACAACTAATCTTGTGGACTGTCATTGTTTTATTATCCTTGATCACGATGCTGGTGGAATATTTCTTTAATACTTTTATAAAGTCTCAATTTTAACTCTTTAACGTTCCTGTAGTTGTCACTGATTCACATGTGTGTCGGCACAAGAAAGACGCACGTCTACTGCTGTACTTTCAAAACCGAACTGCTATGCCTTCTTGCAAACGAAGGAATTGTGTATTATTATTATTTTATAATTTTATGTTTATTTTTTCCTTTAGATCTGTTTGTGTTGTCCCGTCCCTGATGATTTATAAAATGGAAGCGTCGTTTGTTTTGCCCTAGAATACGTATTTTGTTATTTTGTTATATATTATTTGATTGTCTTTTGGTTTGGGGATTTTCACTCTGTGATTTATTTATTACGAACACAAATAGAAAGGTCAATAGAGAAACAGAGGGACATATATTTATGCTTCATAGATTATACTAAGGCATTTGATAAAGTAAAACATGGTGAGCTGATTAAAATGTTGGAAGATATCAACATTGATGGGAAAGATTTAAGAATAATAAAGAATATATACTGGAACCAAGTAGCAGCAATTAAAATGGGAAATAAAGAGGGCAGTTACGAACGGATAAAGCTAGGAGTACGACAGGGGTGTGTCTTGTCACCCGATCTCTTCTCCCTATATAGCGAAGTAATAATGGGAGAGATCAAAGAGAAGCCAGGAATACTAATCGGAGGATATAATATAAACAATATACGCTATGCAGATGACACAGTATTGGTGGCGGATAGTGCAACAGACTTACAACAATTGTTGGACATTGTAGTATCAGAGAGTGCACATAAAGGACTCTCCTTGAATATCAAGAAAACAGTAACAATGGTGATCTCACAGAAAATTGGGACACCAAAATGTGACATAGAAATAGAAGGGGAAATTCTCAATCAAGTGGATAATTTTAAATACCTAGGGGCACTTATAACATCAGATGGAAGATGTACAACAGAGATTAAGAGCAGAATAGGGCAGGCAAAGGCCGCATTTCAGAAAATGAAGAGTATCTTATGCAATAAGTCACTATCACTGAATGTAAGAAAGAGAGTGCTGAAATGCAATATAGAACCAGTTTTGCTGTATGGCAGCGAATCTTGGAATGTAATTGAACAAATTAAGAAGAAATTAGGAGCAACAGAGATGTGGTTTTTAAGACAAATGTTGCGAATTCCTTGGACTGCCAGAGTAACTAACAATGATTGCCTGAAAGAGGCTAATGAGACTAGAACACCATATACAACAATAAGAAAGAGACAAACAACTTTCTTTGGTCATGTGATGAGAAGAGAGGCATTGGAGAACATCGTGACGACTGGAAAGATCGAGGGGAAGAGAGGCAGAGGCAGACCAAGAGAAATGATGCTGGACGGATTGAGACGGTGGCATGGAGGAATGTCATCAGCAGAGTTGATCCAGAACACCAAAAGACCGAGATCTGTGGAGAACCATGAACGCCTACGCCAGCCGGCACGGCACTTGATGATGATGATTTATGTTCACCTTCATGAAGTCCGTTGTAAGCTATGCCCATGCTGACAATGGCTTGAGCGTGGTTGGACTAGGGTCCCGTACCAGCTCTTGTCGTTCGCTACAAGAAGAAAAGACTCATCATCAGCATGGGCGGTCAGTTTCGCCATCTCACACGATCACCAGAGTCGTGTATCAGCTCTGTGTTCTTGTCTCGATCATACCACATGGCCAAGCCATCCAGGTATTTACTTTTCTGCTTTCCCCTTGTTCATTTTCCTGCAATCCTGCCATTTGTCACCAAGTTCTCCAATTTATTTGATCTCATAATGTGTCCAAAAATTGTGACTGTCTACGTCTAATTTCTATAATCAGTTTACGGTTTTCATTTGTTTCTTGTAGGAGGTGGTCATTGGCTTTTAAGAAAAGACAGGCCACCTTTAATCCATGCATGTATTCAGGCCTACAAAATTGTGATGATCCTAAGACTTCACATACCTAAGGCAAATTCCTGCTAAGGGACTAAGTAAAATAAATACAACTGCTCCTTCTAACTGCGTTTACAGTACCCAGTACTGTTAATCATAGATACAAGGTATTCGTCTGTAATGTCATATATTTACCTCATTACATGTATTTAATATTTAATAAATTCTTGATTGACAGACAAACTAGAACAACTAATATTTATTATCAATATGTTACATCTGAATCTTAGAGGTTAAAGTCAGGACTCAACCCCCTGGAGAGGAGGGATATTTCTGTAGTGAAATCCATATAGCTTGATAGTGGATCCCAGAGATTTCTCTAGGGAAGTAGAGATTGGCGGATTAATATTGGCCGTCTTGTGGCGTTGTCCGATCATTAGACAAATGTGAGCCAAGTCCCCGATACTTGTCTGTCTGTCTGTCTATCTGTCTGTCTGTCTGTCTGTCTGTCTGTCTGGGACTGGGTCTGGTCTGTCTGTCTGGGTCTGTGCCTGTCTGTTTGAGTATGTCTGTGTGTGTGAGAGAGAGAGTGAGAGAGAAAGAGAGAGAGAAACACACACACACACACAGAGAGAGAGAGAGAGAGAGAGAGAGAGAGAGAGAGAGAGAGAGAGAGAGAGAGAGAGAGAGAGAGAGAGATCCATGATTCACATCCGTATGTTGCCACAGGAAAGAATGTATGCTCACATCACGTCTACTTGTTTGCAGGTCTTGTACCGTCATAGGTCATTGACGCCGTTTACTCTCTGCACCGCTAAGACCAGTCTCTCCCCCAGCTTCTCTTGAACAGTTGCCAGAGTAGTTAATTCTAACGTCAAGGTGTTCAACATTTCTGGCATTGTCAATTTCTTCATGTTGATTAGTGTGTGGTTGACATGTGATTTTGTCATCAGACATTATCTTTCTGGTTTAAAGAAAAAAATATGATTAACAGTTAACTGTTTTAACGGTTTTGATATTCACTGTCTTATAACAGAACTAACTGTTTCAATCTCTAAGCACTGTTTGATTGGATTGTCATACAATCTGCGTATCTCATCTCATGAATCGGAATTCCACCATTTATGAATGGATCAATATTGTCAAGATTTTATCGTTTGTGTCACTTCACTTTACATCCTGTATGAATATTAATAGATTCAGTGGTAAACAAAAAGTAGATTTGGACCAAACACGAATGGATGGCGGAAAATTGGAAGTAGAGGTGTGTCACAGTTCTGATTTAAATGTTGTTACTATGGTAGCAGACATGTTGTATTATAACTCAATTCTATTTCAGCGATGTATAAGCCCATGGCAAATACGGGGAATCGCTTAAGACGATTAATCATCCCATGGCACATAATCAGTTAAACATATGGACAGACAATGCAATAGTGTCTTACTACCCGTGGCACCTCACATCAGTTTGGTACGTTTACTCGCTACTGTGCCAGTAAAGTGTTCGTGATACAATGTGTCAATAACATGGATCAAATGTAATGGAAACCGCTTGTCACTCGTGATGGTCCACAATCCGCGATGTTGAACACAGTCGAAGGCCGTATTGTAATCTAAGAAACAAGTATGACGATCTACACCGTACTCTTTACATTCAACAGTTCCTCCGCCCTGTCTGAATCTTGCATGTATAATTTGCTCCTCTTCCTTCCTTCCTTCCTCCCCCTGTCAGCCCTCCCGCCCGCTCTGTCTTTCTTTCTGTCTTTCTTTCTGTCTGTCTCTCTCTCTCTCTCTCTCTCTCTCTCTCTCTCTTAAGGGCGTCGTAATCAACCCCAGTATATTTTCGCTGGTTGTGATTTACTAGACAATGTTTGCCATTCACGCATACCATCCCACAGCGAAAGGGGACCTGTTTATACATCTTCCCTGTGTAATGTGCACAAAGTTCACCCATTGTTGCTGCCACAATACTTGCCGGCAATAATTGCCCGCATTATCATTTTATTCTCCATAAAATAGATAGCAAGCATAGCTGGAGAAAACAAATCTAGAATCCCTACTGCCAAGTTTAGTTTGGTTTTTTTCCCCACAGTGACTGGTCCATTACATCTGTTGTCAAATATCATTTTTATATCTTATTTTTTAATATTTCTTTAGACGTGTGCCATATATCGCTGCACGCACCCGCACACGCACACGCACACTCACTCACTCACCCACCCACTCACTCACTCACTCACACACACATATAATCAATTGCGTTGCCGACTGGCGTCGACGATCATGTTTATGTATGTCTTGCAATCTCCATCGGTATGCATCAGTTCGTGTGTTATAGTGTGTGTGTTTTTTTTGTTGCCTCAATATAAAATTCAATATCTCAGTAACAAACTGAGGGAAAATGATGAGATTTAGTATATAACCTTATCATTATGTCCACCCAACAAAAAAATTTTTGTTCTGGAGATTTTACAGCAGATTTCAAAGTTAGTTTATATGCGGTATATTAATTACGATTTAGAGATTACGTCCATGATTTTAACAGTATTACAGCTTCACCAAGAGAAGATGTCTGTCTGTCTGTCTGTCTGTCCGCGCTATTAAATATTGATACAAGTTACTGGGAAAAACGTCAGGACCATGTGTTGAAAGAGGAAGAGGACTATTGGAGAAAGGATGGATTTAAGGTTGTATGTTCGATTCCGCGCCGCGTCCTTCATTTCAAGAGTGCATTATTTTTCGGACACTCCCGAGGGTCGTCGCTGGAGCTACGGAGTTCGTGCTTTGTGCGACGCTTTCCGCGCTGCGGAAAGAAACTGAGCCATATGGGATAAAAACCCGGTGCAATGCAGCCGACCCTGTCGATTGTAAGCTACTTCTTTCATTGCACCCACTCCCATACGAATCCGGATACGCCTTTGTTTGTCATCTGAATTTGCAGGTCCCCATTACCGTAAACATAACTTTTTTTTAGCGAGAAATCACTAGTTGTTAAGCAAAACATCAAAGGAATGTCGCCGCTTTCAATGATTTAAGTTGTTTTTGGACCTATCAACGACATATTCCTTGGGTGGGGGTAAATATAAGACGGCTGGAAAAAATTCATAACGATGCAACAGACAGTTTTCAAAATAATTGATCGTGAATGAAGGCAAACAAATGTGGACATACTATAACTCCATTCCGTGCCTTGACACAAGACTGTCAAGATTGTTCTCTCGCTGTCTTTCTCTTTCTATTTACACGAATCTTTCCAGTTGTCATTACATGTTCTAGTGTTTATCTTAATATATACATACATACATATATCGACTTGTCGCTTACAATGTAAATAGTCATAAGATCGGCAAACTGCCTTTCACATTAAAGAGAGAGAGAGAGAGAGAGAGAGAGAGAGAGAGAGAGAGAGAGAGAGAGAGAGAGAGAGAGAGAGAGAGAGAGAGAGAGAGAGAGAGAGAGAGATTCGCAATTACCTGTGTCGATATTTTCAAGTACCGCTAGTACTCTAGTACGCTCTTCCACTGAGCAAGATAATGTTATGCGTCTTCTAATTTTATGGTATCATAGCTGAGAGGGATCAGAGCTGATTACACCCTAAGCCCACACCTCACGAGTGGAAAGGAAAATAACATTCTTACTTGCACAGACAAAGCCGACAGCCTGAACAGACAGAAATCTTGATTGATTTCCGCTTATCTCCATCCTGGAAGTTGGTTTTAGGAAGGAGGACAGTAAAAATACTAGCCAAATGGTTGCAAAGTATTCGTGTTTGTTCTGTATTTTGTACTTGTTTTAGGTTGCTAAGGCTTCGCTAACGAATGTATTGATCGTTTAGTCTGCGGACTTAGGGGTTTTTTGTCTTGCAATTTTCTTTCCCATTTATGTTAATTATGTATCTTTCCGGGGGTTATACCGCGTCTTCTCGGCTTACGCTCATACATATTTAGGTTATGATAGAACAAAGAGGAATATGTGAGTATGAGACTGGTCGATTTTCCTCCAGAAGATTCTGAAGATTATCCACTATATATTTAACGAAGTTTTGTCGGTCCTTGAGTTTAAATGGTTATGGAAAAATCCCACGTTCAACCTTGAAGCCCTGTGTTGGTGAGCGTGCGTTCTAATTATGCAGCCATGGCAGACGGTGTAGATTATATTTAACAGTACTAGTGCTCAATAGCCACCTCCGTGGTGAAGGAGTTACGGACGAAGTTTGTAATCCCACATACTGGGTTAGAAACACAGCTTGGCAGCAGAACGCCTTGCGTTGGTTTTTTACGAAATGGTATGAGTGCCGGTCATTCAGAAAGCAATGACAAACTACTGAACGTAAACTTGCCAAAAGATCACAAACAAAATATGCTGGGGTTGACTGCGACGTCTTGTAAAATGGTATGCAACTAACATAACAGTGCTCAGTAAGCAACGGGGCTGTGTCTTGGGCGCAATGAACATGGTTCACAATTACTAGACACACCGAGTCGTAGGTTCGAAACCATCCACAGACAATTTGGAAACAGACCACTTTGCCTTGATGTCGGTGGTATGCGCGTCAGTTGTTCAGAAAGCTATGACAATCTAAGGAACGTAAAAAAAACTGCATGGCAATTCACACACAACCGAAAATTGCTGGGGTGGATTGCGACTCCCACTAAAGGAAATGCAACTAACTTAACTAGTGCCTAGTAATATCTTCTCGACTCCACTAAGGACAATGCGGGAATTTTAAGAATGTTTATGATTGACTACTGAGAACACTCTAAAAAAGTTAAGGTCCAGAAAATTTGTTGTTCAGAAAGCTATGACAATCTAAGGAACGTAAAAAAAAACTGCATGGCAATTCACACACAACCGAAAATTGCTGGGGTGGATTGCGACTCCCACTAAAGGAAATGCAACTAACTTAACTAGTGCCTAGTAATATCTTCTCGACTCCACTAAGGACAATGCGGGAATTTTAAGACTGTTTATGATTGACTACTAAGAACACTCTAAAAAAGTTAAGGTCCAGAAAATTTCTCAGCAGTCGCTCAAAATAACCACAATAAAAACAAAGTAGTTAGCCATCAAACTGCTATACCTCTTAATGTTCTGAGTAAGTTAGAGGAGTGCGGATGTTCAAGAGTGATAAACACACTTCTTCTTATAGTCTATGCCCTGTGGCTTTGACGAGGATGTCTGTCCACAGATTTCTACCTCGTGTACTGCCAATCATTCCTTATTTTGATATTTCTCCTTGCTATGACATCAAGCTGTCCAGCATAATCTCTCTTGGTCTCACCCTGCTTCTCTTTTCCTCCAACTTTTCTCTTGTCACGATGCACTCCAGTTTATCCCGTCTCACGACATGCCTAAATAATGTAGACTGTCCGCTTATGAGAGTAACTGTTTTTCTATGTGAAGTTAGTTAATTAGTTAGTTAATCAATAGATTCTCTGCACTGCACAACGAACTATTCAGTCCTAAGTGTTTGGATTTCCTCCTCAGTATCTTCCTCAGCGTGTAGCGGTGGACGACCCCAGTTCTGTCCTGGTGTACTATTCTTCATTAGCTCCCTGCATGGTGCTCTTGTCTGACGTCACCTCTTTTGACTTGATGTTCTTGCAGTCGGGTCAAGGTTGCAGATTCAGCCATCGAGTGATTCGTTTCAGTCCTGCTGTGGAGAACCTGAAAGTGCAAATCATTATCATCATTACAATTATTTGGAATGTTTCCTTTGTGCTCGTCACCCAAAACATACAAATGACAATGCTGTCTAAACTCACATACACACCACACACGCACGTACACGCACACAGACCATCGCACAAAGAAAATTGCACACACACCAATGCACACAAAAAAATTGCACACACACCATTGCACAAAGAAAACTGCACATACACCATTGCACAAAGAAAATTACGCACAGACACCCATCTCCACCCTCACACACCCCACCACCACACCACACCCCCACACACCCCCAACCAACCAACCAACCATACACCTAACCAAGTGAGCAAGCAGCCAAACAACCAATCGCTCAAGCAAGCAAGGAATTAGCCATCCAACCAACCATCCAACCAACCAACCAACCAACCAATGACGTATTGTTAATAATATTTTTTTTTTTTTTTAAATCAATTTACAGATGCCGACCTAGAACAGTTTATAGACGAGGTAGTCCATGCTGCCAATAGAGGGGTGTCTGCTGTGAAAAATGTGTCCCAGGCGGAGCCGAACTGGAGCTTTGGTCAAGCGTTCTTCTTTGCTAGCACAATCGTTACAACTATAGGTGAGTCACGAATGGTGGATATATCTTACATTCACTTGTATGGCATTTCATATGTAAGTGCTAATAAACTAAGATTGACAAATCATAAATTCACTTGTATGTTATTTCATATATAAGTGCTAGTAAAGTAAGGTAGGCAAATCATAAATTGACTTGAATATTATTGTATATTTAATCGTGCTAGTTAAATAAGGTGGACATAAAATAAATATGTAGAAGCTTATACAACAGCGAATGCATAGTGAGAACAAATGGAGGACACTCAGAACCCATCACAATAAGATCCGGAGTACGACAAGGTTGTATCCTGCCCCCCCCCCCCCCCTTCTTCTTTTCATAACCTATATTCCATATCATGATGAAGCAAAAACTGTCAGGCATTTTCTCTCACTGTCTTCCTAATCTCTGACTTTTCATAACGTGACCAAAAATGATCGCCTTTTCTGATGTTTATGGTGAATTGTCAGTACAGTGCAACCAAGCAAAATGTAACAGATCAGAACAAACGTTTGCAGAGGCTGTAAAATATGTAATATTTGTAAACTGAACACCTGCGGAAGAAAACAACTGTTACAGTATATACATAATTTTGGTATGTACATCGGTATAACCAATATGACATGTTTACATATTGTAAGTTCGGCTGTATTGTCAGTGCTGGGTGAGATAACACAAGGCAAAACTTAATATTGTTATGGATTAGTGCGTTATGGCCCTTTAACATTATAGCTTAAAGGAAGACATACAGCGTAAATTTATTAGAAATAACACACCTGTGAGATAGCATTGCGATGTAAAGGTTTAGCAGCGTTGATATAACAAAGCTAAAAATATAACAATGCGGGTATTAATCATCAAGTATTATTATGAATAGTCATCACCATGTGTCATCTCCACTCTGGAATTCTGCTATGATTAGACTGCAACACATTCTGTCCTGCATCTTCCACTGTGCACTCAAATGCAAGCATTCTTCTTGTTCATTTCTTGAGTATGTCTGCCCACATGCAACTTTGTATATTATTGCTCATTTTCACTTCACTGTTCCCCACAGAGTGGTCTCCACTGTTCCCTACAGAATTACCTAGTCTTCTACTAATTTCCTTATTCCTAGTTCAATCCCTAATAACCACATTTAGAAAAGTAAGAAAACTATTGTTTTGAGAAAGTCTAATAATATAGTATGGCAGAGGTCAATCAGCTTACACATATAGCAATTTGAACATCGGCTATTCAAAAATAAAGCATAAAGGTAATCAACAGTTCAAGAAATATAACATTTAGATCAGCAGCTCTAGAAATATAGTACGAAAATTTGAATTGTTAGAAATATTGCATATATATAGTTGTTTTAAAAATGTAGCATGAAGATGAGCACAGAAGTTCCAGAAACGTAGCGTTTTGGAGATCAGCAGTTCTAAAAATATATCCCAAATATCAGCAGTTATAGACGTACTAGCTGACCCTGCCCGGCTTCGCCCAGACCCTGGTGGGGAGCATCTCATTTAATTCATATAAGTAGTCATATAATAAGTTCTCGTTCCCGTTACCGACTGACTGACTGTCTGTCTGTCTGTCTGTCTGTCTGTCTGTCCTGTCTGTCTGTCTGACCCGGCCCGGCATTGCCCAGCTCCTGGTGTGGAGCATCTCATTTAATTCATATAAGTAGTCATATAAGTTCCCGTTGCCGACTGTCTATCTGTCTGTCTATCTGTCTGCCTGACCCTGTCCGGCTTCATTTTTGAATTAGTAATTATGTTTTATAGTTATATTATATTAAATATTTAGTATTTTTTTATATAAAGTTTACTTATGGATTTGTTAGTTATGTGAGGTTCATTTATAAGGTTATTGTTTATAGTTCATTATAAGTATTGATCTTTTTATGAATTGTTTACTTAAATTTATTGAGTAAAATAAATCTTTTCTATTAAATAAAAAATTCATACAACAAAAAAAGTAACTTAAAAGAACGTTCTTCTACACACCATCCATTATTTTTAATGAAAACTCTTTCTAATCACCTGCATGACTACAGTAACTTCTTAAGCAAAAAAAGATGAGTTACAATGTTATGCATTGTGCATCATTTTTATGAAAACTTTGAAAATGCCTTACAGATTGTATCATTATTTATTATAACTCATATGCCGGTACATAACTATGGACAAAGAGTTTATAAATCTTTGAAAACGATGCCACAATATGACTATAAGTTATACAGAAAAGTTATGCCCCTTGAAATAACTTTTACAGAGTTAGGTCCCCTGAAATATATGAAATTATGATGAAAAATGAAAAATGAAATAATACTGAGTAAGCAGGCGATTTCACACTAACAAAATATCACAGTTGGCAGCTCTGGAATGAAAGGAAGGCGTGTAGAAAATTTCATCTCAATCGGATGGGCCGTTCGCGAACAAATAAAGGCCATACATACATACATACAGAGATACATACATAAATACGCAAATACGCACATCCTAATTTATATATAAGATAGAATAAAGATGAGTAATTCTAGAAATATAGCAGACTGGAGATCAACACTAGAAATAAAGCACAAAGAGCAACGTTCTAGAAATGTAGCATAGCGATAAGTTTTATAACTATTAGGTCCAGACATGTAGCACACATATCAGTTGTTATAGACATTTAGCATAAAAATCATGATTAGTGCAGACTGAAAATGTCGATCAGCATTTGTAGAACTGTTGCATTAAGATCAGCAGTTCTCAAAATGCAGCATTTCAGAGATCAATGGTTCAAAAAATATAGCACAAAGAAGATTTCAGCAATTCAGGAAATATAGAACATAAAAATATCTTTAAAAAATTCCTTCTATTTATTTCCTCTTTCCTTCCATCCTGTCCTTTTTCATGTCCTTCTCTACACATATATACTTGTTTTTCATCTTCCTCCTCCTTCTGCTGCTGCTCCTCCTCTTTCTCATCCTCTTTATCAATTTGCATTAGAGTATGAAAATATAAATAAGTTTATAAACGGACTATAGTAAGCACCTCATATACTATGGTGTTTATTCTCTCTGTGAATTGCTTATGTTATGCATACTATTCTACATTTTCTGAAACAGGTTCTCCTTGTCTAATTTTACTGTGTGAATATTTCCTATCAGGTTATGGCAGAGTGACTCCACTGTCAGATGCAGGAAAAGCCTTCAGCATATTTTTTGCTATCTCGGGGATCCCTCTGACCCTGGTGCTCTTCTCTGCCTGCGTGGAGAGACTTATGATCCCCACAAGACATCTGCTGTACTGGCTGTATGGCAAACTTGGCCACCTCTACAAGGTATGCTAATATGTGAGCTCTGTAGCTGTCCCTTCACACCCAAACACCTACAGGGTCATTCACACAGATGCTCAGTCATTCACACAGATACTCAGTCATTTACACAGATCCACAGTCATTCACACAGATACTCAGTCACACACACACACACACACCCACACCCACCCACCCACCTACACAGATGTGCACAGATATGCCTAGACAGACATGGAAACACAGACATGCACACAGATACCCACAAAAACAGTTACATAGACACAGGCACATAGAAGCCCAGACACCCACAAAGACATGCACACATTCATATACACGCGCACGTGCACACACACACACCCACCCACACACACACCCACCCACCCACCTACCTACACAGATGTGCACACAGACATGCACTGATATCCAGACATGCCTGCCAACAGACACCCAAACAGACACCTTCACGTAGACATCCACACACCTGCCTGCAGACACCCACACATACCTGCCCACAATTACATATATACAGCCATAATGATCCCCACACAGACACCCACATTGATCCCCACACAGACACCTACATAGATCCCCACACAGATCCCCACACAAACATCTACATAGATCCCCACACAGACACCCACATAGATCCCCACACAGATCCCCACACAGACATCCACATAGATCCCCACACAGACAGCGACATAGATCCCCACACAGACATCCACACATATACCCACACAGATAGCCACATATATACCCACACAGACATCCACACATATACCCACACAGACATCCACACATATACCCACACAGACATCCATACATATACCCACACAGACATCCACTCAGAGGTAGATGATGTTTCAATGTCACTGTGGCATATCCAAAGTTTGGCTCTAGATCTGTATTCTCTTGTCCAATTTTCAGAATTTGTTGGACATTGTCGGGAAGGAATGGTGACTAGACAGGGAAATGCTGTTCCATTTCATGTCATGACATAAAATATGGGATGTTTCTAAAGCATGCTTCTTAGCCTCCAACAAACAAATCAGATTTCTAGCCTTCAAAACATAGAAGAGTGTCCATTCACAGAAAAATGGCAAAGAAATGAGTTTCTGACAGGATAACAAAATGGTGACAATTAGTCTTAGTTGACTAGATTGTCTAGAAGAAGGAAAACAAATGGTTTCAAACCTCAGTTGCCTTGTAGTGTCATATGAAAGGTAACTGCCTGGAAGGTAACAGAAAGCCACTGGCTGTAAGAATGGATGTAACAATGTAAATACGCTGGTTTTAATAACAAAACAAAGTAAAGGACCCTCTGACATGCTCTAGATGCAGTTTGGCATATTGTGCTGGACCCATTTTGTTATAGGCCAACTGGCACATGCTAGGTAATGTGGTCAATATGCCACTGGCCGTACTAAACTATTCACAAAAATGTTGTCACTGCTGATATCTTGTTGAGGTTTTATCTTTAAAGTTATTATCTGAAGAGTTAGGAGATCTAAGATAATTTGATTCTTTCTGAACCTATTCTTTAACTGATTAAGTGCCATGGGATGATTTATCTTCTGATAAGACTTCCCGAATATCCCATGGGCTTATAAAATACAGTAGTTTTCCCCGATGCATATCCTTTAATTTGATATATAATACACGTCTGCTGCCATATTAACAACTTTTAGGTCATAGTTGTGACACACCCCTACTTCCCATTTTCCACCATCAATGTTTGTTAGGTTCAAACCTATGTTTTTGTTTAGCATTGAACCTGCTAATATTTGGGAATTATTTGTCCTCAGGTGTTACACATTCAGGTGCTCCATCTGGCAATCATCCTGTGCGTACATGTGATCTTCTTCATGCTCATTCCTGCAGCCATATTTGCCATTCTGGAACCAGGCTGGAATTATCTTGATGCTTTTTACTACTGCTTCATTTCATTGTCCACAATAGGGCTGGGAGACTATATTCCTGGTAAGTGGTGCAACAGACTAACCAAGCTAAGAATCTGCTTTCAATTGCTTTTTCAATATAGTGATTCTCAGAGCATATTGTGCAGAGCTTAGTTGAATGCAGCATCTATTACATGGATCATGCCATGTCTGTTAAAAATGACAAGGGAAGAGTATTTATATATTTTGTAAAGACCAAATAGAACCAGAAGAGGCCTAATATGTAAACAATGGACAGAGGGAATAACAGAGTCAATGGAATGGTTATATATGAAACATCTAGACAGAGGGAATAACAGTGTCAATGGGATGGTTATATATGAAACATCTAGACAGAGGGAATAACAGTGTCAATGGGATGGTTATATATGAAACATCTAGACAGAGGGAATAACAGTGTCAATGGGATGGTTATATATGAAACATCTAGACAGAGGGAATAACAGTGTCAATGGGATGGTTATATATGAAACATCTAGACAGAGGGAATAACAGGATCAATGGAAATTGTTATATATGAAACATCTAGACAGAGGGAATAACAGGGTCAATGGGATGGTTATATATGAAACATCTAGACAGAGGGAATAACAGGATCAATGGAAATTGTTATATATGAAACATCTAGACAGAGGGAATAACAGGGTCAATGGGATGGTTATATATGAAACATCTAGACAGAGGGAATAACAGGATCAATGGAAATTGTTATATATGAAACATCTAGACAGAGGGAATAACAGGGTCAATGGGATGGTTATATATGAAACATCTAGACAGAGGGAATAACAGGATCAGTGGAAATTGTTATATATGAAACATCTAGACAGAGGGAATAACAGGGTCAATGGGATGGTTATATATGAAACATCTAGACAGAGGGAATAACAGGATCAGTGGAAATTGTTATATATGAAACATCTAGACAGAGGGAATAACAGGGTCAATGGGATGGTTATATATGAAACATCTAGACAGAGGGAATAACAGGGTCATTGGAAATTGTTATATATGAAACATCTAGACAGAGGGAATAACAGGATCAATGGAAATTGTTATATATGAAACATCTAGACAGAGGGAATAACAGGATCAGTGGAAATTGTTATATATGAAACATCTAGACAGAGGGAATAACAGGGTCAATGGAAATTGTTATATATGAAACATCTAGACAGAGGGAATAACAGGGTCAATGGGATGGTTATATATGAAACATCTAGACAGAGGGAATAACAGGGTCAGTGGAAATTGTTATATATGAAACATCTAGACAGAGGGAATAACAGGATCAATGGAAATTGTTATATATGAAACATCTAGACAGAGGGAATAACAGGATCAGTGGAAATTGTTATATATGAAACATCTAGACAGAGGGAATAACAGGGTCAATGGAAATTGTTATATATGAAACATCTAGACAGAGGGAATTACAGGGTCAATGGGATGGTTATATATAAAACATCTAGACAGAGGGAATAACAGGGTCAATGGAAATTGTTATATATGAAACATCTAGACAGAGGGAATAACAGGGTCAATGGGATGGTTATATATGAAACATCTAGACAGAGGGAATAACAGGGTCAGTGGAAATTGTTATATATGAAACATCTAGACAGAGGGAATAACAGGATCAATGGAAATTGTTATATATGAAACATCTAGACAGAGGGAATAACAGGATCAGTGGAAATTGTTATATATGAAACATCTAGACAGAGGGAATAACAGGGTCAATGGAAATTGTTATATATGAAACATCTAGACAGAGGGAATAACAGGGTCAATGGGATGGTTATATATAAAACATCTAGACAGAGGGAATAACAGGGTCAGTGGAAATTGTTATATATGAAACATCTAGACAGAGGGAATAACAGGGTCAGTGGAAATTGTTATATATGAAACATCTAGACAGAGGGAATAACAGGGTCAATGGAAATTGTTATATATGAAACATCTAGACAGAGGGAATAACAGGGTCAATGGGATGGTTATATATGAAACATCTAGACAGAGGGAATAACAGGATCAGTGGAAATTGTTATATATGAAACATCTAGACAGAGGGAATAACAGGGTCAGTGGAAATTGTTATATATGAAACATCTAGACAGAGGGAATAACAGGGTCAATGGAAATTGTTATATATGAAACATCTAGACAGAGGGAATAACAGGGTCAATGGGATGGTTATATATGAAACATCTAGACAGAGGGAATAACAGGATCAGTGGAAATTGTTATATATGAAACTTATAAATGAGCTCTGTCCCAATGTTTATGCTTCATCTCAACACAGCAAGATACAAGAGGAATGAGATTGTATATATACACTAGATATCGATTACCAATGTGAAATATTAAAGAATTCAGTCAGACAGGCTACAGAAACAGCAATCCCAAAATTAAAGATTATAGGCCGTCAGAAATGAATGACCGAAGACATCTTAAACGTAATGAAAATAAGAAGAAACAACAAAAATAACCAAACAAATTTAAGAAATTACAAGGAAAATCAGAAAGTAATGCAAAGAGGCAAAATAAGCAAGGCTTGAGAGCAATGCCGGCTTCATGGCAAAAGGTTTATGGACGCATCGTAATCCTGCATACCCGCGTTCAAAACACAGATGTGGGCGATTTGGCAGCAGACTGCCGTACGTTGGTTTTTTACAAAATGGGCTGGGTGCTGGTCGTTCAGAAAGCAATGGCAAACTACTGAACATAAACTTTCCCAGGAATCACGAACAGCCAAAAAATGCTGGGGTTGACTGCTAGATCCTGTAAAGGATATGCAACTAACTTTAACTGAGAACAATTGCAGAGAAATTGAAAAATGACACAACACGCGAAATACAAATTAATGCACACATGAATTAATGACCGCACTGACAAAAGAATATATATCAGTGGATTGCCTGAAAATTCAAAGAAGATAAAATCATAATTGACAAGGATCAGATTTTAAATTTATGATCAAAATATGAGAAAGACCTTTATAATGATTCACATGACGAACATTTGATACTCCATTTCTTCTTCTTCTGCGTTCATCCTGAGTTTTTTTTCCGGACGTGATTGCATTGTGCCTGTTTACAGCAGAGCTGCGTTCATGCGCCGTAAGGCCAACACATCCAACTTCTGCGGGCATTTGTTGACCGAGTTAACCTTCCCGGTGATATTCCATTTGATAATTTAAAGACGAACAATTTTGAAAATGGAAGTTCAAATTGCTCTTATCCATGTGAAAATTGGCATTACAACACAAATTATCACTGTTTTAGAAGAATATGGAATAGACTAGGTCACTAGACTGTTGTGCACAACATACTCGTATGATACTGGAGATAAGCCTCCTGAATTATGTAAATCTATGTTTATTGGAGTTCTGAAGACATTGGTGGCTTTGGAATGTAGTCATCAAAAAATTAGCATTATAAGAAAAACCACAAAGATTTTGCAAAGAATCATCATGCAAAGTTGTCAGAAAAATACAATTCAAAATAGGAAAGCTCAATGTGGGTTTGTAGAAGATGTGGACAAATGCTGTGTATTTGCACAGAACATTAAAAGAGCATTTTATAGAAGTAAACAAAGATTTACGTCTTTGCATTCATATAAACGTATTTAAACACAACCAGACCGAGAAGATGGATCACAATATTAAGGTACAATTGGCATTTTGCTAAAAAAAAATGTTATCATGTAATATTCAATTAATATTTTCTAAATAAAAAATACTCAACTGAATGAATACTTTAGGACACAAAATATGTTTACTGCATGAAGTGACAACTGGATTAAAAGAAATGTTGTCACATATTTTATTCATGTAATATTTCAACCAGAGATGCATCTTTGACTTAACTGTGGCAGTATGTAATGTCAATTATAGTCTGTCAAAATCTGTCCTAGCTTAGTTTCATCATGGACAATTGTCTAACATTGTAAACTATCAATATTAAAGCTTGCGGTGGTCTTCGAAAATTTGTTAGACGGTGATGCTGTCATTTACACAGATGGGTCGGTCGTTCGACGAGTGAGAAGTTTATGGGCCTTTATGGTTCAGGCCAGAGGGAGAATTGGGAAGGAAGATTCTGGTGCCTTTGCTTTGACCACATGTAGCCAGACTATGGAAGTCATGGCAGTAAGTAAAGAAATAACATGGCTTAAGACACAGACATTCACTAGGGCATGTTTCCTTAGCGACTTAATGAGTATGCTCAAGAAGATAAAGATGGGTGGATCCGATGAGAGTGGTTGCTGTCTCTGGAGCGTTCTCGGCTGGCAAAGATCAGTTTCATTTTTATGCCAGGGCATGCGTATGTACACAAGGAAATGAGCGGGCTGACAAAATTTGCAGGTAAGGCTACTGTGGAAGACGGGGGCGCAATGGACCAGGCTGACATTCTGAATGCTTTATGAGAATTAAGTCGTTCGCAAGAACCAAGTCATGACTGTGAATCTACAACCATTGTCAGAATGCAAGAACAGCAAATTAATAGAGGTGTGGCCAAACAAGAACACTACGCAGGAAGCCAAAAAAGATTAATAAACCAACACAGAACTGGTGTCGTTAGCCACTACACGCTGCGTGATTTGCTGAGGAAGGGATCTGAGCACTTATGGACTGAGTGGTTAGATGTGCAGTGAGGATGATATGTCGACTAACTAACTATTAAAACAGTTCTACATCTTTGGTTCCAACTATGTCTCATCATGGACAATCATCTGACGTTATGACTATCAGTATTAGAACAGTGCTACATCTTTGGTTCCAACTGTCAGTCTTATCATGGACAGTTGTCTGACAATCATTGGAACAGTGCTGAATCTTTGGTCTCAGCTAACAGTTTCATCATAAATAGTCTGATATCCCAATTGTCACTGTTGGAGTAGATACAGTTCTTAAGCAAGTGTAAAAAACTAATTGCTGTGAGGGCCCGTCATAGAAACCAGCTATGATGTGGACCCCAGTCAGAGAAACCAACCATGATGTGGACCCCAGTCAAAGAAACCAGCCATGATGTTGTCCCGTGCTCCTGGAGAGGAAATGTTAACATAATGATGATTGCTACGATACTGATAATTAAGAAAAGGACACATATGATGATGGTTATTGATTTTCTAGACTGGTTACCTATGTACAAATAATGGAAGCAATGGCTTGCCAGATTTTGTTTCCAGATGCATTAATCTTTTAGCCACTGCTTATTTGCCTCATGATATTAATGTCTTCTGTGACACACGGCAAACATATACGAGCTGTTGCCAGATTAATTCTTCTTCTTGCCACTGCTTATTTGTCTCAAAATAACATGTTCTGTGTCACCTAGCATATCCTTGTTGTTGACAGGCGACTCCTTTGACCAGCCACACAGAGCTTTGTACAAAGTTGCTACAACTTGTAAGTACACAGTTCTTATCATCTTGATACTGAGCTACTTTCTATCTGTGTAATTTTGTTTAGGAGAAATCCTGGCCTGTTCACTGACATTGAAAGTCTAAAATAAATTAAGTTAAATCTTGGTTGTCATTGTCTGCAGCTTATGGGCAGTGAACAATTTCACAATTCCAACATATCAGCTTCAAAGTCAGCTGAAGGTGATTTGAGAACTGATTGCTTTGTGTTGATTTTCACATTGGTATGAGCATTGTTCAGAAAGGAGCTGAAAACTATTGAATGAAAAATTTCCAAGAAATTCACAAACAGCTAATAAATACTGAAATTGATTGTGATGTAAAGGACTTGCAGGAACTTTTTAAATATCTTTGTTTTATTCTGATAGAACTGGCCAGGAATTCTTGCTTACATATTCATGTTTTTAATGGATCATCGTCATTACACATGAGTACCTCCACTCCTTTGCATGTATTTTAGAAGTCACAAATCTTTCCATCTGTATTTTTCTTGTCAGGGTATGTTTTCTTGTAGGGTTGTTGAAATCTTTGCTCCTTTTAGCCAATTCTCGGTTATTTCTTATTCTGGAATTATCATTAAGATCTGAATTTGTTGTGTGACTTTTCATTATTTAGAATGTTTATAGCCATGAATATTCATTCACTAGGTTGGAACTTGGAAGCAGCAGAAATGTAGTTTCTGAGATGACTGTTGAGATACCTTGGATGGCCAGTATAACTAACAACGTCTTGAAGAGGCTAATGAAAGTAGAAAATTATCATCATCATCACGTGCCATGCTCATAAGCATGGGCGGTCATGTATTGCCATCTAGCATGATCACCAGAGTCGTGGATCAGTTCAGTATTATTGTCTCGACCATGCCACGTGGTCAAGCCATCCAAATATTTACTTCCTTGCCTTCCCCTAGTTCTTTCCTCCTCAGTCTTGCCAGTTGTCACCAAGTTCTTTAATTTATTTCTTATGTGTCCAAACATTTTTGTCATGTTTCATTCAATAGAATAGTTAAATGGTCAAACTTTCACACAATATAATATAGTTAAATGGTCATACTTTCAAACTATATACTATAGTTAAATGGTCAAACTTTCACACAATATAATATAGTTAAATGGTCATACTTTCACACTATATACTATAGTTAAATGGTCATTCTTTCACACTTTATACTATAGTTAAATGATCATTCTTTCACACTATATACTATAGTTAAATGGTCATACTTTCACACTGTATACTATAGTTAAATGGCCATACTTTCACACTGTATACTATAGTTAAATGGTCATACTTTCACACAATATACTATAGTTAATTGGTCATACTTTCACACTATATACTATAGTTAAATAGTCATACTTTCACACTATATACTATAGTTAAATGGTCATACTTTCACACTGTATACTATAGTTAAATGGTCATACTTTCACACTATATACTATAGTTAATTGGTCATTATTTCACACTGTATACTATAGTTAAATGGTCATACTTTCACACTATATACTATAGTTAATTGGTCATTATTTCACACTGTATACTATAGTTAATTGGTCATACTTTCACACTATATACTATAGTTAATTGGTCATTATTTCACACTGTATACTATAGTTAATTGGTCATACTTTCACACTGTATACTATAGTTAAATGGTCATACTTTCACACTATATACTATAGTTAATTGGTCATTATTTCACACTGTATACTATAGTTAATTGGTCATACTTTCACACTGTATACTATAGTTAATTGGTAATACTTTCACACTATATACTATAGTTAAATGGTCATACTTTCACACTATATACTATAGTTAAATGGTCATACTTTCACACTGTATACTATAGTTAATTGGTCATACTTTCACACTGTATACTATAGTTAAATGGTCATACTTTCACACTGTATACTATAGTTAAATGGTCATACTTTCACACTATATACTATAGTTTAAATGATCATACTTTCACACTATATACTATAGTTAAATGGTCATACTTTCACACTGTATACTATAGTTAATTGGTCATACATAATAAACAGAATGTAAACATCGAAAACAAAAACAATACCAACGCGGATAATTAAATGTTACAAAATGTTAAACTGTATATGAAATACTTGCTAGATTGGTTATATACTATCATGTTGTTTAATCAAGAATATGTGGACAGAGAGAGAGAGAGAGAGAGAGAGAGAGAGAGTTAATCAAGAATATGTGGACAGAGAGAGAGAGAGAGATAAGAGAGAGAGAGAGAGAGAGAGAGAGAGAGAGAGAGAGAGAGAGAGAGAGAGAGAGAGAGAGAGACGCCTAATAGAGCAAAGTAAACAGAGGAAATAACCCATACAAACGAAGATGAATATAACACTTTAATTATTTCCCATGTACTGAGCTACCGTATGGCAGTAGATGAGAGGTTTGCCTTGAATAGTTCTGTCCAGGCTACTATTTATCATCATCACTTGCCTTGCAAACTCACACAAGCACTCATTGACCTCCACAAATCTCAGTCCTTGGTGTTCTATATCAATTCCATTGATGATATACCTCCATGCCACCGTCTTAAACCATCCAGCATCATTTGTTTTTGGGGTTCCTTCTGCCTTTTCTACTGATGATCTGTCCAGCTGTCTCAGTATCCTTGTCATTATAGGATAGGACTGCTCATTACATGAATGTTGTTTTCCTTATTCTTATCATCATCAAGTGCTGTGACGGCCGTCGTAGGTGTTCATGACTTTCCACAGATCTTGGTCTTTGGTGTTCTGGATCAACTTTGCTGATGATATTCCTCCATGCCACCGTCTCAATCCATCCAGCATCATTTCTCTTGGTCTGCCTCTGTCTTTCTTCCCCTCGATCTTTTCAGATGTCACGATGTTCTCTAATCCTTCTCTTCTTATCACATGACCAAAGAAAGCTGTTTCTCTTTCTTATTGGTGTATGTAATGTTCTAGTTTCATTAGCCTCTTTCAGGCAATTGCTGTTAGTTACTTTAGCAGTCCAAGGAATTTGCAACATTCATCTCAGGAACCACATCTCTGTTGCTTCCGAGTTTTTCCTAATTTTTTCATTTACATTCCAA
>OY992894.1:68549172-68605661 GCA_963921405.1 Cepaea hortensis | reverse complement strand
CTCTCTTCTCGTCACAAGACAAAGAAAGCTGTTGTTATTATTTTGGTGTCACCTTATTCTTATAGCTGTATATAATATTCTACTTTCATTAGCCTCTTGTAGGCAGTCATTGTTACTTGCTAGGACTGTCAATAGTATTCGCAACATTTGTCTCAGAAACCAGATCTCTTCAATCCCCAAGCTCTTCCTAATTTATATTTTCACATTCCGAAATTCACTGCCATACAAAATAGGCTCAGTATGACTTTTAAGTACTCTCATTAGACAAATGTTTATGAAGGTATATGTTGAACTTTACATGTTATATTGCATGTTAGACAAATATCTTGGGAAATATATGCTGAACTTTACCTGTCATATTCTTATACATGCTAGACAAATATCTGGGGAAAATATGTTGAACTTTATATGTCATATTGCATGTTAGACTGTATGTTATCTCGGGAAAAATATGTTGAACTTTAGATGTCACATTGTATGTTAGACAAATATCTGGGAAAAATATGTTGAACTTTACATGTCATATTGTTTGTTAGACACATATCTCGGGAAAAATATGTTGAACTTTAGATGTTATATTGCATGTTAAACCAAAATATTTTGTGCACTGTTGTTAAATTATTTTTATACATTGTCTCATTGCAGTTTACTTGTTGATCGGCATCACCATGCTGCTTCTTGTCATCACCGTCTTCTACGATATCCCAGAGCTGAACCTCGGCTACCACTTCTACCTGAAGAGTGACGAGGCTTGCAGGAAAACAGAGGACAGTGAAAAAACTAAACTGAAATCGAAAGAATTAGGGACAAGTAATAAGTATATTAAACAGGTAGACATGTTTTTATCATTAAACAAAAAATTCAGTCGCTCACTTTGAACTCAAGCATAGTCCATGCGCATGGTACTATTTCTAGTACACTGTACTGATTTGTACCTGATTTTTACTTTAGTTGTATGTCGACCACAGTATAGGGTACCCACCAACTGCGGCTAGCTAGTTAGGTAATGATAGAGCAGACAATGTTTAGGGCACCTTTTCTAGCCCCTTCCTCATGCTATGGAGGTGAGCAGTGCTTTCCTACAGAGGGCTGTTCAGTCACTCAGGGCGCTGCCAAATCCCACTGCTGCTACATCAGTAGAAGACGACCATTTGGCCTGAGCCGCTTGTGTGCAGGTCTACGACTACGACTGCCACCGTACCCAGGCCTGCCGCTTTGCTGCTCGCCCATCGCCACAGGGCTTGAAGGTGACAGATGAAGTTGGATGAAGAATGACTTGTGCAATAAATTGGATTAAGGTGAGGAAGAGTTGCACAATTCGTTGACCCCACTCTCTTGCTTGAGTCCATCTGAGTCCAGTGGCAAGACAAGTCGAGACGACTGGAGATGAATACAAGTGCTGTGGGTGACCATGCTCATTACATTCCATAACGCTTTGCAGGTAAACGCCGTCTTGCCCGTTGAGTCATCAATGATTTCTTCTGTGCAGTCTGCCAAATCCTGTCTTCACATGCTGGGTAGGCTTACCCTAGTTCACTGATTGGTTAGCCAGCCTGTCACAGCTGTTGCCCGGGGGTGGCTGCTGTCGCATGCTGACATCTCCTAGGAGCCACAGGCGTGAGCTGGATGTCAGGCTTGGATCGGTGGGGAATGGTCCCTTGACCTGTGTAGGGGTTGAATCCTCTACCTCGGCATCAGTACATTGGAAGTTTAAGAGCAAGTGCTCTGATCCATTCAACAATGCTTACCTCCATGTATTTCTCATAGCAGATATTGTTCTTTAATATCCTGTAGTATCTATGCAGTCTTTTCTTCTGTGTCTTTGAAAAATCTGATTGAAATGAACAAGTTAGCTGCTGCAATCTTTGGATATGTTCAAATGTTGGTGTCTGAAGGTCTAGGAAGAAGAGCAAGAAGAAAAATGTGATTATAAAGATCAGAGTTAAAGAACTGTACTTTTGATAGGTAAAGAGATATAGCTCCTTGTTGATAGATTTACTAGAAGGAAGTGTGGAGGGCAGGTGTGCTAGAGAAAGATAACACTATATGAGCATGGATAGCAGATCAAGAGGAAGAGAGAAACCTATGAAGATGCAGATAGTTTTGGAGACTTGCTACAACTTACCTACAACTCTGAGATGGCACTAGATTATGGTTATGTCACATTATGTAGTGTGACAGAAGTGACAGCCTCAAGGACTCCCTCTGTGTGTTGGACTGGAGTCTATTGACAATGAAATACCTAACACCCATGGAGAAAACATTAGTACAAAGAAGTCTAAACCCAGACAATGCATATGCACTGTGTTGAATCAGGACCTGATTATATCCTAAGAGGATGTGTCTCTGCACATATGAAATTTCAGTACCCTGTTGAGAGGGGAAGAGGTCCTCTGCAACAACCCTCATTGAGATATTGAGATGGTACTTTGGGATTGGGATGAGATGTTAAACACTCCATTAAATACAAGACCTTCTCAGAGTTTAGACAACCTGGATACCAATGTTTTGGAGTGAAAACATGTCCAGAAGATTCACAACCAAGTAACCACCAGCCTCAGGGACACAGTAAACACAGGAAATATCTATAACTGTCATAATGAATCAGTTTTATTACTTCCCCTTAAACCTATAATTATATATAGGGCAGCAAAAGTATAGTCAAAAGAAATAGCCAGTGTTCGGTACAATACATCTTTTTTTTTTCCTCCACATATCCTTTACAGGACATCACTGTCAACATCAGCATCTTTCAGCTGATTGTTGATTTCTTGGCTAGATTACGCTCAGTAGTTTGCCATTGCTTTCTGAGTGAAACGGCTCAAATACCCCGTAAGTTACAGACACGGAGAGAACCGCTACCAATTCTCTCACAACATCACATTACTTACTAGAGTATACACGATTACGGAGAAAGTCGTGTAACCTCTAGACCAGAGAGGTCCCCAATATAATACAATATATGTAACTTTAATTGGCCTGAGGTTGAATCATACTATATGTATTAGCTCTTGCAGTTGTGTTCTTGTGGCATTTATTATCTTAAATACAAATTTAACCACATCTTCTAGTACTAAACATTACATCACCACAGCTCCTACCACTATGCAATACATCACAACAGCTCCTAGCACTACTCCATCACAGCTCCTACTACTAAACATTACATAACTGCAGCTCCTATCCCACAGTTATAATCTTCAGTTAATGTTGTTGTTTGTCCATTAAGAATGAAGATGACCATTTATTTCATCCAGTGGGGTTGAAAGTATGGAGCCGTGAGTTCTAAGATGGCTGATAAGGCCTATTTTTGCTCGAAATGTTCTTTGACAATGTGGGCAAAGAATGCTTGACGTTCCAGGAGGAGGATCTCCTGCAGTGGTTTTTCTGTCCAACATTTTCTTCACAGCTCTTGCAGTCCTGGTTGCTTCACAAGTGACTGCACCCTTGCGTAATGATGTACGCCACAAATTTCAGTTCTTGGTAGCAGTCTCCCAGGTGTCAAGATGAATTCCAAAAGCTTTCAGTGAGATTTTCAGAGTGTCTTTAATGCATTTCCTCTGTCCGCCTTGAGAGCATTTACCACAAAGCAGTTCACCGTAAAAAATTTGTTTAGGGAGCCTGTGATCTGGCATGCGAGTGACCAGCCCAGCGAATCTGGTTCTTCATTAGTAGAGTGTGGATATTGGGCATGGATCTAGAACTTCTGTGTCTGGGATCTTGTCTTGCCATTTAATCTTCAATAGCTTCCTAAGGCAGACTGTGTGGAAGTGGTTTAATTTCCTTTCGTGTCGCTGATAAACAGTTCAGATTTCCCCAGTTATAATCTTCAGTTAATAGACTGACTGATGCAAACATTTAACTGAAAAAGAAGCACTCACAGATCTTAAACTGTATTTTTCCTGATGAAGTTAATCATCAAATATTTTTGTCTGATGGCCAGATTGATGATGTACAGAGTATCCGATCCGGACAATACCACAGCTATCAACAGGACATCACACCTGTCACCGAAGAGGAGCCATGACCTTTGAAGAACTAGTTACCTCGTCTAGGCACCGCAGGATTACTATTTTATTGTGATGCTGTGTAAGGCAAACAATCATTTCAATTGTGTACATCTGTGTTTAATATTTAAGACATTTAATTATGATATTTTTGTGGTAATTACTCAATGTCTTTCAGTAGTTAGTTTAAATATTTGCTTTGGTCAAAGTATCTAGGTCACTGACCTTTTTAAGGAGTTTCAAAGACTAGAGAACTATGTCTACCCACAGAGAATTGAAAAAATAAAAATAGCTACTCAAATTGAAATATTCATAGGATATAAAATCTCTTATGCATTGATACGTTGGTGGCAGGGGAATGGGTTGACAAGCTGGTCAGGTGGATGTCTGTTGGTGGCAGGGGAATGGGTTGACCAGCGGTCAGTTGTATTTAAACATTGACTTCTCATTCAGAAAACAATAGCAAATTACTGAATGTAAAATTACTCTGTAATTTTACTTTCAGTAATTTGCCTAGTAAATCAAGCAGCCAATAGGGGCTGAGGGTGGTTACAGCTTCCTGCAAAGAGCAAACAATATAATTATATATAAATCAATAGAAACAGAAAATAGAATTGGTCATCCTTACAAGATCATAATCATAAGTGACAGAATGGATATTGTGAATATAAAGCCTTTATCAGCTCAAAAAAAGACACATTTTGATGTGCAAGTCAAAGAAAAACCACTGTAGTAGGTCCTCAAAATAAAGTTCATAGGCAGTCTCACTGAATATATGGTGTAGTCACATGCATAAAAACTCTATAGAATAGTCAAAGTAAGTAAAATCTCTCATATGAAATCTCAAAGGCCATGGGAAAGCTGCCACATCAACTTAAAAAAAAAATCAGTTTATGACAGTCATAAAGCTTCTGGTATAATGTAAAAAAATACTTAATTACATGTCCTTTACAGGACATTGCAATATACCACAGCATTTATTGGCTGTTGGTAATTTACTAGGGAATTGTTACGTTCGGTAGTTTCTCATTGTTTTCTGAGTGGCCGATGCCTCATATCATCAAAATAAACACAAAGCATTCTGCTTCCAAATTGACCATAGCTCAATTTGAAGCTTTGACCTGGTATGTTGAGAAATTTTGAAACAGCTTAGACTAAATGGCCCAACATGACATGTTGAAATCATTGTCATTGTGCTTAGACTAAACAGCCTAACATCAATGTTGAAATCAATGTCATAGTCCTTAGACTAAATAGCCTAACATAACATGTTGAAATCAATGTCATAGTCCTCAGACTAAATAGTTTAGTATGACACGTTCAAATCAATGTCATAATCCTTAGACAAAACAGCCTAACATGACATGTTGAAATCAAAGTCATAATCCATAGACTAAATAGTCTAACATGACATGTTGAAATCAATGTCATTGTCCTTATACTAAACAGCCTAACATGACATGGGAGAGACAGCATGTATTTCATTTAGATTTATTTTTCTGTATTTCTGTTCTTGGTTAAACAACCTCACAAATTGTCCAGCCACAGTATTATACATAGTTATTGTGAAAGAAAATTCACACATACCACACCTAAAATGGGAGCCATGGAAGACAGTGGCTAGATGCCTGCCTCCTGGCCTAGGGGTCAAGGATTCAAGTCCACAATGAGGCAGATTGTAAACACTGATCCAGCCTAAAATAGGAACCAGGACATATCTAGGGAATTCAAGATGGCTGTCATGTTATCCATGCTTTGATTCCTGGCTGACTGAATGCCATGGCTACCATATGTTCACACAATTGATGGAAAAAAGCAAGGAAAAGGCAGAGAGAGAAATGCCTAAATGGCTTGGTAGCAGGGCGTTATAAGGACAAGAACACATACCTGATCCAAGACTGGTAATCATGTGACATGACAAATCATGCCATCCATGCTTATCTGCACTGCACGTGATGGTGATGGCCGTACTCTCATACATCATATGGTCTTACAAAAAAGCCAGGAAGATATCCATATCTCGTATGACATGACTTATCTGTGTGATTTTATTTATGTAGAGTGGGCTAAATGCTTGTGAGAGGATCACTCAATCAAGTCTCATCTCCACAAGAAAGGTTGGCAATAACAGATCATCACAACTTTCTACTCTAGTTTGCACTCTAACAGACTGCAGTACGTCCTGACATTGCCACCAATCTCTTGCTTTAATATTTTCAGCTAACTACAGATCATTATTGTGGCTCCATGGTGAAGGGGTTGTGGACGCAGTTTATAATCCTGCATACTGTGTTAGAAACACAGCTGCAGGCAATTTGGCAGCAGACCGCCTTGCTTGTTTTTTTTTTCTTTTATAAAATGGTATGGGTGGGGGTCATTCAGAAAGCAATGGCAACTACTGAACATAAGCTTGCCAAGAGATCACAAACAGCATAAAAATGCTGGGGTTGACTGTAACGTCCTGTAAAGGATATGCAACTAACTTCAACAGCTCATTACAGAGGTCAGCATAGCCAAGAGGTTTAAAGCACTCACTTAAACTTCCTGTCTACTGGTTGCATGATAGTGGTTCCATCCACACACGGTCAATCTACAATCATGTCAGCATAGCCAAGAGGTTTAAAGCACTCACTTAAACTTCCTGTGTACTTGTAATAGTGGTTTCATCCACACACAGTCAATATACAACCATGTCAGGCTGCGAGAACTGTTAAAAGAGGTGTGGCCAAACAAGAAAATTACGCAGGAAGCCAAAGAAGAATAATAAACCAACACAGAACTGGTGTCATGAGCCGCAACACGCTGCGGGATTTGCTGAGGACTGAATGGTTTGATGTGCAATGAGGATGATCTGTCAACTAGCTAACTAACACACGGTCAGTTGGACTTTGATGGTGACTTCACATTCAGGAAGCAATGGTATATTAATACATTTAAAACTGCCTCGAAAATCAATCTGCGGTTGAGCACAACATCCTGCAGAGAAGATGCAACATAAAATGCTCATTATAATGCTTTTATAAGGGTGCCATCTGGTTCTAAACAAGAAGTCAGGTGCGATGTGCTCTTCTCTGTGAATCCCAACCATCGCACAGTGCTCTCTTAATTTTTGCATTTGGTCAGAGCTTATTAAAGAAATATGGCTTCACTGGTTACCACTTCCACTTTATTTCCTCTCATTTGCTTTAATTCCACTGTATATTTAATAAAAATACATAATAATTTGTCACATTTTGAAGGCCTGAGAAAAATAACAGGAATGGATGGTCAATTTTTCTCTCACTATGTCAAGTGATGAACTCAGGCATCAAACCCGTGCCCTACCATGCTCATGAAGTTACCAGTGCAACAGAACTGTGTATTTAGCCTATTTGAAATTAAAGCACAGATGGTTTTTCATAATGGTTATTTCCCTTTCCGACATTTGCTTTGAAACCTTCTGGTAGTGAAATAATATGGCCAAAATGTTTGATTTGTCTGTTTTTATTTCTTCTATTATCACCTCTGCATTTGTTTGCTTTTATTTCCATCACATTTAACCTACTTTTCTGAATATTCATATGTTTCTCTGTGATTTTTATAATTGCTTCTTCAGTTGTCCTCTTCTTGTTTTTGTACTATTTCCCTTTCATTGTTTATGTTCTTGTGAAGTATTCCTTTTATCAGAACATAAGATATCAGCCCCTATAAAAAGTTCCTTCATATATTGGGACAAGCATATGTGATAACCTGTATACTGATGCTTACATTAACCAATTTCACAGCAGATGCTCAAAAGGGACAACCACCATGAAAAGCATGTGTATGTATTCCCCAAAAATCAACATATACGAGTAGTATGCTGCATGTTAAAATATCTTTAATTGGTATCTGCTTAGAATAAAAGGACTAAAATGTATGACAGCATCACCAATGAGGAACTTATGGAAAAACTAAACAAATACCAGCGAATCAAGACGGTGAGGAAAAGATACTGATGCTGGGTAGAAACACACTCTTAGAAAACATAAGAGTAGTGTGACTAGAAAGATATTGATGCTGGGTAGAATACCCTTAGAAAACATGAGATTAGTGTGACTAGAAAGATACTGTTGCTGGGTAGAACACCCTTAGAAAACAGAATAGTGTGGCTAGAAAACATGAGAGTAGTGTGACTAGAAAACATGAGAGTAGTGTGATTAGAAAACATGAGATTAGTGGGCCCAGAAAGATGCTGATGCTGGGTAGAACAACCTTAGAAAACAGTAGTGTAACTAAAAAGATGCTGATGCTGGATAGAACACCCTTAGAAAACAGAGTAGTGTGACTAGAAAATACGAGAGTAGTGTGACTAGAAAGATTCTGATGCTGGGTATAACATCCTTAGAACACATGAGAGTAGTGTAACTAGAAAACATAAGAGTAGTGTGACGAGAAAGATACTGATGCTTTGTTGAACACTCTTAGAAAATATTAGAGAAGTGTGACCAGAAACATACTGATGCTGGGTTGAACACCTTTAGAAAACATGAGAGTAGTGTGACTAGAAAACATGATAATAGTGTGACTGTGACTAGAAAGACCTTTGTCTGGAACCCACAGGGCAAAAAAAAAAAAAAATAGACTAGACCTACAAACACACGGAGAAGAGAATTAGTGATGAATAGTTTTGTGAGGACATGGATGGAGATGCTTGAGATAGCCAAAGATAGGATGGCTTGGAGTGAGTTGTTTGAGGACGTAAACCCCAATGGGGGGATAGAGGGGCAGCAGAAGAGGAAAAATAGTAAACTATATAGCCAGGTTTCTTTAGTATATACAGACCAAACACACAAGATATAACAATGCACCATCATTGCTTCAAATTCACAAACAACAGGGAATCACAAATAGATTTATTTGTTTGTTTCGGGATTTGAGATTTAAATTGAGTACAACTTACTACTGGCAACTCTGATCGTATTCTGGTTCCTTAGGTTCATACCAGAATACGATCCCGACAACCTACTGCTGGCAACTCTGATCGTATTCTAGTTCCTTAGGTTCATACCAGAATACGATCAGCATTGCCAGTAGTTAGTAGGTTGTGCTCAATATTTGAATCACACATGGTCTGCAGCTTGGAACAGATAGTTACATGTCTTAACCATTTTTCTTTTTGGATTGTCTTTCTAAATAATTTCAGAGAGATCATCAGTAAGCATGTTAACAATTATGGTTGACGCTTAGGAATGATAAAAGTGTTTAATAATTTGTTTCACTTGTTTACTATCCTACGAAAGTGTTGTTTTGTAGTTTCTCATTTAACTATTTTAAATATACCTCGTATTTTCTTTTCATGGTTGCTTGTAATAGGGACTGTGTTGTTTATTTTCATAGGGTATTTTTATTATCTTACATTGTAATGTTTATTTTTTGTAAAATAATTTTAGTGAATTATTAAATTTCTGTGTGTAACTTTCTACGTTTTAAAAAAAAATAATTCTGCCATAATTATTGTTGTGCTTAACAGATTAATCACTATTAAGTACAAATCTCTGCTGACGTCTTGTCATGGGACGTTTTGAACTTTAACTGCCACTCGTGGCCTAACCACAAGTTTGCAAATAAAGTCAAGGTACCTTTCACACACCTTAAGGCACCTTGGATATATGGTTTTAGATCCTACATGACACTGGTTGCATTCACTTGCCAAGACATTTCCTGTTACTATTGTTGGTGGGTCAACCTGGAAGGCCCAGGTCAATCTTAAAAGAAAATCTGCTTCAATGCGGATTTGAAACCATTACCACTGAGCTAACAAGCAACAACAAGTTTGGACTTAAATAGAACAACCTGATGTACCTGTTACATGCCACCAAAAGAAAAGAATGATCAAATCAGTCAGAAAGCCACCAACACCAGCTCAAGACGACTACCGCCGTATGGACAGACCAGAATAAATCCTTATTCTGCGCCTCAGAACAGTACACAATAGATTGCGCAACCACATGTGTACAAACGTCAAGATTGACGAATCAGCCATGTGCACATGTGGATTGGTGCCGCAAACACAGATCGTATACTCCAAAACTGCCCAAAATATAACATACTAGACGAACCTGAAAAAAAGACAGTTAAATTCATAAATTCATACAAGTGACAACATTGCAGTGTAGACGAATTTCAAGCGAACAGAGAAGAAGAACAGACAGAAGACAGATTTATATGTCTGGCTCTTCGTCACTACCATCATAATTATCAGAGACCAAATGCTTTTAGAACCTCGATGTCTTCCCAGCCTATCGGAAAGATTCTCAAACTGTCACTAATTCTCCTGTCTCATGCATTTCATGCTGATAGGCTTTCATATTCTGTGTTCACTGTTGTTGTTTGACCCCTTTCTTTTTTTTCAGGGACCATGCCTGTACTTTCTAAATCACATTTAATATCAGTTTCTAGGACATGGTGCAGTTTCTGAGCTAGTTAATTTCAATATTCAAATCTGATTAAATGTCTATATATTTCTTCTTCTTTGACCAATTTATTCTTTGAAATGTCCCGTGACACGTAATTTCAAAGGCCAGTTTTCTTCTTTCTTATCCCCCCCCCCCCCCAAAAAAAAAAAAAAAAAATTTGTCTCGAAGCAGTTTCCTGCTTTGATTCCACTTTCAATGCACTTATACGTCATTAAACGCGTTGATCGTTTTAGGCGTATTCGGTCACAACAATGATACAGATAAGTAAGCTTTGTATTTACATGCAGTGTTTTTCATATAGTTGTGTCGATTTGTGTTTGTTTGTGCTGTGCTAACGAAGGCTTTAGTAGCAAGGTCCATTTTTGTTTCTTGTAATCGTGTTCTAGTAAAGCTAGCAAGGTCCATTTTTGTTTCTTGTAATCGTGTTCTAGTAAAGCTCACAATCTAGTTCTCTAGTTTTGGTGACTCATTCATTTCCTGATATGAACCTCTGATATGAGAGGGCCATCACATTTGGCAGGAATGACTATATGAAGACCAATCTTTCTCTTAACTTAGCAGGCGACAAGCCCAGGCAGCACAGTCAACTCCAGCATTTATTGACTGTTTGCTATTTTCTAGGCAATTTTACATTGAGCAGTTTGCCATTGCTTTCTCGTTGACTGATATTCATATCATTGTGAAAATCAACATAAGCTACTTTGCTTTCGTTTCATCTTTAAACTTCAAACAATGTGTCGGGACTGTGAAAATGTTGTTCACCCCCCTTAGCCTGACGCCAACTTTCTTAGCTGTAATTTGCTAAAACTCCAAATGTCTACAAATGTGGTCTCACAAACTGAAAGAACAGGCAGTGGTTTGTTTTTCCTGGCTGTCATCATTCCATGTCAGTATAGATTTGATTGGTCAGGTCAGGTTCAGCAGACGGGAAACAAGCCTGCAACTCTTACCAGTTCATCCAAACATGGAACATATCAATCGAATGTCTGTCGTGGGGTAGATCAAACCTACATAAGGGACACGGAAACAGATATTTTTTTTTCTTTCGCTTACTTTGAACTAGAGCATAGTTGACGCTGAATTAAATTTCTGTGTGTGGATTAGCCTTATTAGCAGTGTACCTCGCCATCAGGTGAACCCACTCCGACCTCTGAAGTACTTTTTATTTACGTCCCCAAGTCAAGGACGCGAAGTCAACCTTTTAGTCCAACTGATCAGTGTAGGGGTTGAACCCGCTATCTCTCCATCAGCACACCGGAAGTTTTAAGAGCGAACGCTCTCAACCATTCAGCCATGCCGACCTCCCGTTAAACAGTTATGTCGATCTCCAGTTCTAGAGTTATGTTCATCATGTAAAGTCTCTGCATCCCAGGCTACACACCCAGGTGTGTTCATGAAATATTCTAGGCCATGACATGAGGAGATGAAGTGACCAATTCCCTTCCTTGACACTTTTCCTTTTCAGACAATTCCCAGAAAATCCTCAAATTGACCTGGGACCCTTTTGATGAGATTGGGTCAAGCCTGAATCCTGCCACTATTAGGGGTTTGTTTCTTTTTGCGCTCGCTCGCTTTGAACTCAAGCGTAGTCCATACACACCACTTCTAGTAGTTCTGGACTGAAATTTTCATATGGATTAGCTTTTCCTATTTACAGTGTCTCTCGCCAACCCACTCCAAACCCACTCCGACTTCAGAGGCACTTGTAATTTACGTCCCCAGCTTAAGGATGATAAGTCAACATTTTAGTCCAACTTTCCGGTGTAGGAGTTGAACCCCTTACCTCGACATCAGTACACCGGGTGTTTAAGAACACGCGTTCTTATCCATTCGACCATTCTGACCTACCTTCTAGGAGTTTACATCTGGGTCACTGTCTTGATAATGGGAGTAGTGATAGCACAGTGGGAAGAAAGAGCACAGATGGAAAATCTCAAGATATTCGTTAGTCGTTATTTAATCAGTTAGTCGCGGTTCCAACTTCAAGACAAAGGGTCGCCCCATTATGCTCCTTTCCAATGCCAGTGAATATCACACAAAATGCTCCTCACTGCCCCATGCGAAAAGTGGAACAGACCAGAGTCTCGGTAAAACAATAGGTTGCACACGAAAAAGACCAAGAATGAAACAGTCCAAACAGACGACACCAAGAGCAAGGCCCAGACATAAGAGGATTTAACAGAAGAATATAAAGAAACACAGTGAAAACGAAAATGATCAGGAAAGCACGGTAACCAGAAGAGACTACGATCTACAAAGATCGAGAGTCCACGACACAAGATTTGAAAGAAGTTATAGACCACAAAGACACGACAGAGCAAGACACAGGAGAGATAGATGAAGCCACCAAATGCTTGACTGCCGATGAAACACTCTCTGTAACAACAGAACACCATGAGAAATAGGGGGAGAGACAGGGAAGTTTAACAATACCTGTCCCTACATGTGAGGGAACCTGACCAGACATGAGTACAGCAACAAAGATGAAATCCGCACAAAGTCACCAGAAACACCTAGAACCAAGGAAGCGAAAATCGTGGCTGTATTTTCGAAAGCAGAAAAGAAACATAAAGACCCTAATTAAAACTAACCAATAAATCGACATTTGAAAGGAGCCTGATCACATTTATCTGGGAGTGAGCAGAGAGACTAGCAAGCTTACCTGCAAACCTCGTGGGTATGTGTTCAAATTCCCTCCAGGTGAAGATTTAACTAAAGATGTAATCTGGACTTCCAGGTGAACTCAGCTTGTAATGGTAACCAATAATTGTTCTGGAAAGTGAAGGCAGCCAACAGGATACTGACCATATCACCCATTGAATACCAACTGGTTTATGAAATAAATACATGATTAGAACCATAAACCCAGTACATCTCAACGTGTGAAAACATGTCCTTTTACTTGTTTCGTTTGCTGTCTTGGTAAGCAGAGTTGAGTTGAACTAAGAAACTACATCGCTGCGCTCTGTCCTTTCGTTCAACAGCCAGCGAAAAGTCATACTACTAATCGTTCCCACCTCTAACTGATTGAAAGTTATCCGGATATTCCTGTTCAGTTTTGAGATTCTTCCAGAACCCATGCGGATTTCGCAATATAATTCTTTCCACATACGGGTTCTCATTCTGTTCCACTGCCTTCTCCACCTCGTCCCAGAGGCGCTTGACCACCTCTCCTTTGTCCATAAGTAATCTACCACCAAGAGATGCATTCCTTGCCAGCATATCAGCCTGTTCATTCCCCCGCACTCCCGATAGCAAGGGCAACAACTCCATTCAATTCTCACAATCTGTGACCTCTGAAGCGAGGATAGCAATTACACACAAAATGTTCCTTTCTCCACGTTACTTAGCATACTCATTGAGTCCTTAATGAATGCAGTGTGTTTTGCAGTGGTCTAGTCTAACCAACGGAATGCTTCTACCTCCATTCTCATGCTGGACGTTGTAGTCTTATATGCCAGACTCTCCCTTTCCAAGAATCGTCCATTAGCCTTCGCAATGAAACCCCAACCTTTTCCTCACCACTGACCCACCGGTGTAGATCACTATGTCACATTGATTTGTATTCTTCGTAAGCAAATGTACTAACCACATTGTCAACAGTGCTCCCCTCTTTAAACTAGCTGGGCCAACGCATTCGAAGATGCAATGCATTCTTTGATATAGCCAACCACCATTGTTTGGTGTGTATATATTTAGCATTATACAGAGGTTCTAGAAAAACTAGGAATTAAAAGAGAGTTTGTGAAAGAAATTTAAAAACTAAAAGATGCAAATGATATAGTTCGGCCGCGTTAAAAGACATAATGTCTCATAAAAACCATACTGAAGAGCAAGGTTCAAGGCAAGCGAGCAAGAGGTAGACAGCGATACAAGTGGCACCACACAATAATTCAGGGATATCGAGTTATAACCATGCAGAATACAATAGGCAAGCTGCTGGAGAAGTTAATTGCCAGGAAAATATCAAGCCAGCTGGAGGGGCAAGGTGTTTTCCCAACTACCCTGGCTGGGTATCGTCCAAAAAGAGAAACCTGGACGAATGCAGCAGTTTTTGCCCATCATGTCTATAAAGGTTTCCACTCAGGCATTGAAACCTTTGCTGCAGCGATTGATCTTGAGGACGCCTACAAGATAGTACCATTGGATTTTTTTAATGCTTCAGCTTTTTGAACTCAAAATAAATGCATTCCTCCTTAGTTGGATCGCTGCAGCCCTTTTCCAACGGAAAGTAGTTTTTGGATGTGGCAGTTGGACTTCGGAATCAACAACAATATATCCTGGCCTACCACAGGGATCACCATTATCTCTGGTACTGTTCAACGCCTACACAGTGAGAATCACCAGTGAGCAGATCACTGGACCTGGTAGGACATTGTCATATGCCGATGATGTTTTAGTGTATCGTCAGGGTAAGGATAGAAATCAGGTTGCTGCGGAACTACAAACAGAACTCAATCGCATAAGTACTTAATATGATGAAGCTGGGGCAATGGTCAACCCAACAAAGGAAACAGTGACTTGGTTCTCGTTGAATAATCATACTGTCAACACTCCAACACCAACTGTAATGCTGTGTTCAGAGACGGTGGAAAGAACGCAGGCAATGAATTACCTGGGGATACGATTTGATCGAAGCCTTGCTTATAATGAGCACATAGACCAGGTGATAACAAAGGCCAAGCGGGGTTTGGCTGCGATGCGGGTGATGGCGGCAGCAAACTGTGAGCAGCGCCATCTATGTCTTCTGTGCGAGGGGCTAGTCATGACTTTTTGAGTACGCGATGGCAATCCTGACTCTCAGCCGTAAGCAGATAGAAATGATGGAAAGGATGCAGAATGAAGCTATGCGCATTATTCTTGGATGTACAAGAGATACAGCATGCAGGGCGATGCGCTACCTTCTTGATTTTCCAACCATTGAAGACAGAATACAAGTCTGCAGAGCACGCGTCTACCTCAGAGTTAACATAAACACACAACATCCACTGCATAGTGAAATTATGAATGTGAAGGGCAGCAAGTTAAAAAAAATGGACGGTCGTGGATGGGTCAAGCCGAAGACATTCTCCAACAGGTGTGTTCACTTGAGGACTTAGAACCTGGCGAGGAGTGGTTACAAGTGCCAACATATTTCTACACATCCTTTTCAGTTTGCATCCAACTAGATAGAAAATGCAGACAAGAAAATCCGGCTGCTGTGGAGGCTGAAGTACAAGCGTTGATTTTCGAGAATTCGCTAGACGGTGACGCGGTCATCTACACAGATGGGTCGGTCGTCCGACATGTGAGAAGTTCATGGGCCTTCATGGCGCGGGCCGGAGGGAGAATTGTGAAGGAGGACTCTGGTGCTTTCACTGAAACCACAAGTAGCCTGACTATGGAAGTCATGACAGTAAGTAAAGCAATAACATGGCTCGAGACACAGACATTCACTAGGGCATGTTTCCTTAGCGACTCAATGAACATGATCAAGAGGATAGAGGTGGGGTAGATCCGAAGAGAATGGTTGCTGTCTCTGGAGCGGTCTCGGCTGGCAAAGATTAGTTTCATCTTCGTGCCAGGGCATGCGGGAGTACAAGGAAATGAGCGGGCTGACAAGATCGCAGGTGAGGCTACGGTGGAGGGCGGACGCGCCATGGACCAGGCTGACATTCTGAATGCTCTACGAGAAGTAAGACTTTTGCGTGAACCAAGTGATGACTGTGAATCTACAACCATGGCCAGACTGCGAGAACAGCAAATTAAAAGAGCGATGGCCAAACAAGAACACTACGCGGGAAGCCACAGAAGATTGATAAACCAACACAGAACTGGTGTCGTTAGCCGCTACACACTGCGGGATTTGCTGAGGAGAGGATCCGAGCACTTATGGACTGAATGGTTCGATGTGTAATGAGGATGATCTGTCGACTAACTAACTAATTAACTAACAAGTGGCACAATAGCATCATGAGATGGACGGTCATCAATCTGACAGAATGTACAGTCAGGGCGAGAGACAGACAATGTTGTAGATCCATTGCAGCCAACCTCCACTGTGGAGACGGTACTTGACTAATTGATTGATAATTAGCAGGCCTTGTTTTAAAGCTTCTTCTCTAAACATCGTTATTTTTATTTGTTTGTAACGTGGCACAGACTGCTGCTTCTTCACAAGTTTTCTTGTCGTAATTTATGCTTGTAAACATGTATTGAATATCTCACTTGTCATAATTTTACCACCCACACAAACGGACAACTATTTGACATTAGGGTTATTTGTCAGCGTCTGACTAGCTTGATTCAGATCAGTGAGAGACGGCAGTGATTGAGCAGGTCAAGTCATGCATGTGTTGTTATGCTAGATAATTGTTCAGTTCATCTGTAAATTATACCAGAAATTGCTAATGACTTGTATTGGGGTGTAACTTTGGAATTGGTTTTGTTGCATCAAGTTAGCACAGTTTCAGTCATTGGCCGACCGACAGCATATGCAATAATGACAGTCTAAATTGAATCGCATATCCTGTTAATATGAATTGAATGCAAAGATTTTCATACAATCATCATAAGTAACTGTCACCAAACATTCTGCTCAGAATTTTAATGAGAAAATAAAAATGGAAGTTGGTGAAAAACAATAAAGAAAAGGTACTAACAGTGCCACCTACGAACGCTGAAGCATCAATAGAGACAAAGAAACACGTATGCTTAAGCTTTATAGATTTACGAAGACATTTGATAAAGTGAAACATAAATTCATCAACATGTTGGATGATATCAACATTGATGGGAAAGATATCAGAGGAATAAAGATTATGTGCTGGAAACAAGTGGCAGCAATTAAAATAAGACATACAGAGGACAGATAACACATGAGTCATCATGATGGCCGAAAAGATCAGTGGGGAAAAAGGCAGCGGCGGACCGAGAGAAATGATGCTGAATGAACTGGGATAGTGGAGTGGAGAAATGCCAGCAGAATTGATCGAGAACACCATGGGCTTAGATCTGTGGATCTGTGGAGAGACTTGAACGCCTGTTAGTTGGCGTGACATATAATTATATATATATATATATATCCATCCATCATGTGCCATGCCGGAAAGCGCGGGCGGTCTTGACTCGACGCATAATATAGTGGGTAATAATAAGAGAATATGTGTAACACGAATGCAATATACTTGGTAATAATGAGAGAGTATGTGTAAATCTAAAACAATATACTGGGTAATAATAAGAGATCGGCGTATAATTCTAATACAATATACTGGGTAATAATAAGAGATGGGCGTTAATTGTAATATAATATACTGGGTACTAATAAGAGATCGGCTTATAATTCTAATACAATATATTGGGTAATAAGAAGGGATACGTATGTGTATATTGACTACAATTTACTGGGTAATAATAAATTTACTGGATAATAATAAGAGACGGGTATATGTAAATTGAATACAACTTACGTTGTAATAATAAGAAAATAATATGTGTAAATCTTATACAAAACACTGGATAATAAGAGACGAGTATGTGTAAATCGAATACGTTGGGTAGTAATAACAGATTAGTAGTGTAAATTAAATACAATATACTGGGTAATAACAAGAGATGAGTGTGTACATCGAAAACAATATACTGGGTAATAACAAGAGATGAGTGCGTAAATCGAAAAACAGTATACTGGGCGATGATACGAGACGAGTATGTTTAAATCGGAAGCCGTAGTAGTGTCGTAGCTAGATGCTTCCCTGTCGGCCAGATAGTCGCAGGTTCGGATTCGCATGAAGGCGGATGTTTAAATTACCATGGCCTGCCAGGTTGAAGCAGCCTAGAATGTGTACCTGGCAATGTCTTGGAAAGCGAAGACGCCGGCGTGCTGCTGATCTCATTATTTTTCGAGGGCTTAGTTTAGAACTGATTATGTGCCATGGGATGATTAACCATCTTTAGCCGCAGCCTATATCTGCCATGAGCTTATATAAAGTAGTTCTCCCTCTGCAACCCCCTTTTATTTGATGTATAGTATAGGGTGTATTTTTAATTACTGTGCAGTGTTTGAAAATATCGCCGGTCCAAGTTGTGTATTCACCCTCTGTAAAGTTCATGCAACATAATAGGTAACTACAAAACTTGGACCGGCATTATATTTAAACATTGCACAGTCATTAAATCTACACCCTATACACGTCTGCTACCACATTAACAACTTTTACGTACCCCCTACCTCCAATTTTCCACTATCCATTTTTTGTTAGGTCCAAACCAATTTTGTTGTTTGTTTGGCACTGAATCTGTTTTACAATGTGGGTTTAACACCATATATCCACTACTCCTCATGGCATGTACAACTGTTTCTTGACATGGCTTTCTGCACTTGTCAATCAAAGCTGTCGCATTGATGGAAGGACCGGTAGCTTTATGTATGTTTTCCAGTTATAAATACATTTTATGATTGTTGTACTTCTCTTGTTAGAATTAGTCAATGCGGTTTGTTTTTGTATTCATTCTCCTCTTGTGCCCAATAGTTACATGTTGTAACTTGGAACTGTTGTATACCTTTGTGATGTCCCTATTGTGCCCAATAGTTACCTGTGGTATCTTGGAACTGGTTGTATACCTTTGTGATTTCCTGAGCATTGTATCTGTGTTGATACTGATCAAAGCATTTAATAAAAGAAGCTTCAACAACAGTTGCATGCAGACATCAGAGACTGTGAACTCTTCATCTGTTTGTGAAAGTGCTGGATTTATGTTGATTGTTCAGTGTGAGAAAGTACTGGATTTTTGCTGATTGATCAGTGTGAGAAAGTGGTGGAATTTTATCGATTGATGAGTGTGAAAAAGTGCTGGAATTTTGTTGATTGATCAGTGTGAGAAAGTACTAGAATTGTGTTGATTGATCAGTGTGAGAAAGTACTGGCATTTTGTTAATTGATCAGTGTGAGAATGTGCTTGAATTTTGTTGATTGGTCAGTGTGAGAAAGTGGTGGAATTTTGTGATTGGTCAGTGTGAGAAAGTGCTGCCATTTCGTTGATTGATCAGTGTGAGAAAGTGCTGGAAATTTGTGATTGATCAGTATGAGAAAGTGCTGCTATTTCGTTGATTGATCAGTGTGAGAAAATGCTGAAATTTTGTGACTGATCAGTGTGAAAAAGTGCTGCCATTATGTTGATTGATCAGTGTGAGAAAGTGCTGCCATTTTATTTATTGATCAGTGTGAGAATATGCTTGAATTTTATTGATTGATCGTGTGAGAAAGTACTGGAACTTTGGTGATTGATCAGTGTGAGAAAGTACTGAAATTGTGTTGATTGATCAGTGTGAGAAAGTACTGGTATTTTGTTGATTGATCAGTGTGAGAATGTGCTTGAATTGTGTTGATTGATCAGTGTGAGAATGTGCTTGAATTTTGTTGATTGATCAATGTGAGAAAGTGCTGCCATTTTGTTGATTAATCAGTGTGAGAAGGTGCTGCCATTTTGTTGATTGATCAGTGTGAGAAAGTGCTGGAATTTTGTGATTGATCAGTGTGAGAAAGTGCTGCCATTTTGTTGATTGATCAGTGTGAGAAAGTGCTGCTATTGTTTTGATTGATCAGTGTGAGAAAGTGCTGGAATTTTGTGATTGATCAGTGTGAGAAAGTGCTGCCATTTTGTTGATTGATCAGTGTGAGAAAGTGCTGCCATTTTGTTGATTGATCAGTGTGAGAAAGTGCTGCCAGTTTATTTATTGATCAGTGTGAGAATGTGCTTCACTTTTGTTGATTGATCAGTGTGTGAAAGAGCTGCTATTTTATTGATTGATCAGCGTGAGAATGTGCTTGAACTTTATTGATTGATCAATGTGAGAATTTTAGACCTTCCTGATTTCAAGATAACAATCACAGCAACAAACCGTAAATCTGCCGTCGTAGAAACATGGCGGGATAGGTTGAACGAGTGATCATTGAGTCAGTATAGTTTACCGGAATGTGTTACTCTCCGTGCATCGTAATATATTGTTCCTACTGCGAAGTGATGTCTCAGTTAGAGGCGCCAGGGAATAATTCCGGTATGGCAACAATGGTTTTTAAATGTTTCTTTTGCAGGCCATTGAGATCAACCCCAGCCCCATGTGTGTGTTTTTTTTTGGTTGATTTGTTTGCATATCCTTTTTACAGGACATCACTGTCAACACCATCATTTTGGCGGCAGCAAACTGTGAGCAGCGCCATCTATGTCTTCTGTACGAGGGGCTGGTCATGTCTGTTTTGGAGTATGCAATGGCAATCCTGACTCTCAGCCATAAGCAGATAGAAAGGATGGAAAGGATACAGAATGAAGCTATGCGCATTATTCTTGGATGTACAAGAGATACAGCATGCAGGGCGATGCGCTACCTTCTTGGTTTTCCAACCATTGAAGAGAGAATACAAGTTTGCAGGGCACGCGCCTACCTCAGAATTAACGCAAACACACAACATCCACTGCATAGTGAAATTAGGAAGGTGAAGGGCAGCAGGTTAAAAAGAGGACGGTCGTGGATGGGTCAAGTCGAAGACATTCTTCAACAGGTGTGTTCATTTGAGGACTTAGAACCTGGCGAGGAGTGGGTGCAAGTGCCAACAGACTTCCGCACATCCTTTTCAGTTTGCATCCAACTAGATAGGAAATGCAGACAAGAAAATCCGGCTGCTGTGGAGGCTGAAGTACAAGCGTTGATTTTCGAGAATTCGCTAGACAGTGACGTGGTCATCTACACAGATGGGTCGGTCGTCCGACATGTGAGAAGCTCATGGGCCTTTACAGCTCAGGCCGGAGGGAGAATTGTGAAGGAGGACTCTGGTGCTTTCACTGAAACCACAAGTAGCCTGACCATGGAAGTCATGGCAGTAAGTAAAGCAATAACATGACTCGAGACACAGACATTCATTAGGGCTTGTTTCCTTAGCGACTCAATGAACATGATCAAGATGATAGAGGAGGGGTCGATCCGAAGAGAATGGTTGCTGCCTCTGGAGCGGTCTCGGCTGGCAAAGATTAGTGTCATCTTCGTGCCAGGGCATGCGGGAGTACAAGGGAATGAGCGGGTTGACAAGCTACTGTGGAGGGCGGACGCGCCATGGACCAGGCTGACATTCTGAATGCTCTACGAGAAGTAAGACTTTTGCGAGAACCAAGTGATGACTGTGAATCTACAACAATGGCCAGACTGCTAGAGCAGCAAATTAAAAGAGGGGTGGCCAAACAAGAACACTACGCAGGAAGCCAAAGAAGATTGATAAACCAACACAGAACTGGCGTCGTTAGCCGCTACACGCTGCGTGATTTGCTGAGGAGGAGATCCGAGCACTTATGGACTGAATGGTTCGATGTGCAATGAGGATGATCTGTCGACTAACTAACTAACTAACCAACCATCATTTTACTGCTGTTGTTGATGTCTTGGCAAGTTTACAGTTCAGTAGTTTGCCATTGATTTCTGAACGACCGGCTCCCATACCAATTCGTTAAAACGTAGCGCAACGCGGTCTGCTGCCAAACCGCGCGCAGCTGTGTTTCGAACATGGGTCAGCGGAATTACGAACTGTGCTTGAATTTTGTTGATTGATCGTGTGAGAAAGTACTGGAATTTTGGTGATTGATCAGTGTGAGAAAGTACTGGTATTTTGTTGATTAATCAGTGTGAGAATGTGTTTGAATTGTGTTGATTGATCAGTGTGAGAATGTGCTTGAATTTTGTTGATTGATCAATGTGAGAAAGTGCTGACATGTTGTTGATTGATCAGTATGAGAATGTGCTTGAATTGTGTTGATTGATCAGTGTGAGAAAATGCTGAAATTTGGGGCTGTCGATTGATCATAAGTGTGATAGTGCTGGAATGTGGAGATGTTTAGTGATCTGGGCGAGAAAGTGCAATACTTTACGTCTGTACAATCGTTATGTCTGAGAATGTGTTGCAGGGCACAACTATACATTGATCTTTATGTGACACTACTGAACATCAGATCTTTGCATTGATTTGTGTGAGAAAGTGTTGTATGTCTCATATGTACACGTATCGATATAAGGCAGTGCTGTAAGTAACATGTACACCCCGATCTGTGTATTGCATTGTTTGAGAAAGTGCATGTAACATCTGAACATGCATGAGAGTGCTGCTGGTTACTTGTGTACAATATGTGAGAGAAAGTGGTTGTCATGATATAGCTGGCAGGCTACGATCCCGATGGAGAAAATGACAGAAGAAGATGTGACGGTCCTGAAATCTTAAACCAGACGGTGATCGTAACTTCAAACACTGGCCGTACGTCGGGGACACGGAAGCGTAGCCAACGGACAGGTTGTCTACCGGGAAGGATCAAAGAAGAGTCCGTATCGGAGTCACCGGGGATCGTTTATCGTCGAGAAGTTCGGAACGATCAAACAGTGTATATCTTTGAAATACTAAAAACCAAATTCTTTGGGCAACCAAAAAGCAACGATACTGGGAGATCGTCTTTATCTAAGAATATTGTTAGCCTGTTGATGTAGAAAGATCAAAGGACGGAAGAGGAGCAGGGGTGATTGAGGGGGACGGAAAAACCCAGTGAAGTAGGACAGGAAATGTATATGTGGACAGAGAGAGAGAGAGTTAAACTCAGTGGAGAGTTGGACTTAACATCAGTTGGAGTGGAAATGTGTTTCAGTGCCGTATAGAATAAGGATATCACAGCGTTTAGGTTGTGTAAAAATAACCAACCCTGTCCCTTCATGGGAATTAAAATGATATCAGTCTAGGCAGGAAATATAATTCAATAAGGTGATTATTAAGAGTTAGCTTAGAAATCTAACATAGTATACTTTTGTGGGTAAACGTAGTATAGAGCGCCGACACCATTCGGCTGAAGAGTGATTTGAGTTGTGTAGAGTAAGGAGTCTGTACAGTCAGAAGGATAAGTCTATACTAGGATTTATGTGCTTGCTTTAGCGTGTTTTTCTTTCACCTTGTCTAGGGTATAGTGCGGACTATTCTGTCTTATATAAGAATATAGGTCTATGTGACAGGTTGGCCCACCTCTAAGATCGTTTTGTTACTAGATGGAGATAGCCCTCAGTAAACCCCTCTATGTATCCTGTATTATTTTTTATTTTTATCTATATTTTCAAATATTAGATAAAATCGTCTTTGGTTAGTGTATTTATATACATAAAACTATAGAGAGAGAGTTAAATTATGTCTTCTTATAGTTAGAAGTAGATGTAGGGTAGAGTTCGTTTACAAGCCAAGAAATCAAGTCAGGCTGAATTTTATATTCAGGTTTGGCTGTGAATAATAATTTGGCCACAGGAAGGGAACTCTCCTGGATGAGAAGTTAACTTCCGGTAGCACCCTAACATCTGCGATTTTTGACAGCAACCTGGAGGGTGCAGGAGCTACTATCACGTCAATTGGCTAAAATTGAACACCTGTCTGTGTTTAAACATATTTTATTGCTGGCTCTTGTTAAGCCGAACAACACTCTAAACATAGAAAAGCCAATGATAGTCTCCACTCCCGATAGGCCAGTCAAAATCTAGTTGCAGGAGCCTGCACCCTGATCATCTGTAGCCGTAGTCACGACCGGTGATTGAGCTACGAACCACTCACTTGATGCAGCAGAGAGTGGAGTCCATACCACGATCCAGTCAGCACTGACAGCTTACCATCCAGGAGGCTAAGGATTATCAGATTAGTGGCTACCCACCCGTTTGCCACTGCACAGCAATCACAATTTGTCTGCTATCGGCTAGAAGTCTATGATTATATCCTCTAGCTGAACATTATCTTGTAGAAAGTTCAGGGATCTGCGTATCTCTTATGTGTCAGTGAGTTCCCAGTGGGGCTCACGTAGTGTTCTTTAGGATTAAACGTTATGTTATAGCAGGAATAACTTGACATACTGTCTTCGTGTGTTAGTACAGTTAGTCGTCATAACCTTCCGCCTGGCACTGTTTAGAAGTAGTGATCCATTCTGGGACCTTGATAATCATTCTTCTAGAATTGCGAGCCATTTGATCGCTTCTTCAGCAGTGGTTAGATTCTCTATTCGTAGAAGTCTATTTAGTATCTACTTTGATCCAATTCCATCCTAGTAGTATACGCTACGTGACAGTCTAGTAGGATCACTAGAGGTTATTTTCTGAATATAGCTAACGTACCTACTTTCACATATCATAGGTCGGAGTTGCGTTGCTTTCACAAGCTGTTGTTTTACTCAACAGGTTCCCTGAACTTGACCTGGAAAGTGGTTACCAATTTGAACAGAAGTAATTGGTCAGAATAGGATGAAGTAATCAAGGATATGAATCGATGAACCACGTTCAACACGAATGTCAGTTTATTGTGAATAAACATGAACAGCGAAACAAACTGCATCATTCTAAGTGAGATAATCAATGAAGTGATAAACGGCAGTGGAAAGACTATATATGTTAAAACCTGTGTTTGTCTTCTTTAATACCTGGAATATATTACTGACCGTTATATCGGGTGTGAAGAACTAAATGACCCTAAGTAAGTGAAGAAAACATTAATGATTGGATATTCAGTGAACGATAATACCTTTCCATTGAACGGATTTACACCTGTGATGTGACTGAATAAAAACTTACAAACATAATCCGTGGATACTATATTATTTACGAGTTTCCAGAACAGAGTGGGCAGAAAAATCATCAGCAGTCAGAGAAAGACGCAGCCCTGGGTGAGCTATTTCCTGTTATGTGAATGGTTACGTTGAACGGTTGTATGGTGATGCCAAACTCTGATGCAGATCCGATACTAGATTATGACACCCATTTAAGATAGATCACATCATACCTATTCACACACCTACATGGCACACTCAACTGACATTTTTCTGCAATAAATGTTTTATCATTTTGTTCGAAACATGTGTTAGTGGCGGTATGTGCTGAAGGAACGTGAAAGGGCGGTAGTGTCTGTTAGAGAGAGAGAGAGAGAGAGAGAGAGAGAGAGAGAGAGAGAGAGAGAGAGAGAGAGAGAGAGAGAGAGAGAGAGAGAGAGAGAGAGAGAGAGAGAGAGTTAGTGATTGACAGACTTTAAAAATAAAAAGGGGGGTATGTAGACAAAGGTCTACCAGCAGAAGAAAACCTAGACAAGGATAATTAAGAGGTGTGCTTGTTCGTTCCACTTTCCCCCCAGGGACGACTAGCGACAGTGGTGCATGTCACATCTGTACAATATGTTTGAGAATGTGCTGCATATCACATATGTACAATGTGTGTGAAAAAGTGATACGTGTGACATCTGCACAGCGTGCATGAGAGAAGTGGTGCATGTGACATCTGTGCACTATGTGTTAGAAAGTGCTTATGTCACATCTATACAATATGTGTGAGAAAGTACTGCATGTCACATCTGTACAATGTGTGAGAAATTGCTGCATGGAACATGTGTACAATGTGTGAGAAAGTGTTGCATATCACATCTGTAAAATACCGTAAGAATGCGCTGCATGTCAATTTGTAAAACGATATGTGGGATAAAGTGCTGCAAGTCATGTGTTACCTGTATCGACTACTCTCTTTCTCTCTCCTCCCTCCCCACACACACACACACAAATACACACTCGTGCGCGCGCGTACGCGAAACACTGAGATAGGTACGTTAATTTTTTGTTGTTGCATATCCTATTTACAGGACATCGCTGTCAACACCAGCACTGCTGTTGTTTATGTCTTGGCAAGTTTACGTTCAGTAGTTTGCCATTGCTTTCTGAACGACTGGCTCCCATACCATCACGTTAAAACCCAGCGCGACACGGTCTGCTGCCAAATCGGTCGCAGCTGTGATTCGGACGCAGGTAAGCGGAATTACGAACCACGTCCGTAGCGACTTTGCCACGGAGGGCGGCAGGTACGTTAATAGCTGAAACATATTCTAGACCACAGTTTGAAGAGCAGGACAAAAGCCCCTTGTGCTGACACATGAACAGTCCTGAGAGCAGGACAACACCCCCTTGAGCTGACACATGAACAGTCCTGAGAGCAGGACAACGCCCCCTTGTGCTGACACACGAACAGTGCTGATGTACTGGCATCACTAGAGCTGTTAGTACACCATCAACAAGTGGCTTCCCAACTTCTGTCGACGGTCGTACTTCACTGTATCCCACATACTCCACCACATCCCACGTATCCCACCATATCCCACATACTCCACCACAACCTACGTATCCCACCATATCCCAAGTACTACACCCCATCTCACCTATTGATTGATTGATTTAGGAACCGACATCACAGCATTCGGGGCATTCTCATAAGCCCCCCGTTCCCATCCTCAGCAGCCAGCTAAGAGTTCCAACACCGATAGTACCAGTAGCGATCTGATTATATGTCCGTCTCGCCTTTCCTCTGAGCGTCTATCTTCGGCAAGATCCCTTCGTCACCCCTCGCTGTCTCATTCTTTCCAGACCATGGTGATCCATTTGCTCATCCATGATGTACAAGTGCTCCCACAAGGCCGCAACCACGTCTGCCTTGTCATGCATCAATACTCCACCAAGTTTTGCAGAGACAGCCAATCTGTCCGCCTGTTCATTCCCCAGCACACCGGCATGCCCCGGAGAAATGATCCAGGCGATGCTTGCCAGCCGTGACCTCCGAAGCGAAGCAAGCCACTCTGCCCGAAGCTTGCCTGTCCTCACCTTCCTCAGCATGCTTTCTGAGTCAGTTAAACAATCACAATGTGTGTGTGTGTATGTGGGCGGGCGGGCGGGAGGGTGTGTGTGTGTGTGTGTGCGTGCGTGCGTGCGTGCGCGCTCGCGTGTGTGTGTGATATTCTCCATCCAGCGAAAAGCTGCACTGACCGCCTCCATCTCCATTTTTAAGCTAGATGTTGTGGTATTATATGCCAGGCTCTCCTGCACCAAACGTCGACCATTAGCTTTTGCTAAGAACCCCCAGGCACTTCTCCTACCTCTCGACACCGACCCATCTGTGTAGATAGACTGTCCAACATATCCAACATCAAACCATTCAGTCCATAGGTAATGAGATCCCCTCCGCGTTTAGCGGCTGACGGCAGTTCGATGTTTGTTGGCGGTTCTTCTTCTCCCCCACACACACATCTTACATAGCGCTCTTGTATGACGTCAATCCTTTTGACTTCATCATGCTCTTAATTATGGTAAAGGTTGCAGGTTCACATTCATCACTTGATTCATTTTCCTGTACTGACTCTCCGTGGATATTCAGTGTATCAGCCCAATTCACCCTAACTCTTGTCTTGTGAGTCCTATCTCGGACTGATTATGTTGGTTTGTGTCTGTGACGTCCAGCTGGGGGTGGGGGGGGGGGGGAGAGGTCGTCGTTCGGCGGCTATCCTTTGTGCTCATCTACACTTGTGGTTCTCTTTGTTGGTGTAGGCTTTTGGCTCGTCTGGGTACAGTCCTTATAAGGACTTTCTATGTGGTCTTTTTGTCTCATTTCTTGTGTAGTTTCTGTAGGAGCTTTTCGACGTTTACATTTTCCTCCTTGCGCCTGTTTTCACTTTCGAGTTAGAGTTTCTGCTGCCTTTCGATTTTTTCCTCCGCAGTCATCCATGATTTTCTCTCTCCGTCTTCTATGTAGTACGAGTAGTCAGGGTCATACTCAGGTTCATACCATGTATCTGGATAGTCTACCGGTCTCCTGAGTCTCTTGGGTTTCTTCTTTCACGCCCATACGCTTGTTCATGCCCTCCTATACCCGTGTGACCTGGCACAAACATGACTGATTTATTTCAGACTTAACCTTCTCGGCGACTCTATCCAGTCTTCGGTGCCATTGTCTCTTTGCTGTCATTGTCTATATATTTCCTCATAAATTATAACTTATCGTTTGCTTCTTATCATAATGTGATAACATATGTTGATTGCAGTGTTCTGAATTACCCATTTTAATGGGTTTAAAAAAAAATTAAAATGGTGTTTTTAACATGCAACTGAGAAAAGACATTTTATTTTTAACCTTGTGTTGTTTACTTGTTTACTAATTGTCCAATACTGACAGCATATATTAAAATACGTGCCTACGTTTTCCTGCGAATTTCTAAAGTCCAGGATTATGTCCGCTGATTAACAAGCGATGTCGTACAAAAATCAACATCAATGACAAGAAATAGAACATATCAACGTAGACTTTCGGTAATTAACAACAATATAGACAGCCAAAAGGAAGCGAGAAGGAGAAAGGATATTCTACAGACATGCAGAGATTAAAAAACGCCAAGAACGTATACCATAACGTCAGCAAACTGACATAAGTAGCCTCTGTGACAACGTGTGAACGCCATCCATGGACCAGCACACAAACATTGAGGAAGAAACTCTAATCCTATTATTGTATTGCATCAACTCCGTTCTTTCAAGTGTAAACATAATTGATATTTTTTTGTTTTGCTTTAATACAAGATAATTATTTACGCACTCTCCTAGTTGTTACTTCTCACGCGCAGGCGTGCTCTCTCTCTCTCTCTCTCTCTCTCTCTCTCTCTCTCTCTCTCTCTCTCTCTCTCTCTCTCTCTCTCTTTCTCTCATGTATAGCATGAAAAACACACGGATTTATAATAATAAGCACGAATTTTAGACCTACATGATTTCAAGATAACAATCACAGTAACAAACCGCCGTCGTAGAAACGTGACGGTATAAGTTGAACTAGTGAACACTGAGTCAGTATTTTTTTTCCTTCGCATATCCTTTACAGGACATCGCTGTCAACATCAGCATCTTTCAGCTGATTGTTGATTCCTTGGCAAGATTACGCACAGTAGTTTGCCATTGATTTTTGAGTCAGTATAGTTTACCGGAATGTGTTACCCTCCGTGCATCGTAATATATTGTTCCTACTGCGAAGTGATGTCGTCACTCGGAGGCGCCAGGGAAGAATTCCGGTATGGCAACAATGGTTTTTAAATGTGTCTTTTGCAGGCCATTGAGATCAACCACAGCACCATGTGTTTTTTGTTTTTGTTTTGGTTTGTTTTGGTTTGTTTGCATATCCTTTTTACAGGACATAACTGTCAACACTAGCATTTTACTGCTGTTGTTGATGTCTTGGCAAGTTTACAGTTCAGTAGTTTGCCAATTGATTTCTGAATGACCGGCTCCCATACCAATTCGTTAAAATGTAGCGCAACGCGGCCTGCTGCCAAATCGCGCGCAGCTGTGTTTCGAACACGGGTATGCGGAATTTCGAACTGCGTCCGTAACGCCATAGCCACGAAGCCGGCCAGGTATAATTACTAAGCAATTTTTACGTTTAGCAGTTTGCCATTGACACTGGAGTCTAACTGACCGGTGATGGGGAAGAGCCTTGTAGCCGACCATCAACGCACTGGAAGTTTAAGTGCAAGGACATTAAACCCATAGGCCAAAAACAATGTGTTTATTGTTTATTGTTTCCTTTAATCTTAGATTGTTTCCTCTATTTCTATGGTGCCGATTAATACATGTTAATTTGTTTATTTGCTGTCTCATTAGCCCCGGGCACTTTATAACAATTGCTATTTATGGCAGTTATTTATAATTAACAGTAAATGGTATTGCCTGCTTTCTTTAGCATCGGATGTTTGGTGGTGCTCACCAAATCCAACACCCCAACGGCTTCGGACGAAGTAGAGCAGCTGGGAGACGACAAACCTGATCCTAGTACGAGGTAATGCAACTTAAAGACGAAATGCCATCGCAGGGTAGAGCAGGCTACCCTACGCCGTGCTTAGCAATTGGTCTAGGATCGAAGCTCCGACAGGTGGACAGTTAGAACATTGCTTTGCTAATCCGGCAGCTCCTGCAGCTTGTCTTGTTACAGGCGCATTGATGTGACCTTTCCTATGGAGTAAACTAGGCAGACCGAGAGAGGGATCATGCTGCATGGACAACACATGGTATCTGGATTCAGCCTAGGCTTTGTGTTATGGAAACATAGAACTCCACTTTACAAACTACCCTCAATCAATACGGCCAGGTGTCAGTCAGTCAGTTATAATTGTAAATGGTCGACAGAGATGACTGCCGACAAGCGCACGTTTTAACGAGAAGTAAGCCTGTAGTTACAGTATGTGTGGACTTGGAATGATTGGTATCATTACATCGAGAGTAAAATAATTACATTTGGAAGTCAGAGGAATACCTTGACCAGCAAACAAAAAATGATGGCTTAACAAATGAGGTGGGGATTAAGTAGTTATCTTCACGTCTGCCCACTCCTGGCGGAAGCAATAACTTTCCTTTTCCTACTCGATAAGTGGGTCTATACAGATAATTTGTATATCAAATCAATTCCACTACTCGCAAAAACAGTAGACTCTCCTGACCTCAAAACAATTTCGTTCAAAGAAGCAATCCATTGGATAGTTATCAAAACAACAATTAATTTGAAGCGCTGCAATATAAATAGTTGCTGTTAAAATACCCCACACATTTACTGAGATTCCGGTAACGCCAGCATACGACTCAAGCTGGCCTGTGTCTTCCTGGCAAAAATAGCCGAGTTGTTTCTGCTACCTATCGATATATAATTGCTGCTTACAAAATGCCTTTCAACAATGCTCAAACATGGCACCTGCATCTAGCAAGTGTTGCCAGCACTGTGTACTGGAAGCGGCCGGAACCACATCTCTCACAGGTAAACTCTTGAGGCACCGTCTTGACTTGTGTATCTTCACACATGAAAACATAAAACACACCGCGTGACCGCTGTCTGGGAATCCCCATCCCGACCTCATTTTTTGGTTATATAAAAAGTGCACATTTAGCATATTGTTATTATATAAATACAGGTACAAAGCTGATGACAACGTCACCTCCAAACCAGAATTTTGGGAAATCCCAGGCGCCTATTATGATAAGGACGTCATGTTTAATGTTTACTTAGTAATCAGCGTTCGGACTTTGTGAATATGAGTATGAAATCTAGAGTCAACATTACTTCACTCGGTACATTCCCTCACGTGCTCCGTACCTCTTTGTTTAGTGGCCAATGAAGAGATTTCATTTGATGGTACCAGAGGCAACCTGATTCAACGCCAGCCTGCGTTTTCTCAAGGCGCTGAGTGTCGTCCTTACCCTTTATTCACCCCCAACCCTCCTTAAACTGGCTTTCCAACAGTTTCTTGACCGGCACGCAATGGAATCGCTCCAGCCTCATAAAATCACCGTCATCTTGTGAAATGCCAGTAAGCGTGGGCGGTCATGTTTCGCCATTTTACGCGATCACCGTGGTTAAGCCATCCATATATTTACTTCTCTGCCTTCCATTTCTTCCCCCCCCCCCTCAATATTACCAGTGGTAACCATATTTCTTCTCATAACTTGCCCCTAAAACGTTTGATTGTCTACTTCTATCATAAAATATATAACACATATTTCTGAGAGTGAGTACTGACAGACTGGTTTTCATCTGTTCACAGAAAGACATCGGCCGTGCTCATATCCCAAATATGCTCTGTGTACACGAGGGTTATTTCACAGCAACACGGAGCTGATCCACGACTCTGGTGATCGAGTGAGATGGCAAAACATGACCGCCCGCGCTTTTCGGCATGACACATGATGGATGGATGGATGGATGGATGGATGGATGGATGGACGACTAACTGTGATGTGCTCAGTGAGTCTAGCCACTATGTCCTATGACAGTCTCGATCATGTTCATTGAATCGCTCAGTATGCATGGTGGTGAATACTTTTGCGTGCTGAGCCAGTTCAAGGCATTGGTCACAGCCATTGTTTCCGCCGTAAGGATGCGTGTTGTCACGGCAAAGGCACCACTGGCTTCCTGGACAGTTGCGCAACTTGAGCCTGCTGAGAATGTCCATGCACCCCACTTGCCCCGGGCTACCTAGCCATCCGCAAGCACCACTGCATGGCCCTCTTCGGTGTTTTCGTGTAATAAAGCTGTGACCTCTGTGTCTACTGCGGCAGGACGCTGCTGTCTGCAACTTTTGTCAAGAGTGACATGGCATTTTTATTAATCACAAAGGTAAGATAATATTAAAGCTTTCATCCTGTACTACTTTGGGTAGAGAATGTAGACATTGATGTAATGTTGAGAGAATCCAATTTACATACAGATGATTCTTTGAAGCGTGGTCTTAGTCAGATCTTAGTCAGATATGACTAAGCTACCGTATGACAGGTAGACTGTACTACCTGCTTCTGTTAACAACTAATGTTGATCGGCGCTCACCAAACCCGACACCCCACATTGTACCAACGACTTCGAGCGAAGGAGCGCATTTGAGGGGGTACAAGCCTTATCCTGGTGCGTGGAAATGCAACCTAAAAACTAAATGTTATGGTTGAGCAAACTTAGGCTTTGGGCTAGCAATTTTAACATTCACCTGATCCATACAAAATAAACACTTTATATGGAACAACACAACAGTTAATAAACACTTGCAGGTACTAACACATGCCACTGGGACATATATCAAAGAGAATTATGATACCAAAATGCAAAATAATAATAGGAGGAAAATGTTTCACCAAGTTGATAAATTTAAATATCTAGGAGCAGTCATAACATCATTTGGAAAATACATAGCATCGATAAGGAGCAGAATATGTCTAGCAGAAGTTCAATTTCAGAAAATGAAAAGTGTCTGAATGTCTGACAGAGAGTACTGAAATGTTATATAGAACTTGTGTTGTTGTATGGCAGTGAATCATGGAACGTGAGTGAACAAATTAGGAAGAGCTTTGCAGCAACGAAGATGTGGTTCCTGAGACGAATATTGCGAACAGATTGGACTGCCAGAGTAGCTAACAACGATTACTTGGAAGAGGCTAACAAAAATAGAACATTTGATACAACTATAGTAAGGAGACAGATTGGGACTTCCGGTCCCCAACATAGCTGATAGGCATTTAAACCGTTAAGGCCTCTGGAGTGTTTACGCTTGTGGCTACAGTTTGCATTCGCATTTTCCTCACGTTGGACTGGAAGTGCATGATTCCGTCGTCCTGCTACTGAGTGAGTTGTGAGATGTGAATTTCCCGTGTAACGCTTTTACATCTGTCCGCGGTTGTTTGTAGGGTGAACTGCATGTTCAGAACGATGGCAGCCGGCTGTTGCTGAATTGACTGGTTTGCCTTTTCGGGTCACGAGTGCATTTTTCAGGAGATCATGGGAGTGGTCGCTGGAGCTACGGAGTTCGTGCTTTATGCTGCGCTTTCGGCGGGTCGCCCTGCGGAAAGAGACCAAGCCATATGGGATAAAACCTGGGTCAATGAAGTCTTCAATGAAGGGTCAATGACTGCCGATTCCATCGACGATGAGCTGCATTTTTCTTGGAGAACTTTTGTGTTGGCATTCTGGCTGCGGCATTATGCACAGTGTACCTGTGCGGGCTGTTGGCTTGCCGATACTCATGACTATTCCATTATTCACAATGGGCAGTGAGGAGCATTTTGTGTGATATTCACTGGCACAGGAACGGAGCATAATGAGGACGACCCGAAGTTAGAACCGCGACTAACTAACTAACTAACTAACTAACTAACTAACTAACTAACTAACTAACTAACTAACTAACTAACTAACTAACTAACTAACTAACTAACTAACTAACTAACTAACTAACTAATTACCTACCTACCTACTTACCTACCTACCCATCTAACTAACTAGCTAGCTAGCTAACTAACTAACTAACTAACTAACTAACTAATAGTAAGGAGACAAACAACGTTCCTTGGTATAGGCATTGGAAAACATCATAAAGACTGAAACAATCAGTGGTAGAAGACGCATTGGCAGACTGGGAGATATGTTACTGGATGGACTGAGAATATGACATGGGGGAATATCATCAGGAGGGTTAAACCAGGGCACCAAGGGCCGAGGTATGTGGAGAAACATGATCGTCTACGCCAGCTGGCAGGGCATGTAATGATGATGATCACTTGGCTGATCAATCGATAACAACAACAACAACAACAACAAGAACAACTGCAACAACAACAACAACTTTAAAAAAACAACAACTGACATAAGACTCGAGCTGGCCTCCTTGCTATGACAGTACCGAATGCAATATGGAATACAAACCTTATCACATTTCCTATAGCGCGGTTTTATGGAATTGTTTTATGAAGAGCTAATACATCTGTTCTCAGAAGGATATTCTTGATTTTTGTCTTTTTAATGTCTGTTATTTGCGTTATTGTGTGCATATTTCATGTATAGAATGTGGGGTAAGAGACTCCATTGTTAGTTTCGGTAGTCAGGGTACAGCCGGCTTAGTTTTGAAGAGTTATGGATGTAGTTCGTAATCCCGCATACCGCGTTAGAAACACAACTGCGGGAAATTTGGCAGCGGACTTCCGTGCACTGGTTTTTTTTTTTTTTTTACGACATGGTATGGGTGCTGGTCGTTCAGAAAGGAATGGAAAACTACTGAACGTAAACTTGCCAAAAGATCACAAAAAGCATAAAAATGCTGTGGTTGACTGCGACGTCCTGTAAAAGGGTATGCAACTAACTTAACAGTCAGGTGGCAGAAGCCAGCGTAGCCAAAGAACTTAATGCACTTGCGTTTAAACTTCCAGTACGTTGACGGCAGGTTATGGGGTTCATTCCTTATACCGGTCATTTGACTTCAATGTTGACTTGACGTACAGAAAGCAATGGCAAGCTACTCATCTCATCTCATCTTGTTCTTCTTGTACCTTGTGGTGTCGAGGTGAAATATAAATAGAGGGAGAGTGCCCGTTTTTGGGCATCGTGTATCGAGATTCCCATGGACTCTGCTATTCCCACTAAACGTAATAAATCAACACAGAGTTGGAGTTGATCGTAACGTCCCGCAAAGGAAACGCAACATTTAGTCAGCTGGCATTACTAAATTAGCATGCGCAGAACTGCTCCCACTAGACTGAACTTTATCCAGGAAATATTGTTAATTCTCATTATTTCCCGTCTAAAACTATCGGTTAACAACCAATTCAACTTCAACTGAAAATCCACAAGCCTTCAAAACGCAGAACCCTGTATCATGTGACCCTTATAGGCCATGTCAGAGGTCAAATCAACTCTAGTGGACAATACGGGAGAATGTCTTTCATTTGGAAGGGTCAGTATTGTAGCGCACCCTAGAGCGCCTCGAGTAACACGCAAACGTCATCCCCTCGCAGGAAGTATGGGAACAAGAACAATAGTGACCACTCAGTGAAGTCTGGAAGCAAAACTGCAGCATTTTGAGGAGATCATCAGATCGTCTGTCTGATGGGAGAACTGCAAGCATGACTCAGCTGGAGAAACGTGTCAGTGTCATTCTTCGTGTGTTCAAGGCATTGTTTCTTATCCGGGTTATTTAGATTTTTTTTTTTAAATTTTGCGTTCGATCGCTTTGAACCCAAGCGTAGTCTCTTCACATGCTACCACTTCTAGTGCACAGGATTTATTTTTGCGTGTGGATTAGTTTTTCCTATTACCAGTGTTCCTCGCAATCATAGGAACCCAGTCCGATTTCAGAGGTACTTGTAACTGACGTCCCCAAGTCAAGGATGAAAAGTCAACTGACCGGTGTAGGGGTTGAACCCGCCACCTCGGCATCAGCGCACCGGATGTTTAAGAACGAGCGCTCTTATTCATTAGGCCATGCTGAGCTCCATTAAGAAATGAAGGTAGTGAGTGATGAGTGTTTAATTGTCACCACTACACAAACATAATCACAGTCGATTCTCCGCGGTGAAATCGTTACACATTGTATATTTGTAATTTTGTTAATTTCTTACAGGAATAACTGTTCTTTTTGCTAACTGTATTCTTGTATATACTGTATATACAGGAACACTGAGCTGATCCACGACTCTGGTGATCGAGTGAAATGGCGAATCATGACCGCCCACGCTTTCCGGCATGGCACATGATTGATTGATTGATTCTTGTAGATTTGTTAATTACTAACTCGAATAAATGTTCTTTCTGCTAACTTTATTCTTGAGCATTGAAAATGTGAAAGATACCGCGAAACAAAACAAATTACACAATGACCTTAGTATGGCGATATATCGTCCTACTGTCCAAATGTGAGGTCACATGTGGTGATATATTATCCATCGTCACCGAATCACTTCTGTTAATTTATGTCCTGAATGACTGGTTTATTTCTACTCACTTCATTCTTTAAGTTTAGTTTAGTTTAATTTAGTCGACGGATCAACATCACGGCACACGGGTGTGCCATTCCTTAAGTATGTAATCACTTCATGGCCATTGTACATTATGCTGATTCCATATTTGTGTGTGCCAGTTGGCACTCGATGAGTGATTTTGTTAAATCAGGCCGGCCGCTCCTACTTTCCATATAATTTCATGGTACCAAATGTAGGCTTGATAAAATTAAGAGTCCAGGTTAATTTTAGAAATCCGTTTTCAAGAGATCTGAACACATGATCACCAGATCGGTAAGCAAGTATACTAGCCACTACCGCAGTTCCCATAGTTGCCTAATGCATGTTTGCACACTGTCGACAAGCCGGAAGGTTCGACAACTGCGCGTGAGTGTATTTGTAAGGTCATGGTCAGGTTGCCGGGCAGCAATTTGACACCTGTTAGATACACGCCTATTGCAACAATCATTGTTGACACAGCTGTACGAGGTTTTATAAAGTAAAGTAAAGTAAAGTAATGTAAAGTAAAGTAAAGTAAACTAAAGTAAAGTAAAGTAAATGGACCATTTCCAAGCTTTGGTTCGTATTTGGTATATGGTGCTAGCCCTATATTTTATATAGAGAGCCGGTCTCCGTGGCAAGGTGTTAAGGACACTGTTTTAATCCCGTATACTCATGTACGAAACACAGCTGCGCGATATTCGGCAGCGGATCGCGTCGCGTTGGTTTCTTACAGAAAGGTACCTGAGCCGGTCGTTCAGAAAGTAATGGCAAACTGCTAAACGTAAAACTTGCCAAGACATCAACAGCAGCTGAAAAATACTGATGTTGACTGCAACGTCCTGAAATAGGATATGCAAAAAAAAAAAAAAATGGCACTAGATGCGTAAAGTAATAAATATCCCACTGGTCGAGTTTACTTTCCAGAGTATATCCCGGTACTATTTCTAGGCTGAATTAACTTTCTTCGCCACCTCGAAGGGGATTGGAACACACAACTACAGATCCGGCAGACCTGGAGTTCTAGTCACTGCGCTACATCAGAAGCCCTGAACTCTTGGATGGACCCCGCTTTTGTCGTCAACAACGTGTATCGTCCCGTTTGGGGCATGATGATTGTGTTCCATTGAGTTGAAATATAAAATTCAGGTTTAAAGTTAGTGATTGTCACGGTTTTGTGTTTTAAAATCACACTTTTGTCTTTATCATCATAATCAGCACTATCATCGTCATTATCTGCGTATAATGTATCCTGCCAACTGATGTTCGCGTCCGTGTGTGTGTGTATGTGTGTGTGTGTGTGTGTGTGTGTGTGTGTGTGTGTGTGTGCATATCTCAATCCTTTGTGTATACTAGTGTATTACATAATGATAAAGTGGTGTCATCCCTTGGCAGTTGGAAATCGAAAAAGAGTAGCCTAACGGCGTTGCCCGGGCAAAATTTCGAGTTAAAAATCTACCCAAAGTATTTCAGGATCCTCGCCGATGCAAAGGAGTTCGTGCATTGAGCTGAGTCTCTCCAGACTCAGGTTTGAGTTAGGAGGAAAACGGAGCACTTATGGGTTAAACCGTGTGTCGTGATGTTTGATCCAACGACTAAACTAAACTAAACTAAAGTGGTGGGCTTATGTCGAGGTAGCGGGTTCAACCCTGCACCGATCAGCTGGATTAATATGTTGACTTCCCGTCCTTGACTTTGCAGGCGTAAATTACAAGTACCTCAGATGTCGGAATGGGTTCGCTTGATGGCGAGGGACACTGGTAATAGGGAAAGTTGGCCCACAAGCACAAATCAGTCCAGTGTGTACTACGCTTGAGATCAGAGCGAGCGAACACAAAACATTAAAATGGAGGGAACACTAAACAAAGAAAGATATTTGCTAAGAATTCTGGTTTCAAAGAAATCGCATTTTAGCTTTAAAGTTAGTTAGTTGCATATCCTTTACAGGACGTCGTAATTAACCCCAGCATTATTTGGATGTTTGTGCTTTCTTCGTAGGTTTACGTTCAGTAGTTTGCCATTGCTTTCTGAACGACCGGCGCTTATACCATTTGCATAAAACCCAATGCAAAGCGATTTGCTGCCAAATCGTCCGCAACTGCGTTTCGAACGCGGTATTGGTGATGGCGAACTGCATCTGTAACCCCTTCGCTACAGAGTCGACACATTTCAGCTGACGGACTCAATAACCCGACAATAACCCGACAATAACCCGACAATAACCCAACAATAACCCAAAATTAACCCAACAATAACCCGACAATAACCCGACAATAACCCAACAATAACCCGACAATAACCCAACAATAACCCGACAATAAACCAACAATAACCCAACAATAACCCAACAATAACCCGACAATAACCCAACAATAACCCAACAATAACCCAACAATAACCCGGCAATAACCCGGCAATAACCCGACAATAACACGACAATAACCCAACAATAACCCGACATTAACCCGACAATAACCCGACAATAACCCGACAATAACCCGACAATAACCCAACAATAACCCAACAATAACCCAACAATAACCCGACAATAACCCAACAATAACCCGGCAATAACCCAACAATAACCCAACAATTACCCGGCAATAACCCAACAACAACCCAACATTAACCCGACAATAACCCAACAATAATCCAACAATAACCCAACAATAACCCAACAATAACCCAACAATAACCCAACAATAACCCAACAATAACCCGACAATAACCCGACAATAACCCAACAATAACCCAATAATAACCCAACAATAACCCGACAATAACCCGGCAATAACCCGACAATAACCCGGCAATAACCCAACAATAACCCGACAATAACCCAACAATAACCCGACAATAACCCGACAATAACCCAACAATAACCCGGCAATAACCCAACAATAACCCAACAATAATCCAACAATAACCCGACAATAACCCAACAATAACCCAACAATAACCCAACAATAAACCAACAATAACCCGACAAGAACCCGACAAGAAACAAATAGAACCAACAGTAATGATCACAAACATGAGCAACATAAAACCACAAATAAACCAGTAGATGAAACAGTTATTTGTCATAAAGGAGTAAGTAACACCATATGTCAACGCGCGGACCATATGCGAAATTACAGGTTTGTGTAGCGTGAATATCAGTCATCGCCATCGCTAGTATCAAACAGTTGCGCACAAAGAAAAATGGCGGCAATGCGCCTTTGATTCACGCTGACCTTTCATATGCGCACATTTGCACTGACATTGTGGGAATACTTGCGACCCTGGCCTTCCCATTGCCCTCCCAATCAACAGCAGAAACGTCCCGTCCGACGTTAATATCAGTGTCATGGTAGCAAACAAATACGGAATCAAAATTTCCCCAGTAAAATGCCAAGTGCCCAAACTTTATGACTTGGAGCCACCCCATATACGAGAGAAAATTGTCCCCTAGAAATTCCAAATTGGTTGGGTAGTCAAAATAATAGCAGTGTTAATTTGCCAGTTGAACTTCAGAGTCGACAACCCCAATGCCGTGGCGTGGGTAAATAATGGACGTTTGACTGCAAACCTCGATGTCTATGTTTCTCATCAAAACGGGATTGCGAGCAGACGACACTCTTGGCCTTTCCAGGCTCAATTTGGCGGTAATTGCGGAAACTCGCTATTGTCTCCAGCAATTTACTGGTCATTATTTGGCACCCCTTCAAGTCTTCGTCACGTGATGTTATTCCCTTTGAAGCCAGGAGGGGCTCGTGGGAAACTCTCGACCTCTGTTTTTGCATGGTTAGAAGCAGCCAGCCTGTTCTGACACCGCACTGATTTTGGGTTTGGTGCAAGTCTAATTAATCAATTGCTGGAGTACGTGCGTACCTCTTCTAAGTCTGCGACTGCTTTGTATCTCTCCTAGTACAGCATAAGCCATCAACCAAGTCACCTCAAGCTGGCTTCTGTGACTTGTTCATTCTTTCTTGGAGCTAAAGTTTTGTAAGGAATGCGGTGTTAAGTTCCGATGCCGACCCTCCATAATCGCCCGTAACGACATGCATTGTAGATTACAGTGATGCTGTTGGTTGCTTCCTGACATCTACAGGGGACTCAACACCAGAAATATCATCTAGAATCGCACTGGCATCTAGTGCCTTCAATAAACTGTCAAACATCTGGAAGTCAAAGACACTCAGCAAACACACAAAACTTAAAATCTTCAATTCTTGTGTGATTCCAGTGTTAACGTATGGATGCGAAAGTTGGAAATCAACGGTAGCTTTAGATAAAAAATTAGACAATTTTGAGAACAAATGCCTTAGAAGACTTCTAAACATCCACTGGACAGACTTCAGAACCAATTCGCAAATAAGACAAGAGACTAAGCAAGATACAGTATCCAATTTCACAAGAAGACGCCGTTGGAACTCTATCGGCCATGTACTCAGAATGGACAAGTCAAGACTCCCCTACCAAGCCCTCATATGGTCACCGGTAGGTTAAAGAAAACGGGGAAGACCAAGAGAGACCCTGCGTAGAACCATCATTAGAGAAGGCTCATTCAATGGCCAAGTGAACATCCAGGATCTACAACAGGTAGCAGCGAACCGCCAGGTATGGAGAGACAGGACTTCTGCCCTATGCGCCGCCTTAGGCTCAAGAGGAAAGACTAACTAACTAACTACTAAGCGCTGATTGGTTTATATAAACATGTGTCAGTCACCAAATGTCCAATGCATATTGCCATCTCATCTCATCATGTTCCTCTTGTACCTTGCGGTGTCGAGGTGAAGCATAAAGAGCCGGAGAGTTCCCGTTTATGGGCTTCATATTGAGATTCCCATGAACTCGGTTAATCCCGCTGTCCATTGCTTACATGGTTGGCTTCTTCTTCTGGTCCCATTTGGTCTGTACATCATTACTTGAGGCATACTGTTTATTGGCAGCCTAGTTATGTGGCCGAACCATTTTAATTTGCTGTTTCCCAAAAAAGTCTTGCGCTACTATTAATCCCATCGTTAGTACTGATTTCATTATCTCAAATTTTACCTCTTCTTGATAAGATGGTTATTCTTCTCAGAAATCTCATTTCCAAAGTTGTAATTTTTCTTTTCTCTTTTCTTTATTTGCCCAGCTTTGGTGTATTAAGGCTTGTAGAAAAGATCCCTTGCAACGTTTGTTACATGTAGAAAACACTTCCAAAGCTTATAGAAATGTTCCTCCACTTACTTATTGGCCTGGTAACACGAGCTTGTCTAAATGTTACAGCAGAAAAAACCTGCAGCATAGAACAAGAACTATGTAACGGACGTTGCTACCCCGCTAGCTTAAAAAGTTTGCATGATTCAAATTAAACGAGACTTTATACCGAGTGGCTTTGAGTCATGGTGTCATCTCTAGTTGGAACAGTGCTGGGTCCGAGTTCAGCTGTAGACATTTACAAAATGTTACTCTTACTCTTGTAAGTATCGGATGCCTAGACTCCTCGGATAATGGGGAACAAATATATCACCTTGAGCACAATGGACACTATCACTCTTAGCACACTGTGCCACACTAAGTGGACGAAAAGTCGCCTTACATTTAAAGGCAATGATTTCCCGTTGTAAATGTGAGCACACACACACACACACACACACACACACACACACTGAGAGAGAGAGAGAGAGAGAGAGAGAGAGAGAGAGAGAGAGAGAGAGAGAGAGAGAGAGAGAGAGAGAGAGAGAGAGAGAGAGAGAGAGAGATTGCACAATTTATTGTCTGTTATATTTCGCTGTAACTGGTGCATTGGTGTAACGGTTAAGCTGAGAAGCTTACAATGACATGAGCCAGGCCGAACAAAACGGTTCGATGTCTGTTGTCCTTGTTTGCTACAGTCACCTATTTCTCATTGAATTCAGGTCCACAAAATTGTGATTGTCCTAACATTTCACATATCTATTACAGGTTTCGGCTACGGAATGTTTTCTTCGCCGTCTCTCCTCAGGGTCACACTATTATTTTATTATACTTTTGGTTGAGTGGTGTCGACTATACCGCTATACTTTGTTTTAGCTGATTGACGTCTGCTATGCTTTTGAACGATGAAATAGAAATGACGATGGCTCAGATTGGATCACAGGAAATAAAAATAATACTTGGAGGTTTTAATGCAAAAGTAGGAAAGGGGAAAACGGAGGATGTAGTGGGGAATTATGGTTAGGTACATGAAATGAAAGAGGGGAAAAGCTAATAGAATGGGCAAATATCAATGATATGATAATTGGAAACACGTGGTTTAAACACCATAAAAGAAGACTTTACACATGGAAAAGCCCTGATCAGAAAATACGCAACCAAATCGACTACATATTAATTAATAAAAGATTTAGAAATGCTCTAATTAATGTAAAAACAATGCCTGGCGCCGATTGTAATAGTGATCATGTACCACTATGTGGACAAATAAAAGTAAGATTAAAGAGAGGGGGTAAAATGGTTAGGAACATGAGACTTAATAAAGAGGTTCTGAAAGTAGATAAAGAAATTCAAGAACAATACATAGTGACTGTGAAAAATAGGTACAATGCAATAGCGAAAATACAGTGTATAAATGAACAATGGAAAAGGTTAAGGGACTCCATTTATCAAAACAAGCAAAGAAATATTACCGAAGAGAAGTCAAATAGCTACGAAAGAATGGATGAATGAAGAAATCTTAATGCTGATGGACAAAAGAAAACAGAGTAAAAATGACAAACAAGAACACGCTAAGATACATAAATAAATAAATAAAAGATAAATGTTAGAAGACAAAAGAAAGTTGGTTAAATGAGAAGTGCAAAAAAATTGAATTAAATACCATTAAAGATACAAAAAATATGTACAGACAAATCAGCGAGCTCACGGGAATAAAAATAAAAATAAATACAAGGTGTTTGAAATCAAAAAAAGGAAAGATATTATTGGAGGAAGGTGATATAATGAAGAGGTGAAATGAGTATATAAGAGAATTGTATGATGGGGAAAGGGAAGAATTAACAGAAGAAAGTAACTTAGAAGGTCCACCTATTCTAAAAGAAGACGTCGCTGCCGCTATGAAATATATGAAGAAAGGAAAAACAGCTGGACCAGATGAAATCACAATAGAAGAATTAAAAGTATTGGGAGAATTTGGAGTAGATATATTAACCAAAATGTTAAATGATATTTACAGCAGTGGATATCTACCCAGTGATATGCCGAAATATGTACTTATAGCTATACCAAAAAGACCAGGAGCATATGAATATGAAGATATTCGTACAATTAACCTCATAAACCATATCGCTAAGCTTCTGCTCAGAATCATAATGAGGAGAACCAGAAAGAAAATAAAAATGGAAATTAGTGAAGAACAGTATGAATTTGTGGAGGGAAAGGGCACAAACAATGCAATATGTACATTACGGACACTAATAGAAAGGTCAATAGAGAAACAGAAAGACACATATTTATGCTTCTTAGATTATACGAAGGCATTTGATAAAGTAAAACATGATGAGCTGATTAAAATGTTGGAAGATATCAAATTGATGGGAAAGATTTAAGAATAATAAAGAATATTTACTGGAACCAAACAGCAGCAATTAAAATTGGAAATAAAAAGGGTAGTTACGAACACATAAAGCTAGGAGTACGACAGGGATGTGTCTTGTCACCAGATCTCTTCTCCCTATATAGCGAAGTAATAATGAGAGAGATCATGAGATTCCAGGAATACTAGTTGGAGGTTATAATATAAATAATATACGCTATGCAGATGACACAGTATTGGTGGCAGATAAATCAACAGACCTACAACAATTGTTGGACACTGTAGTAACAGAGAGGCAAGAAAAGGACTCTCCTTGAATATCAAGAAAACAGTAACAATGTTTCTTTATCAAAGAAAATGGCGACACCAAAATGTGACATAGAAACAGAAGGGAAAATTCTTAACCAACTTGATAATTTTAGATACCCAGGAGCATTTATGCCGGTCTCTCTGGCTGTGGGGTTATAACACTTTCTCTCTGTAATCCCGTTTATCACGCAGAGTCTCGTTGCGGAGCGAGAGCTGAGGAGGTTCGACCCCCGCTCGTGACTTGCGGGATACTGAGCCGGCCGCTCAGAAAGCAATGGCAAACTACTGAGCGTAATCTTGCCAAGAGATCAACATACAGCTGAAAGATGCTGGTGTTGACAGCTAAGTCCTGTAAAAAAGGATATGCTAAAAAAAAAAAAAAGAAGCATTTATAACATCAGATGGAAGATGTACAACAGAGATTAGGAGCAGAATAGGGCAGGCAAAGGCCGCATTTCAGAAAATGAAGAGTATCTTATGCAATAAGTCACTATCACTGAATGTAAAAAAGAGAGTGCTGAAATGCTATGTAGAACCAGATTTGCTGTATGGCAGTGAATCTTGGAATGTAAATGAACAAATTAAGAAGAAATTAGAAGCAACAGAGATGTAGTTCCTGAGACGAATGTTACGAATTCCTTGGACTGCCAGAGTAACTAACGACGACTGCCTGAAACAGGCTAATGAAACTAGAACACTATATACAACAATAAGAAAGAGACAAACAGCTTTCTTTGGTCATGTGATGAGAAGAGAGGCATTGGAGAACTTCGTGCGATTGGAAAGATCGAGGGGAAGAGAGGCAGAGGCAGACCAAGAGAAATGATGCTGGATGGATTGAGACGGTGGCACGGAGGAATGTCAGCAGCAGAGTTGATCCAGAAAACCAAATACCGAGATCTGTGGAGAGCCACGAACGCCTACGCCAGCTGGCGGGGCACTTGATGATGATGATGATGATGATGATGATGATGATGATGATGATGATGATGATGATGATGATGATGATGAAGATGACGGTGTCGACTTACTACTGTACTTTTGATTGAGTGAAGTCGACTGTACTACTATTTTTTTGGCTGATTGGCGTCAACTATACTAATGTACTTTGCTTCGGCTGAGCGGTGTCGACTATACTGCTATACTTTTAGCTCAGCGACGTCAACTATACTACTATAATTTTGGCGGATTGGCGTCATCTATACTGCCATACTTTTGACTGAGTGACGTCGACTGTATTATTATAGTTTTTAATGAGTGGAGTCGACTATACTTCTATAATGTTGGCTGCGTAGCGTCGACTACACAACTATACTATTGGCTGAGTGTCGTTGACCATACTACTATACTTTTGAATTAGTGGAGTCGACTATACTGCTATATTTTTGGCTGAGTGGCGTGACTATACTACGTTACTTTTGGCTTATCGGCGTCGACTTTACTACTATACTTTTGACACATTGGTGTTCGTTATACTACTATACTTTTGGCTGAGTGGTGTTTATTATACTACTATACTTTTGGTTGCTTGACATCGACTATACTGCTGTATTTTTGACTGATCCTCGTATACTTTTGACAGAGAGGTATTGATTATACTACTGAACTTTTAGCTGAGTGGTGTCAACTATATTCCACGGGGCGAATGATATAGAGGAAGCACTGGAACAATACGGATAATAGATATAGAGAAAGAGATATATAATATTTGGAAGACAGGCGCTGGAGGAGGGAGCTGAAAGAGAAAGCCAGCAATACCACGTTGGGCATGTTGGTTGAGTAGTGGTTGAGGGACTATGCTCCAGTGGATTGAAGGGAGCGGGAAAATATATGAACACCTAACACAACCGGACCACACACACGCGCACGTGCGCGCGCACGCACGCACACACACATACACACACAGACACAGACACACGCACGCGCGCACACACACAGAGACACACACACATTCACACACAGACACACACAGACACAGACACACACACACACATACACACGTACACACACACACACACACACAAACACAAACACACGCACACACACACGCACACACACACGCGCGCGCACGCACGCACATACACACGCACGCACACACGCACGCACACACACACACATATGCATATACACACATACAGAAGAAGTGTTGAAAAACGGGTGCACTATTTTAACCTGTAGTAATAATGCACAGTACAACTGGACAAAAGTATAGCAATAATGCACAGTACAACCGCATAAAATACAGTAATAATGCACAGTACACCTGGACAAAGGTATAGTAATAATGCACAGTACAACCGCACAAATGTAAAGTAATAATGCACAGTCTAACCGGACAACAATTTAGTAATAATGCACAGCAGTTTCTGCGTAATATTGCCAAATCTGGAAAAGTATGTTAATATGGACATTGTGACACTGAAAAAGTTAGAGGTAAATAAGATCTTTCCTACGGACATAACAATACATAGGAAGAAATGGCGGAGAAAGAAATATAATAGGAAACAAAACAAGAATTAAGAAATCTGAATAACGACGACACAATAGATTGCACGATTGCTTAACATATTTCGCTGCATCTCATCAGGTACATACTGCAGAAATCACACAACATAAAGTGAAGTAATTAGACACATCCTTCCCCCGACAAGGTAGGTTAACCCGGTCAACAAATGCTCGCAGAAGTCGGATGTGTCGGCCTAAAGGTGCAAGAACGCAGCTCTGCTGTAAGCAGTCACAACGCAATGACGTCCGAAAAAAAACTTTCCGGATGAACGCAGAAGAAGAAGACTTAGATATACCCTTCAAATTAATGAATCATTGCAGTATACAACAGTATCTAAAAACGTAAAAGAAGCAAGGAAATATATTACTTTTATTTGTTTAAAGGTAGTGATTGACACACACAGACGACAAATGGAGGGAAAGAGTAGCTATCAAATACAGAGAGATATAAATTTAGATGCATGACTCCAGTTGAGTCATTTAAGATAATATACTTTATCTTTGTCTGTTTCATTTTGTTGCAAAGACTAATTATTTGTGAATAGCAACATTCAATACTGGTTCGCTTAGATGAGACTCAAGATCATACCATGTATCACCCCATCTTGTCAGTTTCAGTTATCGCCTGTCAATACTGCTATTGTCACTTTAGACGAAATGCTTACTGGTTCTGATCACTGATCTAAATAGGCTAAGGCATCGGCAATTAGGCAGTTCCAATCAATTGTGTGCAGACAGGAAGACTTCGTTTTAAATTTGCGATTACCGTCGGAATAACAAATGCTCCGTATTCGAACACTATCAGTTTTAATTATTTCAGCGAAAGTATAATTCACTTAACTGATTCGGTGTGGAAGGAAAATATCTCGCCACATATGAACTCCCATTTGAACAGAAAGTCGATACATCGCCATGCTAAGGTCACCATGTAATTTATTGTGTTTCTGGATATTTTCATCAATGTGTCAGGGTCTTATAATTGGCTCGTTGGCTAACACGTGTGAGACAGTACAAGTATAACGTGATTCGACGTAAGACACAGCAACACAAGTTCTATGGATTTATTGCCACATTAAATACAGAACGATAATTACAGCAATCTACAATATATAACTCACGACGCTCACAACCACAATACAGCTCATAGGTCTGACGCTCAAGATATCAGTCGTTCGGCTTTCAATCACGGAGATTCATACAAACGCCTTGCTCTCATCGCACATGTCCGTCCGGTCTCCAGTCCCAGCTCGGTCTGACCTTAGCACGCCAACTGCCCACTGCCTCTAGTGGTGTCACGTGTCCTGCGTGCGTCTGTCGTCAGCCTGACCGCTGGTCGCGTGTCAGGTAACAATCTTGTCAGCCGGGTGTCGCAACGATGTTGCTGCACAACTATACCATGTTAGGCTCTGACATTCTCCCCGGGTACCTCAATGAAAGATGTCATCTTTCATTCATGCTGTCTGTATATACTGGGGTAGTGTTAACTTCATGTCAGAGACTACTCTTTCCCAGTGTTATGCATGAAAATACATATATGGCATGGAAATATATACAAAAATTGTACGTTGCATTGAAATGACAAATGAAGTAAAACTTTTAACACAACTTAGGTTTCATCCCCCTGATGGCTGGTTACCTCCATTGCAATAATACCCAGTCAGATCAGTAGTTACCAGCTTCACGCATCTACTTCGCAGCAATTTGAAAAAAACGTAATAATATGGTTGTTTTGCAACAGCCATCTAGCCAGACTGAAATACGACTTTACATAAGTCGCATTAAACACTCAAACTCTGACCTCATTTGGCCAGGAGCTCTTATGTTGGTTTGCAATGTTGGCAGCTCTCTGCCATGCTTGGTGGACGCCTACCCGGTGTGTTAACCATTTGAGCAACAAAATGTCTATTTATACAATACACATCAATGAATATGTTTCAAGTTATGGCCCTTGGTGTAATTCGTAAATGCAAGGGAAGTAATTTTGACAATCAAGAAATTCAATAAATGACAATAATTATTTAATTTCTTAGCGTCATTGCTTGACGTTTCTTCATATTAACGAGAAAAAGTCGGTAATATGAATACATTAATCAAGATATGATTCTAAGATTACACTAATCAATTTAAATAAGTACCCAATTGGTGTATTATATTTTATAGATTCAAAAGGATTTTACAATCGTCATAAGTTTTTGAGTATTTGTATATCGTCTGCTAATTTTGCTATACTTTTTAAATTACACAGGAAGTACACACGAAACGCAAAATTTAGTTGCTGTTACACGGTTTGAACACAAATGCTCCCGTTTTCTTTTGTAACGGATAGTTAAATGTTCTCAAAGTTCGTGTTTGATGTTCTAGTATCACAACTATCGGATTATGATGGAATGTTCTTATTTCCGATGTGTTCACAACTTCTGGATAAAGATTGAATTTTCTTATTTCCGAAGTTCAATTGTCGAACATTTTGGATTAAATTCGATGCAGAGGTGGTGTAGAAGTCATTGTTCAGTCCACATTTGCACACGTCGTTAAAATATCACGGTGAAGAAAGTCACTCACAGCTGTCACTGTTAACTGGTAAAGTTCGCTTCTGGTAAGTGGTTAAGCGTCTGTGACACTGTTCTTGGTGTATATTTACAATTAATAATGTTCTCTTTCTAACACACACTACACAATTATACTACACTCATTACATGGCTTGATTAAAATAAGTATATTATACATGTCGGTTTTTTTAACCGTATCACAATTACAATTATAGACCTTACACAGTAGGTGAATAGAAAACATTCACTCATTGGTGGCTGTGTTTTTCTGAGTGTATTAGTACACTCTGCACTCAGACATTGCTTACTGGGTCGGTTGGACAACGGGACAAAAGATCGGCAATTGTATTGATTCTGCCAGAAATGTGACGAACCTCGAAACTGTAATTTTGAAGCTTCAAGGACCAGCGAGCAATCATATTGTTGGATGGTACTCCGGCATTTATATACCGTAATGGACTGTTGTCAGTTTCGATGATAAAGTGACGTCCTAGAAGATATATGGATAGTTTCGTCACACTTTCTACTAAGGCAAGTGCCTCTAATTGCGGAATGGACCATGACCGTTCTCTAGGCCTTAGCTTTCTTGATATGAAACAAATGGGATGCAGGATGTCGTTGTATTCCTGCAATAGGACTGCCCCAATCGCAACGGAGCTAGCATCTGTTCTCAATCTGAAAGGTAAACGAATGTTGGGCAATTTAAGGATGAGATTATTCGAATTCTTATCAGAAAAGTATGTCAAAACTTTATGAAATGCATTTCGTAGGCATTCATCGTGTACAACTTTTTCAGGCTTATCCTTGGTTAGTAAGTTAGAAAAAACCTCGGTCAGTTCTGAAAAATCAGGAATGAATTTCCTGTAATAATTGATCAGTCCCAACAAACTCCGGACTTGTTTCTTATTAGTCGGGAGTGACAGTTTTAGAATTTTGGAGACAATTTTGTTGTCTGTCCTGACAAAGCCATTGGATATTCTGTACCCCAAAAATGATATCTCTTGGTAAGCCATGTTCACCTTTGAAGGCTTCACTGTCAGTCCGTACTGTCTGATACGTTCTAATGTCTGTTCTAGTGTCTTTATATGTTCCGTCATTGTCTCTGTATGGACACAGATGTCGTCAATATAGCAAATGATATTAGGAATGTCAGATAGGAGGAGTCGTGTCATGCGTACGAATGTGGCTGGGGCATTGACTAGCCCAAATGGAAGTTTGCACCATTCGTACAGTCCCCAAGGCGTGGCAAAAGCTGTTAGATGTCTGCTGTCTTCATGTACAGCTATCTGCCAGTAACCTTTAGACATGTCAAGCGTAGTAAAGAACTTAGCGTCAGTCAGTTCTGTCAAAAGATCGTCAGTGTTTGCCATTGGTTCAAGATCTAAAACAGTTATTTTGTTCAGTTTTCGGTAGTCGATGCAAAGTCGTATTGTCTTGTCCTTTTTGCGTACAATGACCATGGGTGAAGAGAAGTCTGATAAGGATCGTCTGATGATGTTGTTTTTTTCTAAGTTGATAATTTCTTGATGTAACTGTTCTTTGTAGTGTAATGGTATTGTGTATGGTCTACATCTTATTGGTGTGTTTGATGTGAGTGTGATGTGATGCTGTACTAATTCTGTTTGTCCTGGGTAGTCTGAAAAGATGGTGTTGTACTGTTGTATCAACTGTTTGCAACTGTTTGTCTCTGCTTGACTTAAGTTTGGATTGATCTTGATTTCCTTCAAGCAGTTTGTTGTGTCTAATGTAGGTGTTGGAATCTCGTCGCTAGAATCGTCATCTTCGTGATCTATTATCACGGTGCAAGCTGTCGTATCGTCTTGTTCGTTGTCTCTGTTGTGGTATGGTCTTAGCATATTTATGTGAAATATTTTGTGTTTGTCTTTTATTAGGATTTCGTAGTCTACAGGTGAGATTTGTCTTGTTACTTTAAAAGGTCCCTGCCAAGAATCAGTCAGTAGCTCTCTGTCACTAGGTAGTAGTAGTAGAACGTCCTGTCCAGGTGTCAATGTTATAGTCCTGTTACCTTTGTCTGCGTACCGTCTGTAAGTAGCACCAGATAGTTTAAGTGCATTTTTAGCAATTTCACATGATTTAATAATCCTTTCACGCAATGATGTTACATACACAAATGATGATATGGGTTTCAGTATTGGAGTAGAATTAGTTAACATTTGGTGATAAATTGTTAATGGGCCTCGTGGTTTGGCACCATAGATTAGTTCAAAAGGAGAGAAACCGGTACTAGAATGTGGTACCTCGCGATAAGCAAAAAGGACAGCTGGTAAGTATACATCCCAGTTGTTGGGGTGATCTTGAGTTACTTTGGCAAGCATGTGCTTCAGGTCCCCATTAAGCTTTTCTATAATCCCGCTAGAGTGAGGATGATAGGGGGTATTGAAAACTTGCTTCACTCCTAACATTTTAGTGAAAGCTTGGGTGGATGCGGCAATAAACTGAGTGCCTCTATCAGACTGGATAGTATCTGGAAATCCAATTCGGGAGAAAATATGGAAGAACACTTCCATGATGTCGTTGGCAGTAATGTTCTTTAACGGGATCGCTTCTGGCCATCTACTACATTGATCAACACAAGTTAGAATATATTTATTCCCTCTAGTAGTTGTATGACTAAGAGGGCCCACAATGTCAACTGATAATTTTTCAAAGGGTCGACTGGCTAAGTCAGTGACTTGTAACTTTGCCTGTGGGTGTTTACCTTTTTTTACTAGTTTCTGGCATGTATCACAACTTCTGCAATATGTTTTTATGTCATTGCAAAATTTTGGCCAATGAAACTGTGTCAAAAGTCTTGACCTGGTTTTAACATATGCCATATGACCTGCAAAAGGTATATCGTGAGCAAGATGTAAAGCTTGCTTGCGATAAGTAGTTGGCAAAACAGTTTGCTTTGTTGTAATGTCACCTCTGGTGTAGTACCTGGTGAGTATATCATTGTGTAAAGCAAAATGCCACTTCGCATTTTTGGTTACTCTTGCCTTTTTGCCGATCAGGTCAAAGTACTTTGACAGTGAAGGATCAGCTTTTTGAGCTGTTATGAATGTTTCCTTCATAGAGTCACTAGGTGGTAACTCTGGGCTAAGCATTTGTATAGCCTCAGTTTGGTTACTTTCATCTTGCACTCTAGCAGTAGCTCTTGTTACTGCGTTCACACACTCAATGACATCAGATGATGATGGAATGATATCGTCAATGATGTGATGAGAACTTAGTGCTGCATTAGCTAACATACATTCAATAGGTGATATGACATTTTCAGTGATGACATTTGGTGGTGATGTGTTATCATCAATACATAGTGATGTTATGTCATGATTATGAGGTTTGTCATTCACCTCTGGTAAATTTCCTATGATTATATCGCACACTGGGTTTGTAAGTGCCGCAACCTTTACTTTCCCGGTGAGGAATGGTGTTTCAATGTATGCCCATGCTAATGGATATTTTTCAATATTGCCTGAAAATGTTCTACATGTGATGTGTCTGCCTGTATAGTCTGTAGGCGTTATGAATGTTGTTTTCAGGCCAATAAGTGTACTTCCGGTGTCGCGAAGTACTGTAGCAAACTTGCCATTAACATACCCGTGATGGATGTCTAATCTGCCTTTTGAGTCTATTACCAAGTTAGCTTCCTCACTGGCAATAGGGATGGCGTGCCCGCATGTTAAGATACCATCTTCATAGAAGGTGTTACAGACAGTGCATTTGTTAGCATTAAATATATCACAAGCTTGTGCTGCATTCACAGGCTGTTTCTCTGGATTTTCGTCTTCTGACGCTGAGCTATCGAACAAGGCGGCATTGGCTTTGTTGGTCATATGCCTGCCTCTACAATCCATGCGATGGTGCCCGAAAGCCTTGCAGAGAAAACATTTACGTTTATTTTTGAACAATTTACGTTCTCTGTCTTGACTGTTTACTATATTTTGCAAGTATGTCTGGTATCCTGGGTTTTGATCGCACATCTCGTTCAAATGGTGAGAAAATTTACAAAATCTGCACTGTCTAAATTTTTCAGAGGTAGGCCTGTTTGGTTTTTGCCTACTATAGTTTTTCTCATAGTTGGCTGCTGCTACCCAGTTACTGTCAGTAGCTTCAGTGGCAAAGCATTGTTTGTTGGCCGTGTAATAGGCCGACCCACGTCTTTCAATTTCTTCCACACTTGTGCATTCATTCTCCTGTAAGAACTTAGAAAACGATGATGGGATAGAAGAAATGATTTTATCTCGAATGATGAGATCTAATCTATCATAACTTTTATTAATTTTGGCTGCTGAAGTCCATTTGCTGAAAACATCTCGGACTAAACAGAGGTAGTCAGAGAACGTTTGAGTTGATTTTGGACTCAATTTACTGAATTGTTCTCTGTAACCTGCCTCGTCTAACATGAAATGTGCCATTATCTTAGATTTAATATAATGGTACTCTTTCCTTAGGTCTTTGGGGATGGTTTCAATGACTTTAAGAGGTTCCCCAGATAGACTCCTCATATAAAGAATATTCCATTCAGAAAGTGGAACTTGGTAATGTTCCATTAAAGTCTCAAAATTTTGAGTAAAGGCTGCTATGCAGTCACCCGAGGTATAGTTACGGACGATACCTTGATACTTCTTATACTGGTTTTCTTTTTCCAGTCTTTCAGATTTCTTTGATTCTTTATTCATCGCAGTCTCAGTGTCAAGTTGTTTCATTTTCAACTGTAATTCTAGTTCTTCTTTCTTACTCTGAGCTGCTATTTCTGCTTTCTTAAGTTCACTGTCTATCTCAGCTTGCTTTGTCTTTGCAGCCATTTCTACTTCGGCTTGCTTTAATGCTGTTTCTGCCTCTATTTGCTTGGCAGCTTTTTCAATCTCTGCCTGTTTCAAGGCTGTTTCAATCTCTGCCTGTTTTAAGGCTCTTTCTGCTGCTCTTTCATCGCGTTCGGCAGCTTTTTCCTGCACAAGTAGGTATTCTGCGTATTTGTTTTCACTCCATTTTGTTAATTCATCACCTTCTAACTTCAATTTTAACCCCATATCGATGAAATCAAATAATGACGACATGATGGAGAAAATACGTCAATGAAAATCAACTACACAAAATATGCTGTAAATGGTTAGTAGAAAATAGTTTACAATTTATTTTACTATACGATGCGTGCCTACTATTGCATACGTAAAGTTAAAGTATAGAAAAATATACTCAAGTGCCCTGGATACGGTGAAGAATGGTAGGACAATCGGGCTAGAAAACTGTAGGGTCGTTACTTCGGAACCACTAATGACCTCTACGGTAAGGTTATGGATGGTACGGAAAAACCTGCTTTATTTTTGGAAGAAAATAAGTTAACGTCTATTTGTTGGTGTGTGCCTGCAAGTCACTAAGTGTTGACTAGGTTTGGATGGCGTTGAGTGTAATTGTATGTCGTAAATTTGTCGTCAACAGTTTCAACAGAAGTTACACTCTTTCCAAAACTCTTTGCGTTCCACAAACTCAATGCACAAAGACAATCTATCTGTATTTGAACAATCAATAACATTGATGACACATCACTTACATCAAGATGACATTCAGTAAGGACATAGACATCAAGTTTACAAGATGGCGACAAGGTCAAAATGGCGACAAACTAACAATGTCGACAAGGTCAAACGGTGACAAATTTCACAAATCACAAATGTTTTACACGTTTACAGGATCAAACAATATGTACTGCACATTTACTAATGGTTTTACACATATTTAAACAATGTAATAATGGATCATACTGAGACTTTCACGATCACATTTACATAGCTATAACCTTGACAAATTTCACAAGTTCAAGAATTATAGTTTTAAATATGAAAGACGAGCAACACACGTCTACATATATTAGGTTCTTAAACAAGGACGAGCAACCCACGTCCACACATGTCAGGGTCTTATAATTGGCTCGTTGGCTAACACGTGTGAGACAGTACAAGTATAACGTGATTCGACGTAAGACACAGCAACACAAGTTCTATGGATTTATTGCCACATTAAATACAGAACGATAATTACAGCAATCTACAATATATAACTCACGACGCTCACAACCACAATACAGCTCATAGGTCTGACGCTCAAGATATCAGTCGTTCGGCTTTCAATCACGGAGATTCATACAAACGCCTTGCTCTCATCGCACATGTCCGTCCGGTCTCCAGTCCCAGCTCGGTCTGACCTTAGCACGCCAACTGCCCACTGCCTCTAGTGGTGTCACGTGTCCTGCGTGCGTCTGTCGTCAGCCTGACCGCTGGTCGCGTGTCAGGTAACAATCTTGTCAGCCGGGTGTCGCAACGATGTTGCTGCACAACTATACCATGTTAGGCTCTGACAAATGTCAATGATCAGTAAACAAAATTTACATTGAAATACTTGTTAGTTTGATTGTATACCATATTTCCAACCTTCTTATTGTTTGGAGCTGAATAAGTAATAACTTAATATGAAATAACCGGTGTTTGTACAGTCTCTCTAATTTTAAAAATAAAGTACATGACGTCATCAAAAATGTGCTCCACAGTCCATCTTGAAGCAATATGCAGCTAATGGCTGTCACCTGCTAAAGTAATTCTTTGCACTCCAAATAGAATGGTGTTATCAACGCAAGAAATAACAACAGGCAATGAATGAATCACCCAAAATAAACGAGAAGTAGATTGTGAGCTTTACTAAAACACGACTACAAGAGACAAATTGGACGTTGCGGCCAAAGCCTTCGTCAGCACAGGACAAACAAATACAAACCAACACAAAACTACATGAAACACACTATGACAATATTAAACTATTAAACTAATTAAAATTAAATGTACTCATCTGAATTCTGTGTCCTGGCTTGGAAAGTCTGACACGCGTAGGGCGCCAGTGGATCAATAGACCGGATGTATGGTACACGGGTCAAAGGTCAAGCGGGAGGGGGAGTGGGGTGGAGACACGTTGCAGAAAGTATTTGGCAATATGCAGAGACTTGTACAGTCATGTCTTAAAGCTCGTG
>OY992894.1:68491672-68544172 GCA_963921405.1 Cepaea hortensis | reverse complement strand
CTGCAGAAACATTGGATATGAATGTACACGCGGCAGGAGAACTGGCAAGGATCGAGAATCTTTTAGCTGGGTCTGGATGAGAATGAATAAAAGGGTGTCAATTGAAAAGAAAAAAAGAATGTTGAAGTGCTAGATAGAACCTGTACTTTCGTATGGATGTGAAGCGTGGACAATGAGCATATAAGCTGAAACATATCTAATGGCAGTAAAATGTGGTTTCTGAAGAAAATGCAAAGAATACCTTGGACATACAGAAAACTCAACAAGCAAGCCCTCAGGAAACACATAAAAATCGTGAAATATTTGGAGAAATTAAATGCAGACAGTCAAATTTGTTTGGGCACATTATGAGAAGAAATAAAGTAGAAAACTTGGTGACAAATAGCAAGATTGAGTGGAAAAGAACACGGGGAAGGCAGAGAAGTAAATATCTGGATGGCTTGGCCACATGGCATGGTCAAGACAAGAACGTAAAGCTGATCCACGACTCTGGTGGTCGAGCAAGATGGCAAAAATGACCACACACGCTTATCGGCATGATGATGATGATGATGATGATGATGATGATGATGGTGATGATGATGAATGATGATGATGATGATGATGATGATGATGATGATGACGATGGTGATGATGATGATGATGATGATGATGATGATGATGATGATGATGATGATGGTGGTGATGATGATGAATGATGATGATGATGATGATGATGGTGATGATGATGATGATGATGACGATGGTGATGATGATGAATGATGATGATGATGATGATGATGATGATGATGATGATGATGATGATGATGATGATGATGATGGTGATGATGAATGATGATGATGATGATGATGATGATGATGATGATGATGATGATGATGATGATGATGATGATGACGATGGTGATGATGATGAATGATGATGATGATGATGATGATGATGATGATGATGATGATGATGATGATGATGATGATGATGACGATGGTGATGATAATGATGATGATGATGATGATGATGATGATGATGATGACGATGGTGATGATGATGAATGATGATGATGATGATGATGATGATGATGATGATGATGATGATGATGATGATGATGATGATGATGATGATGATGATGATGATGATGACGATGGTGATGATGATGATGATGATGATGATGATGATGATGATGATGATGATGATGATGATGATGATGATGATGATGATGATGATGATGATGATGATGACGATGGTGGTGATGATGAGAGACGTTCTACAACAGGCCTTGCTACAAGTCGATGAAGCAGAAGTCGACGGCAGACAAGAAAGAAGTAGGCAGCGATACACAAGAAATGATAACACTGGTTAATGAATATACAGCAATCTGTCAGTGTGTGCAGCCACAGCCAGAGAAAGGATGGGTTATAGATCCATTATAACATACACACATTTAAACATGTTCCTGCTATTCTTCTGTTACGTGATATTTATAAAGTTAGTCACATATCCTTTACAGGACGTCGCAGTCAACCCCAGCATTTTTTTCCTGTTTGTGATCTCTTGGAAAAATTTACTTTCAGTAGTTTACCATTGCTTTCTGTTCGACTAGCATCCATACACATTTCATAAAAAAACAAACGCAAGGCGGTCTGCTGCCAAATCGCCAGCAGTTATTTTTTGAACGCGGTATGCGGGATTACGAACTGCGTCCGCAACTTCTTCGCCACGGAGCAGTTATGTGATAGCGCCATCACATTTTGTTGGCCGGGAGCAAGGAGGAAGAGTTGGCCAATCTTTCCCACAGCTTGGCAAGTGACGAGTCCAGGCGTCGAACCCGTGCTCGTGACATTAACATCGCTGTTCGCTATCAACTTCGCTGGCGAGTTCTCCTCAAAGCCATCACGCATTGTCGATATGGCACGTTGTTGATTTTGTTTGACTTACACAGAGTGTTATGTTTTCTTTATGTGTTCTGTAACTGTTTAAAAAAAAATTATCCAAGTGGAGGGGCTGGTCGAGTGGTGGAGCGACTGGCCGAGTAGAGGGGTTGTGGCCGAGTGGAGGTGCTGCCCGACTGGAGTGACTGGCCGAGAGAAGCAACTGCACGAGTGGGGCGACTGGTCGAGTGGAGCGACTGGCCGAGTGCAGCGACTGACCGAGTGGAGCGACTAGCCAAGTGGAGGGGCTGCCCAAGTGGAGCGACTGGCCTGGTGGAGCGACTGCCCAAGTGACTAGAATGCTGGCTTCTCCTTCAAGAGACCCGGGTTCGAATCCTCGGTAAGGTGTGGATTATTTTTCTGTCAGGGGTAAAAGAGAAAACCCTAACCTGCACAGTTCGTAGCGACTGCACTAGCCAAGCGGCTTTAATCCCTCAGGATCAAGAAGACACCCCCCCCCCCACCTCCCCACACCGTCCTACACTGCAAGGAATTATAGGCAATAGGTGACAAATCCCCGGAGTAATTGTATATTAACGTCTTCTGCTGCTATTGTTGTTGTTGTTGTTGTTGTTGTCGTCGTCGTCGTCGTCGTCGTCGTCGTCGTTGTTGTTGTTGTTGTTGTTGTTGTTGTTGTTGTTGTTGTTGTTGTTGTTGTTGTTGTTGTTGTTGTTGTTGTTGTTGTTCGTGAATCCCCCGAAAGACTGAGTTTTAACTTCAAATGCTTGATCTAGTGTAGATCGGCTCAGACCTGAAAAGGATGACATCTCTCGGAGTGAGCTTGGTGTAGAGACTTGTCTCCCGATTCGGTACCGAAATACCACCTCTACATGGACCATGTTGCAGCGTTCTCCTTCCCCTCTCCACCATCAGAATCCAACAGGGTGTGTAAAACCGGTAATGCAACTTCACACCTCAAGCCACATTGGGATACAAACAGGCGATTCAGCTCAGCACGTACGGGCTGTATGAGATTAGGCCTAGATGTGTAAAGTTTTCTCAACACGTTTCAATTACTTCAGTATCTACAGACTACAACTACATACGCGGATGGAGATAATACACGTTATACATAATCCAATGGCAAATACTTCAGCGCAGGGTTTTGTTTCCACGCTCACTCGCTTTGAACTCAAACGCAGTCTATACACGCTACTCTTAGTATCACTGGACTGAATGCTGCGTGTGAATTAATTTTCCCTATTACAATTGTCCCTTGCCATCAGTCGAACCCACTCCGACTTCAGAGGCGCATGTAATTTAAGTCCCCATGCCAAGGACGAGAAGTCAATATTTTAATCCAACTGATTGTCCTTTACCTGGGGACTTAAATTACAAGTACCTCTGAAGTCGGAGTGGGTTTTCTTGACGGGGAGGGACACTTGTAATAGGGAAAGACGACCCACATGCAAAATTCAGTCCAATGCTACTAGAAGTGTGTATGGACTACGCTTGGGTTGAAAGCGAGCCAGCGCAAACAATATATACGAGGGAGCTTCAAATGAAACCTTAAATGTTGTGTGTGCGCGCGCGCACGCGTGTATGTGTGAATATATTCTGAAAAAATAAAGAACAAATGCATCATTTTTCGATGTAGTCATCACTGCGTTCAATGCAAGTACTCCAGCGCGGATAAAGTGCTTGAATTCCTGTAGAAAACATTATCTAGTGTCAATACTCGGTGTGCCTGACGGTGGTAAACTGTATGTCACAGAAATAACGTCGTTTAAAACTTCCTACTACACTCATACACTTGCTGGACTGACAGACATGCATCACCATACTGGAATTACCTTCGCCGATGAATTTCTCTATGTTTCCACCCTTGACTGATCAAACAATTGATAACAGAACACTGCTCCTCTTTAATGCATATCGAAAGTGGGGCGGCCATCTTTAAAATGTCCTTGTGACGTCACTGTGTTCGTCTGCACCGTGACATCACGTGCTGAACACTCTTGACATCCGTAACAACAATATTAGCAGGTTACAAGATAATGGCATGGTTATTGTGATGTGATTTCTATCACGTTGTGAGGTTTTCTTTTGAAGCCCCCTCATGTGTGTGTGTGTGTGAGAGTGAGTGAGTGAGTGTGTCTATATATATATATATATATATATATATATATATATATATATATATATATATATATATATATATATATATATATATATATATATATATATATATATATATATCAGGTTCTTTACAGAACGTGGCTCTGACGACGACTCGCCGATCACATTCTCAATTCTGTGCCAATTGTCCTGGCTCGTGTAATTTCGTGCTCAAGGTGTCTGCAATGCCCTGTGTTCACATCTGCTCTCCCCCCCACCCCCCCCCCCCACCCCCAGAACCATGAATTCCAGCACTGCCCTTTCTAAACCGCCAAGAATTCTAAAATGGGCAAAGTATTTCACTTTCCACGACAAGAGAGTGATTACGCGCGAGACAGAGACAGATTATAAAAGACACGTTAGTAATGAAAATACATGTGGCAGGAGATCTCACAAAGGATTAAGAATCTCTTCGGTGGGCTATGACGAGAGAGTCGTTCTTCAAATGGCCTGCAATATGATGATGATATTGAGGATGAGGATGAGCATGATGATGATGATAATGATTATGATGATGATGATGATGATGATGATAATGATGATGATGATGATGATGATGATGATGATGATGATGATGATGATGATGATGATGATGATGATGATGATGATGATGATGATGATGCTCAAGATGGAAATAACCAATATAATAATAATTAAAAAAAAAAAAAAATACAAGAAACCATGAAAGCGTTACTTTTAAAGATAATAAGTACACAGTAAAAGTTGCCACTGGTGAAGACATATGTCTTTAGTGTGATCCGGACAAATTGTAAGACGTAATATAACACGACGTAATAGAAAAACACCACATAATAGAAATAGAAGTAATAGTACAAGACATAATAGAACTAGACGCAGTAGAACAAAACGCGATAGAACAAGTCGTATTAGAAAAAGACGTATTATAACATAATTTAATATAACAAGACGGGACAGAACAAGACTTATAGAACAAGAGGTAACAGAACAAGACGTAATAGAACACGATTTAATAGAACAAGAAGAGATAGAACAAGAAAAAATAGAACAAGAAGCAATTGACCAAGACGTAATAAAACAGGACGTAACAGAACTTGACGTAAAACAAACAACGACATAGAACAAGACGAAATAGAACAATACATAATACAGCGAGAGGTAATAAAACATGACATAATAGAACTTAACGTAAAACAAACAACCACATAGAACAAGACGAAATAGAACAATACATAATAAAGCAAGACATAATGCAGCTTCACGTAATTGAACAATGAATAAGACATAATAAAACAAGACGTAATAGAACAGGACGTAATAGAACATAACACAATAGAAAAGAAAACATAATAGAGCAAGACGTAAAAATACACAACGTACTAGAACATCCATCCATCATGTGCCATGCCGATAAGCATGGGCGGTCATGTCTTGCCATCTCACTCGATCACCAGAGTCGTGGATCAGCTCCGTGTTTCTGTCTCCACCATGCCATGTGGCCAAGCCATCCAGGTATTTACTTCTCGGTCTTCCCTTGGTCTCTTACCTTCGATCTTGCCAGTTGTCACCAAGTTCTCAAAGTCATTTCTTCTCATAACATGCCCAACAAATTTTGACTGTCTACGTCTAATGACTCTAATCAGTTTACGATCTTCATTTTTTTTCTTGAAGGATTTGTTCATTGGTTTTTCATGTGTACTAGAACAAAGCATATTAAAACAAGACATAATAGAACAAAACGTACTAGAACACAACGAAACGGAGCAAAACGTAATAGAACAATAATAGAACAACACATAGTATTTGTTATATATATATATATATATATATATATATATATATATATATATATATATAGAGAGAGAGAGAGAGAGAGAGAGAGAGAGAGAGCGAGAGAGAGAGAGAGAGTGAGAGATTGCTATAGATTCCGTCAATTGTCTGCAATCTATACTGTATAATCTGCATATTTACAACAATATGTGCTTTATATGTCAGCAATTTGATCACAAACAATTAAGTGAAGTCTAATCTATGTGTTAACAAGATCATTTTAAACTTCTCAAGACTTAAAAGGAAGATGGCTGCTGGCTTTCACAACCATGCCAATGTATTGCTACACAAAACATATATTTTCCAACAATTCTTTCTTATAAAGCCAATTTGATTATCTGCAGTGTCTGAACTCAGGGTGTCGTGTCAACCCCTCCGGCCAACCAGCGTTTAATTACACCGGAGAGATAATGTGGACGGGAAATAAATAGGTTTGTTCACGAACGCTCACTTGCGGCCCCCTGGGTAGAAAGACTCTTCTGGCGGTGCAAGAAACACGAGAGGTGATCAGAGGCCTGTCCATGGGCGATTCCAGGATTTGTAACGGAGGGCTGGCTTCAGGTTCAACGGGCAGTTTTGGAAAAGTAGAAACCTACGTTTGTTTTGAACGCAGAGCCAAGACTGTATTCTCGCATTTGTGGGTAATAACGATGGTACCAGAACAATTTATGGATAATAACGTTGATACCAGTACCATTTATGGATAATAATAATACATGTACCATTTATGGATAATAACAATAATCTATGTACCATTTGTGGATAATAACAATAGTGTTTGTTTTTGCGTATCCTTTTACAGGACTTAGCTGTCAACAGCAGCATCTTTCAGCTGTCTGTTGATCTCTTGGCAAGATTACGCTCAGTAGTTTGCCATTGCTTTCTGAGCGGCCGGCTCAGTATCCGCAAGTCACGAGCGGGGGTCGAACCACCTCAGTTCTCGCTCCGCTGCGAGACTCTGCGTGATAAACGGGATTACAGAGAGAAAGTGTTGTAACCCCACAGCCAGAGAGACCGGCAAATAACAATAGTACCTGTACCATTTGTGGATAATAACAATAATATCTGTACCCCGTGTGGATAATAACAATAATACAGGTACCATCTGTGGATAATAACAATAACACATGTACTCTGTGTGGATAATAATAATAATAATAATAATAATAATAATAATAATAATAATAATAATAATAAATGTACCCTGTGTTGACAATAACAATAATACTTTTATCATATGTTGATAATAACAATAATACCTTACCATTTGTGGATAATACCAATAATACATAACTTGGATTTAGGAAAAACAAAGGATGCACAGATGTAATTTTTGCTCTTAGACAACTTATAGAAATATCAATCGAATTCAATGAAACACTCTACTTAGCCTTTGTAGACCAAAAAAATGGCATTTGATAGAGTAGATAGAAACAAACTGTGGGAAAGACTTGAACAATATGGATTGAGTACACATCTAACAAACCTATGTAAAAGCTTATACAACAACAGTGAATGCATAGTGAGAGCAACTGGAGGGCACTCAGAACCCTTCACCATAAGATCTGGAGTACGACAAGGTTGTGTTATGTCCCCTCTCTTGTTTATAACATATATAGACAACATATGTAAAGAAACCAGCCTAGCAGAGACAGCAAGAATACCGCATGACGAGAACATAGAAGAAGAACCATCTGCAAATCTAACCATTAGAGAACTCCTGTTTGCGGATGACCAAGCACTAATAGCAAAATCAGAAGCTGAATTACAAGACCACATGAATAGTCTAAACGAAATGTGTAGGGACTATAACATGAAAATTAGCACAAGTAAAACAGACTATAACTAAAGAAGAAAAAGCAACAACGATTCACCTAACCAGTGTTTCCCAACCTTTTTTGTGCCATGCCCCACTTAAGCCTTTCTAAAATTCATATTGCCCCCCTCCCCCGCCCCACGCCCCCCCCCCCCCCCCCCCCCTCAACATATACATTATTTTTAATATTCAAAAATTGAAATGTTCACTAAAGAAACTTGAATGATAGGTTTTAGGAAGAAATCACTAGGTAATTATTGAGCAAACACAGTAAGTAAATTTTCAAAACATATAATGGAGACCTGAAATTCAAGTACAAAATAATTTTAATGAAAGATTTTTCTATATTATTTTAATTATTAGTAATTATTTATTATTTAAATTTAGTGAGATCCTTGCGCTTGATGCTTGCTGCAAAGAGATCTTATGTCAGGTTCCAATTTAGTTAACTTCAGTCTCAAGTCTCCCCGTTTTGTTATATTCAGCCGATTTCTTCCATTTTCGAATTGCCCCCCTTAACAGTCAAATTGCCCCCCTGTGGGGCGTGGGCCCCACGTTGGGAAACACTAACCTAAACGAACACCACTTGAAACAAGTAAAGAGTTTCAAGTACCTAGGAAGTATAATATCATCAAATGGCATATCAGAAGACGAGATCGAAAATAGATGCAATAATGCAAACCAAATCATTGGACAACTGGCACCAATAATAAAGAACAAACATGTATTAATAACTACTAAGAAAGCACTTTACAACACAATCTTCCTACCAACTCTATGTTACCAATGCCAAACCTGGACAATGACAGAAAAAGAGAAAAGAAAAATCACAACAGAAATGAGATTCCTGAGAAGAATTTTTTTTTTTTTTTTTTTTTTTTTTTTTTTGCGTATCCTTTTACAGGACTTAGCTGTCAACAGCAGCATCTTTCAGCTGTCTGTTGATCTCTTGGCAAGATTACGCTCAGTAGTTTGCCATTGCTTTCTGAGCGGCCGGCTCAGTATCCGCAAGTCACGAGCGGGGGTCGAACCACCTCAGTTCTCGCTCCGCTGCGAGACTCTGCGTGATAAACGGGATTACAGAGAGAAAGTGTTGTAACCCCACAGCCAGAGAGACCGGCCCTGAGAAGAATACGCAACGTATAAAGAAGAGATAAGATCAGAAATAAAGAAATCAGGACTAGAGTGAGTGTTATAGCTGCACTAGATTTAATTTAAAAAGTCGCTTAAAAAAGTCGACAGGGTCGACTTCATTGCACCGGGGTTTATCCCATATGGCTCAGTCTCCTTCGGCAGCGCCGAAAGCGTCGCACAAAGCATGAACTCCGTAGCTCTAGCGACGACCCACAGGAGTCTCCGAAAAATTTAACCCGTGAACTAAAGGACGCGGCCCGAAATCGAACCCACAACCTTCGGAGCCCGAGTCAAACGGCTTGACCACTTATCCACGGAGACTCCCTAGATTTAATTAGAAGGCATCAAGTCAAATGGTTTGGCCATGCATGTAGGTTACCAACTAACAGTATACCACATCAAGCAATGATGTACAGACCAGAGGGAACAGAGGAAGAGGCCGACCACGTAAACGATGTACGCAGGGAATAACAGAGTCCATGGGAATATCGATACGTGAAGCCCATAAGCAGGCACTCTCCCGCTGTTTATACTTCACCTCGACACCGCAAGGTACAAGAGGAACATGATCAGATGAGATGAGAGAACAATAATACATGTACCCTGTGTGGATAATAACAATAATACCTTTACCATATATGGATAATAACAATAATACCTTTTCATTTGTGGATAGTAACAATAATGCCTGTACTATTTGTGGATAATAACCATAATATACGTACTTTTTTGCATATCCTATTTACAGGACATCGCTGTCAACACTAACATTTTATTGCTATTGTTGTCGTCTTGGCATGTTTTACGTTCAGTAGATTGCCACTGCTTTCTGAACGACCGGCTTTCATACCAACACGTTAAAACCCCAGCGTGACACGGTCTGCTGCCAAATCTGTCACCGCTGTGTTTCGAACGCGTAGTAATCGGCATTACGAATTGTGTCCGCAAGGCCATCGCCACGGAGACGGGCAATGCAAGGTATAGCAAACGAATAAATCTATTACATGCCCCGAAGCCTAGGATCAATCAATCATGTGCCATGCCGGAAAGCATGGGCGGTCATGACTCGCCATTTCACTCGATCACCAGAGTCGTGGATCAGCTCAGTGTTCCTGTCTCGTCCATGCCATGTGGCCCAGCCATCCAGGTATTTTCCTCTCGGTCTTCCTCTTGGTCTGTTCCCTTCTATCTTTCCAGTTGTCACTAAGTTCTCCAATCCATTTCTTCTCACAACATGTCCAAAAAATGTTGACAGTCTACACCTAATTTCTCTAATCAGTTTACGAGTCTCATCTGTCTCCTGTAGTACTTGGTCATTGGTTTTTCTATCTGTCCATGGTATTCTTTGCATTTTCCTCAGAAACAACATATCTGCAGCCATCAGATGTTTTTCAGCTTGACTGCACATTGTCCAAGTTTCACATCCATACAAAAGAACAGGCTCTATGTATCCCCTCAACACTCTTTTTTTCGTTTCAATTGACATCTTTTTATTGGTCAGAATGTTTTTCATCTTGATAAAGGCTACTTTCGCAATGGCAATTCTTGTTCTAATCTCTTCAAGGCATCTCCCATCAGATGTTATGACTGTTCGAGATAATTGTATCGATTCACTAGTTGAAGAATATTCCCATTTACTTGTATATTACATTGTGGTACTTCGTCCCTCCTGTGACGACCATAATCTGCGTCTTTGTACAATTTAATTCTAACCCCAGTTGCTCACTGTGTACAACAACCGCATCTACTAATTGTTGCAGATCATGCGTATTGTCTGCAATCAATACTGTATCATCTGCATATCTAATGTTATTGACGTTTCGTCCTCCAATGCTGATTCCATTTATATTTTCTACATTTCTGAAAATATTTTCACTGTACAGGGAAAAAAATATCTGGAGACATTACACATCCATGCCTAACACCTCTCTTTTATAGGCTGATATTGTCCCACTTCATTATCAATCCTTATTGCAGCTTGTTGTTTCCAATACATGTTTTTTATAAGTCTAATGTCTTTCCCATCAATTTGTAGATCTGCAAGCATATCCACCATGTTTACATGTCTAACTCTATCAAAATCTTTTGTGTAGTCAATAAAGCAAAGATGTATATCCGTGTTTACTTCTATAGCACGTTCAATAACTGTTCGCAGCATATACACAGCATTTACTGTACCCTTTCCTTCTACAAACCCACATTGTTCTTCCCCTATTTCAGGTTGTATCTTCTTCCTCACTCTTTGCATGATAATTCTTAGCAAAATCTTTGTGATGTGACTCATTATACTAATTGTTCTATGTTGATCACATTCCAAGGTTCCTGATTTCTTTGGGATTGCAATAAATACAGAGTTACATAATTCAGAAGGTATACCTCCAGTATCGTATAATGTGTTCAGCAGTCTGGTGACTTGATCTAGTCCATATTCTTCTAAAGCTTTAATCATTTCTGTTGTGATGTTATCTGCACCTAGGACAGGCTTATACAAAACGAGCTTAGCGTACTCCGAGCTCAGCTGTGGAACAATCTTCCGCCAGAAATCGAAGACATCACCAATCCTTATACAAGTAATCGCAAACTATTCGAACATAATAAAACCCTAGCATAACAGTCAGTCCCCTATTGGTGGGACAGTATGTTCACCATAGCTATTGAGAATGACTACATCAATAATTATTATTAGTAGTTCATGTAGTATTGAGTTTTTGTACATGTCCAGTGTTGTTATAATGCGTATTTTATATTGGTGTTGTTCTTATTTAGTCTCATAAGTGATGTATGGATGGAATAATGTATGAAAGAGAGTGATAGAAGGGCAGAATGTTAGACGGGTCTGCGTGTCCAATTCTTAACCCTTTGAAAATATAGTTTGTCTGTTCGTTCGTTCCATGCAACTTTCAACCATCCATCTAATTACCCACCTTTCAATCCTTTCAGCCATTTCGTTCATTTCTTAAGCCATCCATCCATCTATCTATTCATTCATTACCCTCTCTTCCACGTAGTCAGACAGTTTTCCATAAACTCATCCATCCATCCATCCATCCATCCATCCATCCAGGAACCCATCATTTTGTCTGCCCGTCGGTCTGTCCGTCTTTTCGTCTATCTGTCTGTCTGCCTCTCAGTGTGTCTGTCTGTATTTCCAAATATCATTGCCAAGATCGAGCCATCATTCAGTCAGGTTGTATCTCCTTTTTATCTGCCTATCTTCAACTTAACCACAGTCTTATCTGTTTGTCAGCCTGTGTGTCTATAGATCTATCTGTGTATGTGGATTAATCGAAATGTTATTCTGTCAGTCTGTCTCTGTGTGTGTACAAAATAGATGTGTTTCTTATCCATCATTGTAGACACGTATCAGTGTTTCTTGTACCGTCACAGAACGGATATGAATGCTAACACCAGATATATACATATATGCAAACAAAGGATTTTGGAATCGCGTATAATTATCCGCAACAGGCAGAGTGTAGTTTTGTCGCCGGAAGCCACGCAGCGCGCCTGTCAGGAAACAAGCAGGATCAGCCTATGTTTCGCTTCCGGTGCCGCCGTCACTAAAGAACGATTTGAAGTTATCAAGTGTCCAATTACCGAAACGCGGGAAACAAGAAGTGTCCATGTCTGAAACTGTTCTGAACACATCACAATTAGGCCTCAGATAATTTGCCCGACTGTGCTTCTAACTCGACAGTCTTGGCAAAGATCAGCAGTGAAGTTTGTCCCTCTAGATCAGCGATTCTCAAGTTATTTTGCATGCGTCCCTGAGGTAACATTTGTTCGAGATCCCCCAGCCATGACATACATTTTCAAAATATAGCAAATTAGGAAAAGACTAAGAAATAGACGCAGTCCAAGAAACACTTACACGAGGCAGGTATACAAGGAACACTGGTCAGACTTAAGCAGAAGTAAACATAACTGTAGAGAAGAGGTGACAGTTAAGTTACACGATCAGAGCGTCCTGTACCGCAGGTCTTCAACAGATAATAGATATATGTACTACTCGCCTGGTATATATTGGAATAGTTAATAGATATATGGGCTACTCGCCTGGTATATAATGGAATCCATCCATCCATCATGTGCCATGCCGGTAAGCGTGGGTGGTCATGTTCTGCCATCTCACTCGATCACCAGAGTCGTGGATCAGCTCCGTGTTTCTGTCTCTACCATGCCACAAGGCCAAGCCATCCAGGTACTTGCTTCTAGGTCTTCCCCTTGGTTTGTTTCCCTCGATCTTACCAGTTGTCACCAAGTTCTCCAAATCATTTCTTCTCATAACATGCCCAAAAATTGAGTATAATGGAATAGATAATAGATATATGTGCTACTCGTCTGGTATATATTGGAATAGATAACAGATATATGTGCTACTCGTCTGGTATATAATGGAACAGTTAATAGATATATGGGCTACTCGCCTGGTATATATTGTAATAGATAATAGATATATGGGCTATTCGCCTGGTATATAATGGAATATATAATAGATATATGGGCTACTCGCCTGGTATATATTGGAATAGTTAATAGATATATAGGCTACTCGCCTGGTATATAATGGAATAGATAATAGATATATGGGCTATTCGCCTGGTTTATAATGGAATAGATAATAGATATATGGGCTACTCGCCTGGTATATATTGGAATAGATAATAGATATATGGGTTACTCGCCTGGTATATAATGGAATAGATAATAGATATATGGGCTACTCGACTGGTTTATATTGAAATAGATAATAGATATATGGGCTACTCGCTTAGTGTATATTGGAATAGATAACAGATAAAAAACAAGGGGGTCAGTATGGCTGAATGGATAAGAGCGTTCGTTCGTAAATTTCCGCTGTGCTGATGCCGAGGTAGCAGGTTCAACTCCTAATCCGATCAATTGGACTGAAAGGCTGACCTCTCGTCCTTGACTTGAGGACGTACATTACAAGTACCTCAGAAGTCAGAGTGGGTTCGCCTGCTGACGAGGGACACTTGTTATAGGAAAATCTGATCAACATGCAAACTAATCAGTCCATTGCACTAGAAGTAGCAGCACGTATATGGACTAAACTTGAGTTCAACCTGAGGGACGAAAAAAAAAAAAAAAAAACAACTAATACACAACCAGCAAGAAATAAGACGTTACAAATACTGGCATTTTGTCCAAAAGACTTGAAAAAATAATCTGGCTCAGTATCTGACATCAAGTCTCGATCTTCTGGAACCATCGGCTCAAAACATTAGCCTTCTGGAATCTGTGTTTAAAAAGTGGGCAATTTTGATAAAATACGTGTTTTCAAACGGAACAAATGTGATAGTACAGATGAACAATAATTTATCTCCGAACTTAATCCTAGACCATTCTCTCTGATGAACATGACAGTGCTGGACGTTTTGCGATAAACATCTCAGGTCTACTTCTCCGCTTTCGCAGGTACAACAATTTCTCTCTTAGCGCGTTTTGGCCACGCAGACTAATGTGTAGGGCCAGGAATTGCTTACGCGTCTAATGAAGTCTGGAACCCTGCCGCTTCACAGAAAGCGAAAATAATGGTAAACAAGGCAGGATCGACAGCATAAACTGTTTACACTCCAGCCGAAACCAGAACTCCACGAGCGGCCAACGAGAGAGAATACCTCTAGCAACGTGCTGCTAGCAGTCCGTGGCGATGTGCTAACGTTTATGAACAAGATGTTCGTGCAGCTTTTAAACGTCTCTAAACATCCACGAGCAACGAAGCTCATCTGGTTATGTCACAAGCACTGTCTGCCATCAATCCCTCGGGCTATCACGTTCTTTTTGTTCTTCTTTACTGTTTTCTTTTTTAAAAATTGTTTTCGCTGGAAGTAACGTGGGTGTGCTGTTCCACTTCATCTTCATCTTGTCCAGCCGAAGACGGCTTGAATAAACGGTATGTGCAAACACTGCCAAGTGGGTTGCAGTAGCTCCCATTTTTTAGGTTCAATATAAGCAAAGGTTACTTCCTGCCAGCTGATGTAAGTATGTTTCCAGCCAATATAAGCAAAATTGAGGCGCAGTTTAGTTTTGTGTATACAACTACAAACAAACTTGAATTACCCGGATGTGTGGGACAAACTCACACAACAAAGCGACGAAGGATGCCTGTTCAACCATTGCCAAAAATAGGAAGCGGAAATACAGAAGACATCTTTTAACTCTTCGAAAATTGGCTTCCGTTGGCAAAAATGTTGGAGTTCGTCCAGTGTTGGTGTGGGGGGAATTTTTCTTAATACCTAAAGATTTGGCCAGGCACTATCTTAACTGGCATTTTGTGGTTTACATACTTCTTATAAATTCTTGATGGGAGCCAATGCCAATATTGAAAATTCGTCTCGATGTAAATTTGAAGCCATGACCTCTGGGCAGGCAAATTTCTACCCACAACCCAACCGTGGCTGTCTCTTCTTTTGGGAAGGCCCAGCATTTTAATGTGTCTTTTCCTTAAAGTTTTCATTGGTGTACTTGTAACGCATAATCCTGTAAAGCAACCTTTTTTTTTGGCTACCCCATATCTTAATCAATTAAATTCGTAAATAAACCCTTTTTCTGGCTATCCGACATCCGAATCATGTATATAAGCAAATGACCCCTTTTCTGGCTATCCTACAATATAACAATGTAAATATGCAATGAACACTTTTCTTACTGTCCAACACCATAATCATGTAAATAAGTAAAGGTCCATGTTCTACCTATCCTATGATATATCATAATCACGTAAAAATAAGTGAAGACACCCATTCTGGCTATCCTACATCCTAATTATGTAAACAAGTAAAGGTCTATTTTCTACCTATCCTACATCATAACCATGTAAGTAAATAAATACACACAAATGCACAAATATGGCTATCCTGCATCATAATCACGTAAATAAGTAAAGAACACTTTTCTGGCTGTCCTATGTCATAATCATACAAACAAATAGACACCTTTTCTGGCTATACTAAAATATAATCACATAAATAAATAAAGACCTCTTTTTCTGGTTATCCTGCATCATAATCTTGCAAAGAAGTAGACACCCTTTCAGACTATCCTACATCATAATAATGTAAATAAATAAAGACACCGTTTCTGGCTATCCTCATTTATTGGCACCTTTCCGTTTTGACAGACGATAGTTTGGTACATTGTGCTTCAAAAAGGCTTAATAACTACGACCCATGGCGGTGGCGACTATGGCTGGTAAGGCCAATTCTTGCTGCAAATGTTTGCCCACAGTAGATGCATGTGAAAACATGGTCATTTCCACCATTGTGCACCATCTTACGTCTCTCACGCTCTGTGTTGTGCTTTATCTGCAATCATTTTCTCCTTTGTCTTTATTCCATTTCTGATAGTTGCCCTCCATGCAACACGTTCAGCGGCGACGTGCTCCCAATGTGCATTATCAATGCCTGTATCAATCATGTCCAGCTTACACACATCTTTGTATCGTAGTAGAGGCCGACCCTGAGATCTCCTACTCGTCTGTAATTCACCAAAAAAGATGTCCTTTGGTATTCTACCATCATCCATCCTCCTAACGTGTCCTATCCATCTAAGTCTACGAAGACTGAGCATAGAATACACCGTCACACAACCTGATCTTTCCAATACTTCAGTATTTGTGATTTTGTCTTGCCACTTAATACCAAGAATTCTTCGCAGACACCGCATATGAAAGCTGTTTAAACGTTTTTCTTGGCGTGAGTGAGTTGTCCAGGTTTCACTGCCATAAAGAAGAGTACTAAGGACACAGGCTTGGTAGACGAGGACTTTTGTTTTGGCAGTAAGCTTCCTGTTCTCCCAGACTCTTTTTGCTAACATGTTCATTGTTGTTGCTGCCTTGCCAATCCTGATGTTGATTTCCTGATCGAGGGATAATTTGCTATTTACCTCTGTTCCTAGATATGTAAAATGGTCTACTATCTCCAGTTCGGCGTCGTCAATAAAGATTGATGGTACACCATGTGAACCTTGTGACATAATCTGTGTCTTCTTTTTGTTAATTGTTAAACCAAATTCAGAACAAGCATTGGAGAATGCAGATAGTAGATCTTGTAAGTCTTCCTCAGAGTGGGTCGTAATTGCAGCATCATCAGCAAAAAGCAAATCTCTGATTAGTACCCTCCTAATTTTGGTCTTGGCCTTCAATCTCTGAGCATTATAGAGGCCACCATCGTGAGTGAATGTATATACCGTCATCCTGATCACGAAAGGCATATTTCAGTAGAAGTGAAAAGTATATCCCAAAGAGGGTGGGGGATAGTACACAACCTTGCTTAACTCCACTCTTGATTTCAAACTCTTCTGAGTGGGGCTGGTCTGGTTCGCTAGATCAGTTCCGCGTCTAGCGTTCGTTGTCTCGGATGGCTGTGTGAGGTGCACCAAAATGGGATCTTCCCAGCCAACGTGAGTTAGCGAGGCAGGCGTTTCAAGAATGTAACCGCATCGTGCAGCCAGGGTCGTGGTTTGAGCGGGCAAAAGAGCAAAATTTGTACGACCGTTCGACAAAGTCTCGATAAGCGCCCACTCTCTCTCGATGAGTAGTGGGCCTGCAGTCAGTAAGCTGGTATAGCTTTTTTTTTCGGTTAGTCCTGCCGGCGTAGCTTGAAAGCTCGTCCACCTTGCCGTGGTGGGGGAGCTTGCGTGTCCCATCGACCCCATGTGCTTGCCGATGGGTGAAAAATACATATCGGACGGCTCGTGGGATAGGGACCAGACTAAGAGAGACACAACCTGCTGCTCTGCAGGTAAGACTGAGGATAGCAGTCAAAATCAGGCAAACGATCCCTAAATCTCAGTCCGGGCATAACCTCTAAGGTTCCCATCCGAGGTGTATGGCTGAACGCCTCTAAGCCATAAACTCTCGGAAGTGAGAGCCTGGCCGACACAAACTTACATCAAAATTGTGATGATGTGCTGACAACGCTACATGCTCAGCGCAGATTCGTTCGATGGCTCTTAGCTGGGGGATATGAGGTATCCCCGGATGAAAGGGCCTGACCGTTACTCGCCCACAGACGAACGGAGGTAAGGTGCTGAGCCGGCAGCACATGTAGCCTACCTCGTGAGTGAGTAAAAAAGGTGGAAAAACACCTCGGTCGCACGTCTCGCAGTCGTCCGATAGTCTGTAACCACACTCATGGAGTGAGTGTAGTCAAAGGTGGAAAATTGTCTCGTTGACACGAAATGGAACGCCTGTCTTGCGAATCCATTACGTGGCAGCCCGAAGCGAAAGCTTGCTGTGTGGAAGCCGAAACAAGAGTCTCGAAACCCGAGGAAGGCTAACCTCATTAAAAAATGCCCGCCGGAAGCCGGAAGTGTCGTCCTACGGGTGGCAAACTAAAAATTGACACTACGCATTTACGTCCGAGTGAAACGTCTCGTCCGAATGTCTCTCGTGCTAGGAACAGCTCTGACTACCTAGTTTCCGAATGCCGCTCTTGTTCGGAACAGCTCTGACTAGGTAGTTTTCCGAATGTCTGTCGTGCCTGGAACGGCTCTGACGGGCGCAACGACAAGCACATGTCCGAAAACTCGCTGAGTGGATACCGTCTGCAAACCTGTCTGGTTTGTGCGGGAATGACCCGGGGCAAACAAAATGACCAATATATTGAAGTGAGGATTTAAAGCAGCCATGAGCAGGACGTGACGATTCCCTCGGCTAGCCCAGAACCAGGGCGTTATGTGTCGGCCCTGCAACTATGGAAGCAACCTTGGATGGCGGAAAATGCTATGGACTGTCCCTGCCTTCCTTTGAGGGATGACCGTTGTCTTCGACCGTTCTAACTTGGCCAGCATGTTTGTAGATGGCACCACAAAAGTGAGAGTCTCCCAGGAATGCTACCTGGTCAAAAAAGCACGCTAAAGTCGATGTGTTGGCCTGCGGGTTTCGGCCCAAGGGCGCATAACAGACACACCGCAATCACATCTGAAAAAACACTCCGGATGAACGAAAAGAAGAAGAAGAAACTCTTCTGAAGTTGAGCCATCAAACTTGATTATACCCTTCAAGCCTGTGTGGAACGATTCCACAATGGACAGAAGAGTTGGTATGCAGCCAATCTTCTTTAGTGATTTGAACAAACCCTAACGACTGACCAAATCGAATGCCTTTGTGAGGTCGATGAAGGCAATAAACAGTGGCTGATTTTGTTCCCGGCATTTTTCTTGCATCTGTCGCAATGAGAATATATCAATGGTAGACCGGTTCTGACGGAAGCTGCACTGTGATTCGGGGTAGACTTGATCTCCCAGGACTTGAAGTCTGCGCAGAACAATTCTGGCAAATACTTTCCCAACAATACACAGAAGTGAGATACCCCTATAGTTGTTACAGTCGCTCCGATCGCCCTTGTTCTTGTAAATCGTTATGTTTGAATCTTTGAAATCCTGTGGGACTTGTCCTTCTCGCCAGCATAGCTCTATTAGCTGGTGGATCTGTAGAGTGAGTGTGTCTTGCCCACTCCTGATTACCTCTATTGGAATCCCATCCTTACCAGGAGCCTTGCCAGATGCAAGTTCATTTATAGCACACTTAACTTCTGTTATTGTGGGAAGTGTGTCCAGGTGGTCAAGAGTTGGCAGGGCCTATATGGCATTGAGGGAATCATCCGCTAGTTTAGTCTCACTTGAGTAAAGCTCTAAATAGTGCTCTACCCATCTATCCATCTGCTGTTTCTTATCAGTGATGATTTCTCCAGTCAAGGTTTTCAACGGTGCATTTCTTTTGATCATTGGACCACAGGCTTTCTTTATCCCTTCATACATGCTTCTGATGTTTCCCTTATCACTTGAGATTTGAATGGACTCACATAACTTGATGCAATAGTCATTCGCACACTGCCTGGCAGCCTTTTGTACATCCTTCCTCGCTTGCTTCAGGTCACTTCAGAGTGTTACGCGTTGGTCTTTCCTTGTTTCTTAAGAGAGCTATCTTCTATTTATCAATCAAGGACTGCAGTATCTGGCTGTTTGCCGCAAACCAGTCCTGCCTCTTATGATCCACAGTGCCGTAAACCCCTACCGCTGTTTTATAAATAGTTTCCTTAAGTTTACTCCATTTATCATTTATTATACAAGTTTCTGAGGTATCAGTGAAAGCGTCTTCAAGTTGCTGTTGAAATTCAATGCACTTTCCAGGATCGTGAGTGTTAATAATATTAATCCTGGGGCTATATTTGTGATTAGCTGTCTAGATTCTCCTTGGTCTCAGTCTAACCCTTACAACAACCAAAGAATGATCTGTATCACAGTCAGCGCTGTGGTAACTTGGAGTTAATGATGTATGGTTCAGATGTTGTTTCTGTGTGATAATGAAGTCCAGCTGATGCCAATGGCCGGATCTTGGATGTTTCCATGTGACCTTATGCAACTCTTTTGTTTTAAAAAAGGAATTTGTAATACATAGGTCATTTCTAGTGCAATGCTCCAGCAGCCTTTGCCCATTATCATTCATGCGACCGATGTTGTATTTTCCAAGGCACACTGGCCATGAACTCGAGTCCTTGCCCACACGAGCATTGAAATCACCGAGTCTAGCTGCTCATAGAACGTATCTTTCACATCATCAGAGGAAGCGAGTGTCGGTGCATATGCAGTGATAATGGTGGCAAATCCACAAGAGGTTGCCAAGCGCAGGGATAATAATCTTTCATTACATCCAGCTGGGATATCAATCATTCCCAGTAGCGAATTCTTCACTGCAAAGCCCACACCATGTTGCCTTTTTTTCTGCCTGCCCTCTACCCTTCCAAAAAAAAGGTGTAATTGTTTTCCCTGAGTGACCCTTCCTCAGCGAGGCGAGTCTCCTGCAGGCCAGCAATATCAATGTTAAGACGATTGAGTTCAGCATCAATTACAGCCGTTTTTCTCACATCGTCAATATTTGTCAAGTCAGTGGAGAATCCTGGACACATGGTTCTTACGTTCCAGGTTGCAAGCCGTAGCTTGAGGTTTCTATTATTCTTTTTAATTAGTACCTGGCACATTGGTTTTACTGCCTGCGATTCAGATTTTGTCCTAGCTCCAAGCACCCATTGAAGCAGACAGGCAGTGGCGGATCAGCACCCAATTGGCCGGGGGCTGCCCAGCTTGAGGCGGGCGGTAGCTGATCAGTAACACCTGTAGGTGTCTCCCACCGCCAGAGACAACGCGTGGCGCCCCATGTCTACGCCAACTGACAAGGACTTATAACCCGTAACAGTTGCCTCTCGCTTTGATTCCGAGACCGGTTAAGACCAGGGATGGAGTTATTGCCTCTCCATAGCACAAAGCCTGGGCTAAAATAAAGAAACCATGTGTTGCCCATGCAGCATGATCCCTCTCTCGGCCTGCCTAGTTCACTCCAGAGGAAAGTTGACACCTATAATCTGGAACAAGACAAGCTGCAGAAGCTGCCGGATCAGAAAAGCAATGCTCTAACTGTCCGCCTGTCGGAGCTTCGATCCTAGACCAGCTGCCAACCAAGGCTTAGGGCCTGGTCTGCCCTGCCATGTCTATTTTGTCTTTGGGTTGCATTTACTCGCACCAGGATAAGGCTAAGCGCCGCCCAACATTCGGCGCTGACAGAATGCAGGTAGTACTATCCTACATCATAATTATTAAATAAATAAAGTCACCGTTTCTGGCTATCCTACATCATAATTATTAAATGAATAAAGACACCGTTTCTGGCTATCCTACATCATAATTATTAAATAAATAAAGACACCGTTTCGGCTATCCTACATCATCATAATGTAAATAAATAAAGACACCGTTTCTGGCTATCCTACATCATAATTATTAAATAAATAAAGACACCGTTTCGGCTATCCTAAAACATAATAATGTAAATAAATAAAGACACCGTTTCTGGCTATCCTACATCATAATTATTAAATAAATAAAGACACTGTTTCTTGCTATCCTACATCATAATTATTAAATAATAAAGACACCGTTTCTGGCTATCCTACATCATAGTTATTAAATAAATAATGACACCGTTTCTGGCTATCCTACATCATAATTATTAAATAAATAAAGACACCGTTTCTGGCTATCCTACATAATAATTATGTAAATAAATAAAGACACCGTTTCTGGCTATCCTACATCATAATAATGCAAATAAATAAAGACACCGTTTCTGGCTATCCTACATCATAATTATGTAAGTAAGTAATGAACATCTTTCGTGCTATCCCACATTATAATCACGTAAACAAGCAAAGAACCGTTTTACACCCCTAGAGGTGTATTAGGTATTTCGTGCTAGTTTCACATTATAGCAGACCTTTCGCAATCATGGATCGATGTGATCAAAACCACACCTGTACTTTCCAAGACAATTGCTGGTACATATTGCAGGTTGGATCAACCTGGGAGCCCAGATTAATTAAAATAAAAACCGCCTCGATGAGAATTCGAACCCGCGACTACCGGGCCTGCAGTCACGCGTATCATAATCACGTGACTTCGTGTTTATGAATGAAGTCCTCTGACTTCTGGTCGTATCGGCAGCGTCTGCCTCTGGATTATCTGTAAAAAAAAAAAAAAAAATTAAGTTGCATGTCCTTCACAGCACGTAGCAGTCAACCCCGCATTTTCGCTGTTCGTGATTCCTGGGCACATTTTACGTTCAGTAGTTTGCCATTGCTTTCTGAACGACCGGCTCTTATACCTATTTTCGAAAAAAAACCAGCACCGGTGTGTTTCGACCCCGGGTATACGGGCTCACAAAACGCGTTCGCAAGGCCTCAGCAACAGAGACCGGATTGTAGCGTTGCCTTAAATTGCTTAAAATTTGGTGGAACTGCGGTAAAGCTGTGAAAGTGTAAACAATGTAAAATGACATAAAGTAGTGCAACTTTACATAACAGAGTTAAGACACATACAGAACGTTGCGGCGATTAGCCTTCATCAGCAAACAAACACTTTCACAGACACAACATATATTCAAGGACTACATCAGATGGTGACGACAGGACGAGAAGAACAAAAGCATGGAAAAATGGAAGCAATGAAGAGAAAATGAGAGTTAAAAAACTGTTAATTGAAAAGAATGTTAGTTGAAGAAAATGTTTAATTGAAAAAAATGTTAATAGAGAAAACGTGCATAATCACCTCACCGTTCGGATCTGCAAGTGACTAAGACAATCTCCGATGTGTTCTGATACCCGGTGCTGGGTGTTACGGTTCAGTGAGCACATAGAAGGAAGGGGACGGGGTGGGAGGACGGCCAATGGTTTGTTGTAGTGTTTAAATGTCGTTGGTTTCTTAGACGGTGTATATGCCATTGGTTTCTTGGAGTATATATATATATATATATATATATATATATATATATATATATATATATATATATATATATATATATATATATATACCATCTCATCTCATCATGTTCCTCTTGTACCTTGCGGTGTTGAGGTGAAGTATAAACATCGTGAGAGTGCCCGCTTATGGGCTTCATGTATCGATATTCCCATGGACTCTGCTATTCCCTCCGTCCAACGTTTACGTGGTCGGCTTCTTCCTCTGTTTCCATCTGGTCTGTACATCATTGCTTGTTGTGGTATGCTGTTGACTGGTAACCTACTTGCATGGCCAAACCATTTGACTTGCTGCTTTCTAATAAACTCGAGTGCTGCTTTAACCCCCACTTTAGTCCCGATTTCTTCATTTCTGATCTTATCTCTTCTTGATACGTTGAGTATTCTTCTCAGGAACCTCATTTCTGTTGTTGTGATTTTTCTTTTCTCTTCTTCTGTCATTGTCCAGGTTTGGCATTGGTAGCATAGAGTTGGTAGGAAGATTGTGTTGTAAAGTGCTTTCTTAGTAGTTATAAAGTTACTTAGTAATTTTACATAATCGGGCACTCTCACGAAGTTTATACTTCACCTCGACACCGCAAGGTACAAGAGGAACATGATGAGATGAGCTGATATATATATATATATATATATATATATATATATATATATATATATATATATATATATATATATATATATATATATATATATATATATATATATATACTCCAAGAAACCAATGACATATACACCGTCTAAGAAACCAACGACATTTAAACACTACAAGAAACCGATGACATATACACACTACAAGAAACCAATGACATATACACACTACAAGAAACCGATGACATATACACACTACAAGAAACCAATGACATATACACACTACAAGAAACCGATGACATATACACACTACAAGAAACCAATGACATATACACACTACAAGAAACCAATGATATATACACACTACAAGAAACCAATGACATATACACACTACAAGAAACCAATGACATATACACACTACAAGAAACCGATGACATATACACACTACAAGAAACCAATGACATATACACACTACAAGAAACCAATGATATATACACACTACAAGAAACCAATGACATATACACACTACAAGAAACCAATGACATATACACACTACAAGAAACCAATGACATATACACACTACAAGAAACCAATGATATATACACACTACAAGAAACCAATAATATATACACGCTACAAGAAACCAATGATATATACACACTCCAAGAAACAAATGATATATACACGCTGCAAGAAACCAATGATATATACACACTACAAGAAAGCAATGATATATACACACTTCAAGAAACAAATGATATATACACGCTACAAGAAACCAATGACATATACACACTACAAGAAACCAATGATATATACACACTACAAGAAACCAATGACAGAATCATACTTCAAATAACCAATGACATATACACACTCCAAAGATTTGACAAACGTGTTTTTCAACAAACACCTAAATTAGCTAGTATAAGGTAAATGCCCAAATTGAGGCTTGCATGGCCGAATGGATAAGAATGCCCGCTCTTACATTTCTGATGTTCTGATGCCGAGGTAGCGGGTTCAGCCCCGACGTCAGTCAGTTGGACTAAACTGTTGACTTCTCGTCCTAGAAATTGGGACGTAAATTACAAATACCTCTGAAGTCAGAGTGGGTTCGCCTGATGTCGAGGAAAACTGGTAATAAGGAAAAATATCGCACACGCAAACATTAGTCCAGCGTGGAGTTCCCTAAAGTTTACAGCGAGTGAAAATATAAAGCACATGCCAAATAATTGTAACACAAAAGTGAACTGCAAAATAAACACGTTAAAATAATAATAATAATAATAATAATAATAATAATAATAATAATAATAATAATAATAATAATAATAAACAAAACAGGAATATGCTAGTTATCGATAAGATTAGACGTAAGGTGTCTTTTGTAAAGATCAGAAAGAACGTTAAGCTTGTGAAAAATACTTACTATACAAAACTATTCACTGTAAGATTGACTTTCTGGATTTTACTAATTCTTTGCGATATTTCCAATCTTCAAAACAACACATGAAGCTCTGAAATCTTGCAGTCTGCTTTACTGTCAATAAAAGTGAAGATTTGAAAACACGTTTAGCATTAGAACATGCTTTATATAAGAGACTCGTTATTGGCTGGGAGATATTTTACACTTTATTACGAGTAATCGCTTGCAGTATATCAGTCATAACTAAACATAAAGGAGTGAAATCTAGTTTTTTCTCCCCGTGCAGATATGTTTTTAATAACGAAGACACAAACAATAGATTGCATGATTTATTACACTATTTATTACAAGACTGATTGATGGCTATGGCTTCAGCAACCTTTAAGAAGCGACCAATCGCTGAAGCCATCGCCATTAATCGGCAGAAGCTAGTCTTGTGCAAACAGAAAGACATGACAATCAATTCAAAATTACCGTGGTAGATAATTAAAATTACCGTGGTAGATAATTAAAATTACCGAGGTAGATAATTAAAATTACCGCGTGAATATGTGTATATTTCAGCTTTGATGGATTGATCTAATCACTTTAGTTTCATTGGCACCTTGCCGTCTTGACAGACGATAGTTTGTGCTTTAAAAAGGCATAATAACTTTTAACTATGGCGGTAGTGAACGTGACTGATAAAGCCACTTCGCGCTGTAAATGTCCGTTCACAGTGGGTGCATGTGAACACGTGGTCATTTCCACCATCATGCACCATCTTACGTCTCACACGCTCGGTGTGTGACTTATCTGCAATAATTTTCTATTTTTTTTAGTTTATGTTGTGGGAATTCTGCAGTATGTACCGGACGAGATGCAGCGAAATATGCCAGGCAATAAATTGTGCAATCTATTGTTTGTGTCTTCATTATTAAAATTTACAACAGGGAAACATTGTTTTGAATATGTTTTAACTCCGTTCAACTGTCGTTATAGTGACTTACATTGGAACCTTTACGCTTTTTCTTTCTTTTCCGCGTTGGACTTTCGAATTCTGGTTTCTAGGCATGATTCTCTTGCTTTCTGGGCTTTTCTCTAGTTGGTGTTGGTTTCTCTTTTGCTTGAAGCATTAACTTCTTGTCAGTTACATCTGGCTTAACTAAATAAGGATATTTGTCCCTTCAGTTTTTCTGCTTGTTTCGCTGGTGTCTTTTGTTGCAGATTTGTACTTCTTGCTATCTCTTTTACTTTTAGGAGACGTGAGAGTTTTCATTTTGATGGGTACTGCTTCTTTCTCTCTAAGCTTTCACGTATTATAGCAGTTTGGAGGTTAGGACTTTCCACGTTGTTTTGTCTGTAGTAAATTGTTGTTATAAATTATTAATCTTGTTTTTACTAGTTCCTTTTTCGAGCGTCACAATATAGTTATGTACGTCAAATGTTAGGAATGTCTGACTCTGGTATACATTTGTGTACATGTTTACATATATCATGTGTAAATATTGCACATTTCGTCCAAGGTAATGGGCTCTATCTACCCTTGGGTACGGTTTCTTTCTTAACAATTTCGTCAGGGCAGTGGCGTAACGACCTACTCTTTGCGATTTCTAACTGCAGGGGCACTTTAACGTCCTGAACTTGCACAGGTGACCTCCTATTTGTCGCCCTTATCCGAGACGCTTAGCTATTCGATCTCACAACTCGAGAGATCGGGGGGGGGGAGGGTTTGTGATATCATTATTTATCAATGGTTCCTGGAAAATAAATCTCTAGCCCAGGCTGAGATAAGGGAAATTTGTGATATAATTATTTATCAATGGTTCCTGGAAAATAAATCTCTAGCCCAGGCTGAGATAAGGGAAATTTGTGATATAATTATTTATCAATGGTTCCTGGAAAATACATCTCTAGCCCTACCTTGAGATCGAACCCGGTTCTTTCTAAGCCTGAGGTTGACAATGTAGCCTCTCAGCAACGCCTATCCTCGTCAATCGTTACCAGAGAGTTATATTTAAACATTGTACCTAAGACAATCTGCAATAATTAGCTGAATTAAAGTTACCAGCCATGCATGTAGTCAAACGTCTCTACCGCTTAGAAACATTGGCCCCAAACCACGGCTTTAAGCAAGTTAACACAATGCTGTTCTGTGTTCTTCATAACAGATCTGGCTTGTTTGGCTCCAACATCCAGACACGCTGGCTTAGCGATTAGCGCCACCATCACCATCTTGTCGCTCAAATGAAAGATGTGACAGCAGCAATACGTTATACGATAATACAAGCGCTTGGGGTAGCGTCAATGTCTGGTGCAAACATTTGTTCAGGTGTTCTCCAAACGTTCTTTTGTAACCCACGCAACAGAAAATCTAAGCAGGTATCTAGTCTTCCTACACAGACGTTCATAATCTTCCTTCTCATATTGTAAACGGACACGCCAGAAATGAGAGAAGTGTGGCCAGTATAGAAACAAAGAGAGAGTACAATATCCACAAGTCGCCTTGCTCTTTCCATACACAGTACAAAGAATTAGTGACAAGCACCATTCGTTGACAAGCCCTCTTTGCTCAAAGTTGTGTCAGCCGAGGTATCCTGTCTATCCGCAAACACCTCATAGTTACTGAGACACGAACTCACATATCCCCCATATCCCCAGACCTTAGGCAAATGCATGAGATGGCTTTACCATCACGTCCCTGAGTAGCAGAAATTAATTGATATCTGCCGTATTAATCCTTCAGCCGTGAGCCACAATGTTGTCGGGCCCGACACTGGAAACTCCACACCCTTCGGGCTATTGTTGAACTAAGCCGAGGAGTAAGGCAGAGGTGTCCGCTGGAAACCGACATCAGAAAGGAATCAAGTGTGTGCAAACTGGATATTCTGTATCTTTCCATACAGCAGTGTAGCTACACGTTGAAAAATAAATACTAGAGTGCATCTCTCGCGCTGGCTTTCTTTGTGAAACCATCAGGTGCTTTTTGCCTCTTTTTCTGACTGAGCGTCCGCCAGGAAGTGTGATGTTCTATATGCGCATTCAGTGAGATTTCCATAGACAATAAGCCACCTCAGGTAGCCAGATGATTGTGTAGTGATCCAATTTCAAATAACAGAAACTAGACAAAAGTAAAAAAAAATATTTAGCAATATCTAAATATAGACAATTGTAATCAAAGATGACCAATACAACTGTAAATTTCAGAAAACAACAAAACACAACACGGTATTCTTTCTTAAAGGTTTACAGAGTTTAAATGTGTGAGGATCCACATCATTGACCTAGGTTTATCCCATATGACGAGGTCTCTTTCCGCGGGGCGGCCTCTCGAAAGCTACTCACACAGCACGAACTCCGTAGCTCCAGTGACTTTTCCCTAGGAGTTTACGAGAAAATTGCACTGCTGAACCGAATGACGAAATCCACAATCGAGCCCACAAGCTTCGGAGATCGAGGCCGGATGCTTAACCACTGCGCCACGGAGATCCCCTAGTATTGTTTCTGTTTTAGCTTAGACAATGTGAAGGTTTGAGAGCCAATGAGAAATACATGTCAACTATTTCAAACAAATAATAAAGGTCAAGGGTGCCCGTTTAGCCAATACTGTCGCAGGGGCGTGAAGTGCTGAGCCATCAAATCTCTTAGAAAGTGCAATAAGTAAAGGACACACACGCCTTAATTACACGAGTTAATTACATGCCTTAATTACTGGTTTTAATTGCATGCCTTAATTAAAAAGCTAGTTGCATATCCTTTACAGGACGTTTGCAGTCACCACCAGCATTTTTTGCTGTTTTTGATGTCTTGGCAAGTTAATTTCAGTAGTTTGCCATTGCTTTCTGAACGACCGGCACCCATACCATTTCGTAAAATAAACCAGCGCAATGCGGTCTACTGCCAAATTGCGCACAGCTGTGTTTCGAACTTGGGTATGCGGGATCACACACCTCTTTATAACACCTTCGCCACGGAGCCCAGCATGACTTAATTACACGCCTTAATTACATGCCTTAAATACACGCCTTAATGTGCATTGGGCATATTGTGCTAGACCAGTGGTTCTTAACCTTTTTTGGCCCATGCACCCCTTCACCATATGTTCAGAATGTCATTCCCCCACCCCCCTTTGGTATTTTCTCCCTATAAATCCCCCCCCCCCTTTACACAGTATATGTAAAAATGGAAGCTAAATTTAATAACACAAACTAGAACAATTCTAGACGTCCACATAAAACATGATTTGTGGGTCTACTTAAGTTATAAAAAGAATTTCAGAAGGACGAGAAGTATGGAGGGAATAACAATATCAAGTAATCGGTTCTTGAATTAACGTGATCTTGAAATAATTGTAATTTCTATTTTAATTTTAATTGCATTTGTAATCTCCATAACATTCCTAACATTGTCTAGTATATATTTGCGTGACCAACATTTACTCAGTCAATCAGGTGCCGTCTCTACAATGAAGGTTGGCTGCAATGGATCTCCAACACTCTCTATCTCTCGCCATGACTGTACATTCTGTCAGATTGATGTTCGTCCATCTCTTCATGTTTCTTCCCACTTGTATCGTTGTCTACCCCTTGCTAGCTTGCCCTCAACCTTGCCCTCCAGTATAGTTTTTATAAAAGTATTTTGTCTTTTAAAGTGGCCGAAATAGTTCACTTGCCTCTTGTTTATTTCTTTCATTAGCTCTCTTTTCATTCCCAATTTTTCTAGAACCTCTATATTTGATTGTTTTTGTTTCCATGAAATACGACATATTATTCAGTATATCTACATCTCCAGGGCCTCTATTCAACTTTCTAATTGCTTATTCAATGTCCAGTCTTCCGCGCCATACAGTAGTTTTGAATATACGTAACATTTGACAATTCTCATTTTTAATGCTGTGTTAATCTCTCTAGATGTTAATACTGATTTCATGCTGCTGAAAGAAGATTTTGCCATTCCTATTCTCTTTTTGATTTCTATTTTACGCCTGCCATCATCTGTTATTACATGTCCAAGATAGGAGAAACATTTACTAAAAAGGACACAAACAATTAGATGCATTTGTCCACCTCTATCGATATATAAGCAGAATGGTGAGTAAGCAAAAAGTAAGTTGGTAGGTTAGTTTGTAGGTGAGTATAAAGGTAATGACTTACGCATACGAGATTATTTCATCTTATGCGGTCAACCCTATTTATCTATACTCACAATGCCCAATAACAATAAATGTCGAGACACGCCAACTCCCCAAATCTACCAATGGTAGTGAAATCACTAACACGCCCACCAGTCAAATCTACCAAAAGCATGAAACAACTAACACCCCCACCAGTCAAATATAATATTGCAATAAAAACAATGAAATGTCCACTCCTCAAATGTATCAATTTCAATGAAAACACTGACACACCCATCAGTCAAATCTATCTATTGCAATGAAAACACTGAATACGCTTAATAAGTAGATCTACCAACAGCAATGAAACCACTGACACACCCACTAGTCAAATCTCGCCATTGGAGTGAAACCACTGACATACCCACTAGCCAAATCTCGCCATTGGAGTGAAACCACTGACACATCCACTAGTCAAATCTCGCCATTGGAGTGAAACCACCGAGGCACCCACCAGTCAAATGACGATGAAACCACTGACACGTCTACTCTTCAGATCTACCTTTGACAAAGGAAACGATTATTAATTAAGTAGAAAGTCAGTAATGGACGCTTTTACACACTTTGAGGCGTATTGTGCAATAGGTGCCAGCCCTATATTTGTAATATTTGTATTTATGAACGACCGGCACCCATACCATTTCGTAAAAAAGCAGCGTGACTTAATCATACGCCTTAATCACACGCCTTAATTACACGCCTTAATTACACGCCTTAAATACATTCCTTAATTATTTTTTTTTAAGCATATCCTTTACAGGACTTAGCTGTCAACACCAGGATCTTTCAGCTGTATGTTGATCTCTTGGCAAGATTACGCTCAGTAGTTTGCCATTGATTTCTGAGCGGCCGGCTCACATACCCCGTAAGTTACCGATGCGATTCGAACCACTGCTGATTTGAACCGTCATCACGTTACCGACGAGAGTATACGAGATTACGGAGAAAAGTCATAACCTCTAAGCCACGAAGCCGGCATATTCCTTAATTACACGCCTTAAATACATGCCTTATTATACGCCTTAAATACATGCCTTAATTACACGCCTTAAATACATGCCTTAATTACACGCCTGAAATACATGCCTTAATTTGCATTAGGCATATTGTGCTAGACTTATATTTTTATAGACCAACTGGTCAATTTTCACAATTCTAATCCGTCCCTATGGGGATTCGAACCATTTAGCCAGCATCTAGTAACTACGCAACCGCGGCTCGCCACATCTCATCCCGCCCTTATGTCTTAATGTAGTCACCGGACGGTCTTCTCCGTGACTATATGTTGTGTTTCGTGAATGTGTTTGTTTTCTGATGAAGGCTAGTCACCGCAACGTCCTGTATGTGTCGTAATTCTGTTATGTAAAGCTGCATTACTTTGTGTTATTTTATATTGTCTATATTTGTAATAAACCACTCTACACCCGTTGGGTGATGCGATCAGTCTCATGCCTGACGCCTTGACTTCCCAGAACATTTCCCAGTTTTAGGCTGAGCATTTGCCAGTTTTAGGCTGAGCACATCTGGGAGCCCAGGTCAACCTAAAACAAAAATAAATAAATAAATAAATGTCACGACCAGGATTCGAACACCCAACCACTGGCAGAAAAGCATGCAAGCCACTGTATAACCGCGGTGCCCAGTTGTTTACTGACAGTGAAATATTAAGTTCGCCATGCACAATCATTCGTGGCAGACAGGACCTCTGTGTTTAGCCAGATCTTTTAGAATGACAACTGGTGTCTTGAAAGTATGCAACAAAATCACGGAACAAATAAATGCCGTGCATCTGGGCCCCCTTCTGTATACGCATTCTGTATCTGCACCTTTGAGATCTGTGAAGGGGAGGTGACTAATGTGCGATCTGTTTATGCTTAGGGAATAAGGGAGATAAAGAGTGGGCGTGGGAACTGCAATTGGAAAAAAAATATGGTTTGCTGGCGGGAAATAGTGGAACTATTTATTGTTAATAAACTAGAGCGTTAGGGTTCTTTACAACCACAAAACAGGGGTTAAATAAACATGTGTTTAGTTTGTGTTCTCCTGGTTTATATATGAGTAAATATTATTCGTTGTTGCAATGGGCATTACTTATTTTATTTTCAAGACGCTGTCTTTCCGTTGTCGCTGTTGTGTCTTTCTCTTTGTTTTATTGACTACCAAGAGGGTTCCGTTAGAGTAAGACACGTGGACAAACGATGCTTTTAGATCTCCAAATTGTCAGGAAAGACCTAAGACTTGTGAGGGATATATTTTGAAGAAAAAAAAACGCGTGCAGCAATAAAACATGACAGTGAAGTAGATCAATACCAGTCTATCTAAAGAGATGTGCAACAGGGATGTGTAATGTCTCCATATATTTTCCCCCACAGAATTAAAGTAGCATGGGTAGGCAAGAAGATATGAGAAGTCTCGTCGTCGGGAACATAACATCAACAATGTAAGATATGCAGGTAGTGATTGCAGCTAATAAAAGGAATTATTGTACAATGTGAGTATTTAGGGTTATAATTAAATTATAAGGTAACATAAATTAGCGCAATATACAAGAAAATAACATCAACAATTTAACATATGCGGATGATTGCAGATAGTGAACAGGATTTTCAGCATTTGGTGGGTGCTGTTATTGTACACAGTGAGATTTAGAGTTGGAATTAAATTCTAAGGAAACTGAGATAGTTGTAATCTCCAAGAAGAAAGAAATACTACAATATAATAGCCAAGAATGTGAGCATAATACTTAGACAAGTGAATCGGCATAACTATCTCGGAATACTCTTAACAGCTTATTGATGGTGCCTTGTAAAGGTTATAGCAAGAATAGATATGGCACAGATAATCTTTAGCAAAATGCATAACATTCTGACCTATAAAAAGCTGTCAATTACAGTGAGAAAATAGTGTTGGCGTTTTATAAAGAATCTGTATGGTTGTATGCATGTGAAATATGGACAATCATCTGACAAGTTGAGAAACATCTAATTGCAGTGGGAATGCCATTTCTGTATAAAATGCAAAAGATATCATAGACGCACAGAGAATTAACTAAATCTTGTCCTTTTCCTCCGAAGCCGGAGAGTATCTGCCTGCACGGCGAGGAACCACCAGTCTGCACACCAATAAGCCAGACATGGGACAACGGATATTCACGCAAAACCTCAGGTACAGGATGTCTTCATCCGACATACAGGACTTCACGCTGGAGTTCATAGCCAGCGAACACAAGCAAGCAAGCAAGCATCTTGTCCTTTAAGAAACAAAGAAAAACAGTTAATTGATTATGGAAATTAGGTATAGACATTCGAGCTGTTTTGAGGAGACATAAACTTGACAACTTAGTGAGATCTGACAATAATGATGGGAGAAGAGTAAGAGAATGGCTAGGCAATACATGCCTGAATGGCCTGGTAACCGTGCGTAATCGGGACAAGAAGACATACCTGATCCAAGATTGGTGATGGTGTGAGATGGCGACCATTGACTGCCCACTGTTTATCTGTATGGCACATGCTGATGATGATACTGATGACGGTGATGATGTCTTTCAATCTTTTACTGGAGCTTTGTGTGAATTGTTTGTAGGACGATGTTGGTTATTCAACAATACGAGTATCACTTCATTGAGTCAGCACTTACAAATACATCGCTTTATGTCAAAGGTTCCCAAACCACGGCTCGCGGGCTGTTAGTAAGTGGCACGCGAGGCCTCGTTATTTAATATAATATACTTTAATAATTAAAAAAAAATGCAATCTGAGCCGGTGAGAATGATATTGAGATATCTGAGAATGATATTGCACGAATTTTATAATTTTATACTCCCGTGTGTTGCCAGGGAAGCAAAGAATAGCAACACTGTAGCCTACCAGGCATGTCGTAAGAGGCTTGATGGTTCCGTCGCCCTGCTACTGAGTGAGTGCGTGGTGCGGCACTGTGAGCTGTGAGTTTCGTGTAAAATGCTTATGAATCTGCCCGAGGTTTTCTGGAACGTGACTGCATGTTCAGAGCGATGGCAGATGGCTATGTCCCAGAGTTGACCGGTTTTTGCCTTATGCAGAAATGCGTGGCTGCTGGGCTTCTGGTTGACTGCGACTGCCATCGACGATGATCAGTATTTCGTGGACTGTGTGAGTGAACATTTAGGAAATATCCAGTTGGGAAAATGACTGCCGATTCCATCAGAGATGAACAGGGTGTTTCATGGGGGACTATTGTGTTGACATTCTGGCGGTGGCATTATGCACAGTGTATCTGTGCGGGCTGTTGTTTGTTGAGACTCCTGTCTTTTCCACTTTTCACATTGGGCATTGGGGAGCATTTTGTGTGATATTCACTGGCACAGGAACGTTGCTGTGAAGTTGGAACTGCGACTAACTAACTAACTAACTATAATTTTATAACGTTGTGGCCAGCTTAACTACCGAAAATAGTAGATGTGGCCCTCTGCTTGAAAAGCTTGGGAACCACTGCTTTATGGTAATGTGAATTAATACATTCGTGAATAGTGACTGATTAAATGACTGATTGTTGCACTGATTTATGTTTATATTGATTCCTTTTAAGAATAATTTATTGGTATGTTGATTGAGTGTTGGACTGATTTATTGTCAGATTGAATGATTGTTAGATACTGATGTTAGATTGATTCATTGTTAAATTAACTCATTGTTAGTTTCATTGACTGGCACATTGATTGATTGCTAGATTAACTGATAATTACTTTGATTGACAGTTACATTGCTTGATAGTTACACTAATACACTGATAGTTAGATTGGTTGATTGTTATATTGAATAACTGCTATTTTTGTTGATAGTTAGATTAATTCATTGTTAGATTGAATTGATGGACTGATTGTTAAATTGATTAATTGTTAGACTGATTCATTGATAGAACTCCGTGGCGAAGTGGCCAAGTCGCCTGCGTCGCGCTCCGAAGGTTGTGGGTTCGATTCCGCGCTACGTCTTACTGTTCATGAGTGCAATTTTCTCTGAGACTCATGGTGTCGTCGCTGGAGCTATGGAGTTCGTGCTTTGTGAGATGCTTTCGACAGGCAGCCTTGCGGAAAGAATCAGAGCCATATAGGATGAAACCCGGTGCAATGAAGTCGATCTTTGACTTTAAAGACTTGTTTTTTTTTTTTTTAAATTGTTCGTTTAACTTTCTAGCCTGTCATCAGACCTTTTGATTGTTAGATTTATTGATTGAATGGACTGATTCAATAGTCATATCTTCATGGTACTTGTTATTATCATGTGGTGTTCCGATCCTCTCATCTTTAGATCACAATTGAAAAATTGCACCTCCGTGCACAAACTCTGTAGCATCGACGACGATACCTATGTGTGTATGCTATAATTATGTTGAATAGAGTTTTGTTTTAAGCTTGCCATTTATCCAGCGGAGTGTCTGTTCGGCCTACACTTTTCTATATCTAACCGACAAGGATGTGTACCTTTCCCAACCTCCTATATTTCCGTCACTGTACACGAAGACAGACATAGAGAAACGGTATTGTGCTGAATAGTTATCAGTTATCAGTTATCAGTTGGGGCATCTTCATTGCACTCCGGACAGGTCCATAGGTGCTCAGATCCTCCTCCCAGCATATGCATCAGCGTTCAGTGGCTAACAGTGCCAGTTCTGTGTTGGTTAACGAGGCACCTCGTTTTCCCGATGTACCTCTCGTGTCTGGCCGTGCCAATTCTTACTCCCAAGTCTTTCATCCTGGACAGCGATGTGGATTCACTGACGTCAAAGTCTTCTGTTCTCTACATGTCTTTAAGGACGTTAATAATATCGGCACGATCCATGGGCTGGCCATCTGTATGGGGTGCAGAGCCAGCCAGTTTAACAGCTCGTTCATTTCCCTCGACTCCCGCATGTCCCGGGACGAAGATGAAGTTGACTTTACGGACAACAGACTTCCGCTACGACTCAGTCCACTGTCTACGTACAGATCCAGCTTCGACCTTCCGAATCATGCTTATTGAATCACTTAGTACACACACGTTGGTAAATGCTGTGATTCTAGCCACAGGAAAGCCTGTGTTACTGTACTGATTAGTTCTCCAGCTTACCGACACGTTGCACTGGGTTCAATCCTTGGCAGTTGCGCGGTCCTTTTTGTCCAACCAGCCAGCCCTGGGGTGGACCAAACCTCATAAAATCGGCCCAATCCATCTTTAGGAGTTTGAAAGAATTATCTGGAAAGGAAAAGCAATATGAAAGTCAAGTGGCTCTTCTCCTCATTATGCCATGGCCTAGGATATGTGACGATGCTCGCCCGAATATTCGGCGGTCTTTAGTTCAAGACGCCTCTGGGCGGATTTGGATTTGTTAAATTGATCTGGGTCGCAGGTCGACCCAGCCTAAAAGGTGTACCAGAAAATACCTTTGGAAGTAAAGGTGACCGGTGTGACACTGACCACAACACCCACCGAGGGCCCATTGATGTATCAAAATATGGCCTAGCACCATATACTCAGTGTGTCTTATAGAGTGGAAAAGAGTCTTTTACCTTTCTTTTGCTAAGATATGTGAGAGCGTAACACTTTACAGCCCAACTGTATGTCACAGGACAACATTTATCGAACGAACGAAAACACGAACGTAAGAATTCGATACCCATGCCCGTCGAACATTCTGCCCTTCAAATGCTATATTGCTAAAACCGCTGTTGGCGTTTGTTGATGCTATAGTTGTTTGTGTCTTTGGTGTGGTCATTCCACAGTAAACAATCACAACCGACCTCACAAGAAGGCTTATCATCCCATCAAATGTACAGAGATCAGAAGGATGTAACATCTATGATCTAATTAATTTGTTACAGACGTAGTTTACAACATCTTTGGACCCAATATGGATACACAAAGTGGAGAGTGGAAAAGAAGAAGTAACAAAGACATTTATGATCTGTTTAAGTCCCCGCTAATCACTGGTATCATGAAGGCTAATAGACTACAATGGCTGGGGCATATAGAAAGAATGGAAGATAATTGGGAAACAAAACTCGCTTACACTCAGGAAATAAATGACCGTAGACCCCGAGGTAGACCAAGAAGACGGTGGAGAGATAATATATATACAGACCTACAAGCACTTGGAATCAATGACTGGCAAGAGAAGGTCAACCAGAGAGACGTATGGAGACGGATTGTATCTGCAGCAAAGAACCTCAATGGCTCGGAACGCTGAAGAAGAAGAAGAAGAAGAAGAAGAAGTAGTTCACAACATGATTCGAAAGCGCTACTTCTGAAATTGGAGTCGCGGCAGCACATTAACTAACATGCTTTCCAGCTAGTCCTGTGGTCTTTTGTTGGAACCCTTATCGAGTCTAGTGCACTAACCACGACACCAACTTCGACACATAAAGCATATAAAATAGCTTGACACGGATTCTTTCCAATGCCACGAGTGTGATGACACTCTTGTCAAAGCTTTCTTTCTCTCACAGCAATCATGCTACCCCTTTCTCTATGTTCGATATTAATTGGTCTCATACTGTCATATATGTGGTGTTACGAACGCAATTCGTTATTCCGCATACCACGTTCCAAATGCAACTGCGAGAGATTTGGAAGCAGGCTACCTGGCGCTGGTGTTTATACAATGGTATGAATGCCGGTCGATCAGAAAGCAGCGGCAAAATACTGAACATAAACTTGTACAGTAATCACAAACAGTGAAGAGAAATGCTGGGGTTGACTGCGACGTCCTTTAAATGATATGCAACTAATTTAACTCCACTTTCCTATATCTGGGTTACTTAGTTTTCTTCAGTCCCTGACAGTTAGTTAAACTTCTTCGATCTGACAGTTAGTTAGTTAGTTAGTCAGTCAGTCAGTCAGTCAGTCAGTCAGTCAGTCAGTTAGTTAGTTAGTTAGTTAGTTGGTTGGTTGGTTGGTTGGTTGGTTGGTTGGTTGGTTGGTTGGTTAGTTAGTTAGTTAGTTAGTCAAGAGATCATCCTCAGTGCACGTCGAACTATTATTAGTCCATAAGTGATAAATTCCTCCCCTCAGCGTCTTCCTCAGCCTGTAGCATCTGATGATATCAGATCTGAGCAAGTTGACTGATTTTCTTTGGCTTTCCGTATACCGCTCTAGTCTAGTTTGACCCCTTTTGACTCGATATTCTTGCCATCTGATCAAATTGCGGAATCACATCCGCCCCTTGAGTTATTTAGGCTTTCTGCCTTCCCGAGGCCGTCCAGGTTGTCGGTCTGATCCATTGACTGGCTTCAAACCTGGTCTTATAATTTCCTCATTCCTAATTCTGTCTCACGGTTACCCCAGCAACTCTTCAACAGCATATCATCTCTGTTGTGATGGTTTTTCTCTCATTAGTTGCAGTAAGCGTCCATGCTGGTCATTGGTAGCATATTGTCGCCCAAACCAAAGTAGTTCCTGAGAGATTTGCTTTAGTACTTATATATAGATACCTTTAAGTGTGCAACAGAAGTGGCGATAGTTGTCCCATTATTTGATTTGCTTTTGCACAACGCATGTTGATTTCTCTATCCAATTCCCCCACCTGAAGTGAAAATTGACCCGAAATATTTAGCCCTGGTTTGTTTTCTTTCCGTGTTCTTTATTTTTATTAACAGGGTTTCTGGCTGTCTGCCTGTGCCCATTGTGCCTGCCTTTTCAGTGCTTATGTTCGTGTTATATTTCTCCCACCAGGAACTGATTTGGTTTAGTTGGTTTTGAAGACACTCTTCATCTCCTGCTATTAACACTGCTCGTCCGCAAATAATAATTCTGAAATGCTATCTTCTTCTTCTTCGCTGTCATATATTGTCAATGTATGATGTAAAATGTAGGGGGAAGAGCACACATCCTTCTCGTACACCTGAGTTTACTTCAAACAGTTTTGATGTACCTGCCTTTGTTTATACGCAACTTTTGCTTGACTTATATAAAGTTTTCACAAACAGTATTTAGATGTTTGCGAATTCCGTATTTACTCAGGCAATCCCATTGCATATACCTGTCAACTCTGTGAAAAACTGTATACTGTTGCATAAATGCGACTTTACAGGTCTTATCATATTCAACCGCTTTTTCTGTCAGTTGTCTTTGTGCACGGCGCTTTAATCTAACATAATTTTACATCTTACGCTGCAAATAAGAAAAACTATCCAAAGGGACAAAATATTGATTGAATTCCCCGCAATAAAAACAAATAAACGAGGTGCAAATGCCATACTACTTTGCTTTAAAGCAACGTGCTATGCAGTCAAGCGCCATTAGTGTCCGAGAATTATTCGGAGATGGAAAATTATTGTAGTTTTCGCTCACGGCTGTGGACATCGACACCGTATTACAGATTACAAAATGGCACAGCAAAGAAGAAAGGCCGAAGAATAACTCTGAGAAACCAGCGCGAATTTTATCGAATGTCAATGTCATGACCTTGTAATTAGACTGACGTGTTGTCAATATTCCAGCCCCGGTCTTCCATTAGATTTGACGTCACTTCCGGATCAGGCCTGAAATTAACTCCCTTTAAAGAAGAGCTCCACCTGTGCCATTTTCCAAGAAGCTTGCAAACCATTCCAATTCATTTGAGATGTTTAGCATTTTATGCCAGGCTGATCAGCCGCTGTAAAAACATTTTTATGTCTGTTGAGCCATAGATGTCGGAACATGTAATTCTCCAGCATTTTCTTCTTTTCAATCTAAGACGGTTTTTATAGCTTCCTCACTCCAACTTTCTGACGCTGTATGGAGAGGCATTGATTACTGCTAATGAGTTTGAGGAGTACGTTAGAATATGCCATTTATCAACAGCGTTAAGACGGATCATTTATCTATAATCTTAAAATAGCCTATTTATCAACAATGCATAGAGTTGTGCGCATAATATCATTGTGATACTTTCGTAGTGACAAGTGTGTCCTCTTCTATTCCTTTCCTTTACATCTATAAGAGTCATTCAATTCTTGTGAATTTATTGTGTCTTGCTATTTCTATGGCGCTCATGGATTCCCCATCAATTTATATTTATATGTATTACGAACATTACAATTTATATTCACGCGCATTACGCATATCACAATGCAAGCAGACAATCATGGCCCTTTCTTTAAATGTTGTGAAATTGACTTGAATTATTAATGAGCGGTTCGTCTGCAAATATTGCTTTGCATACAATTTCACAATGGCATTAAAACACAAGACACATTTCATTATATCATATTGGACAAGGTTCCTGTTGTCATGATAGACGGAATGGCTAAGTAAACAGGAGAAGATAGACAGAAGGGCTAAGTAGAAAGGAGAAGATAGACAGAAGGGATAAGTAGAAAGGAGAAGATAGACAGAAGGGATAAGTAGAAAGAAGAAGGTAGACAGAAAGGATAAACAGACAGGAGAAGATAGACAGAAGGGATAAATAGACAGGAGAAGATAGACAGAATAGCTAAGTAGAAAGGAGAAGATAGACAGAAGGGATAAGTAGAAAGGAGAAGATAGGCAGAAGGAATAAGTAGAAAGGAGAACATAGAAGGTATAAGTAGAAAGGAGAAGACAGAAGGAATAAGTAGAAAGGAGAAGACAGAAGGAATAAGTAGAAAGGAGAGCACAGAAGGAATAAGTAGAAAGGAGAACACAGAAGGAATAAGTAGAAAGGAGAAGAAAGGCAGAAGGGATAAGCAGAAAGGAGAAGATAGGCAGAAGGGATAAGTAGAAAGGAGAACATAGAAGGAATAAGTAGAAAGGAGAAGATAGGCAGAAGGAATAAGTAGAAAGGAGAACATAGAAGGAATAAGTAGAAAGGAGAAGATAGGCAGAAGGAATAAGTAGAAAGGAGAAGATAGGCAGAAGGGATAAGTAGAAAGGAGAACATAGAAGGGATAAGTAGAAAGGAGAAGATAGGCAGAAGGGATAAGTAGAAAGGAGAACATAGAAGGAATAAGTAGAAAGGAGAAGACAGAAGGAATAAGTAGAAAGGAGAAGATAGGCAGAAGGAATAAGTAGAAAGGAGAACATAGAAGGTATAAGTAGAAAGGAGAAGACAGAAGGAATAAGTAGAAAGGAGAAGACAGAAAGAATAAGTAGAAAGGAGAACATAGAAGGAATAAGTAGAAAGGAGAAGACAGAAGGAATAAGTAGAAAGGAGAAGATAGGCAGAAGGAATAAGTAGAAAGGAGAACACAGAAGGAATAAGTAGAAAGGAGAAGATAGACAGAAGGGATAAGTAGAAAGGAGAAGATAGGCAGAAGGGATAAATAGAAAGGAGAAGATCAACAAAAGGAATAAATAGAAAGGAGAAGATAGACAGAAGAGATAATTATGGTGTTTGTCTATCAAGAATGATGATGGGTATTCATATCATCCAGTGGGGTTGAAAGAATAGAGCCGTGAGTCCTCAGCGAGACACTGCTGTCAGTTTGAGCCCAGAGATTTAAACTCTGGTGTGGCCAGAATATTCCTTTAAAAGTTTATATTGCCTGATGTGTCCTCAACTTCATTCCTTTACCTTTTATGAATACCAATCAATGCTGTTAATTTGTATTGTTTTCTATATGAATGGACTTGAACGCCGACTTCTTGTTCAGAAAGTAATGGCAAACTACTTAATATAAAATTACCTAGAAAATAAACATGGGTAGATCGCATAGTCCTACAAATGCCGATGAAAAGAGATTAATGTCTTGAATGGTTCCTAGCAATTGCTTATTTCTGTGAATTAACTGATTCAGCGCCAATTGTTTCTGTGAATTAACTGATTCAGCGCCAATTGTTTCTGTGTATTAACTGATTCAGCGTCAATTGTTTCTGTGTATTAACTGATTCAGCGTCAATTGTTTCTGTGTATTAACTGATTCAGCGCAAATTATTTCATCTCTGTATTAACTGATTCAGCGCCAATTGTTTCTGTGTATTAACTGATTCAGCGTCAATTGTTTCTGTGTATTAACTGATTCAGCGTCAATTGTTTCTGTGTATTAACTGACTCAGCGTCAATTGTTTCTGTGTATTAACTGATTCAGCGCAAATTATTTCATCTCTGTATTAACTGATTCAGCGTCAATTGTTTCTGTGAATTAACTGATTCAGCGTCAATTGTTTCTGTGTATTAACTGATTCAGCGTCAATTGTTTCTGTGTATTAACTGATTCAGCGCAAATTATTTCATCTCTGTATTAACTGATTCAGCGCCAATTGTTTCTGTGTATTAACTGATTCAGCGTCAATTGTTTCTGTGCATTAACTGATTCAGCGCAAATTATTTCATCTCTGTATTAACTGATTCAGCGCCAATTGTTTCTGTGAATTAACTGATTCAGCGTCAATTGTTTCTGTGTATTAACTGATTCAGCGGCAATTGTTTCTGTGTATTAACTGATTCAGCGCAAATTATTTCATCTCTGTATTAACTGATTCAGCGCCAATTGTTTCTGTGTATTAACTGATTCAGCGTCAATTGTTTCTGTGTATTAACTGATTCAGCGTCAATTGTTTCTGTGTATTAACTGATTCAGCGCAAATTATTTCATCTCTGTATTAACTGATTCAGCGCCAATTGTTTCTGTGTATTAACTGATTCAGCGTCAATTGTTTCTGTGTATTAACTGATTCAGTGCCACTTGTTTCTGTGTATTAACTGACTCAGCATCAACTGTTTCATCTGTGTACTAACTGATTCAGCGTCAATTGTTTCATCTGTGTATTAACTGATTCAGCGTCAGTTGTTTCATCTGTGTATTATTTGATTCAGCGCCACTTGTTTCTGTGTATTAACTGATTCAGCGTCAGTTGTTTCTCTAGGTATTAACTGATTGAGTATCAGTTGTTTCATCTAGGTATTAACTGATTGAGTATCAGTTGTTTCATCTGTGTATTAACTGATTCAGCGCCAGTTGTTTCATCTGTGTATTAACTGATTCAGCGCCAATTGTTTAAGCCGAGTATAAACCGATTCAGCGCCAATTGTTTATGTGAATTAACTCGTTCAGCGCCAATTGTTTCTGCGTATTAATTGATGCAGCACCAATTTTGTCTGTGAATTAACTGATTCAGCGCCAATTGTTTCATCTGTGTATTAACAAATTCAGCGTCACTTGTTTCTTTCATCTGTGTATTAACTGATTCAGCGCCAATTGTTTCGGTGAATTAACCGGTTCAGCGCCAGTTGTTTCTGCATATTAATTGATGCAGCACCAATTGTTTCTGTGTATTAACAAATTCAGCGTCAGTTGTTTCTTTCATCTGTGTATTAACTGATTCAGCGCCAATAGTTTCTTTGTATTAACTCATTCAGCGCCAATAGTTTCTTTGTATTAACTGATTCAGCGCCAATTGTTTCTGTGTATTACCAGATTCAGCGCTAATTGTTTCTGTGTATTAACTGATTCAGCGCCAATTGTTTCTGTGTATTAACTGATTCAGCGCCAATTGTTTCTGTGAATTAACTTATTCAGCGCCAATTGTTTCTGTGAATTAACTTATTCAGCGCCAGTTGTTTCTATGTATTAACTGATTCAGCGCTAATTGTTTATATGTATTAACTGATTCAGCGCCAATTGTTTCATCTGTGTATTAACTGATTCAGCGCCAATTGTTTCTGTGTATTAATTGATTCAACGTCAATCGCTTATGTGTATTAACTGATTCAGCGCCAATTGTTTCATCTGTGTATTAACTGATTCAGCGCCAATTGTTTCTGTGTATTAATTGATTCAACGCCAATCGCTTATGTGTACTAACTGATTCAGAGCCAATTGTTTCTGTTTATGAAATGATTCAGCACCAACTGTTTCTGTGTATGAACTGATTTGGCGCCAATTGTTTCTGTTTATAAACTGATTCAGCGACAAACAAAAAGCAGGCGTGGACCAAACATGGCACACAATCAAATGGACAAGCATGATAAGGTAAATTTCCATTCACAGAGCATTGAAATTGCGGAACATACCGCGAAACAAAACAAATAAACCGATGACACTAGTATCGTCCTTCTGTTCTAATGGACGATAACACTTGGCGATACATTATCCTTCAGAACACGATCAGTTAAATACTTAGATGTCAGTCGCAGTAAGGTAGTGGTTAAACGCCCATCTGCCGGTATCGTGGATATGTGCTCGAATCTACATAGGGACGGACTTGATGAAACTGAAATGGTCTACCAGGTCGAGTTTGCCTAGAATAATGTGTACCGGGAAGTGACTTGGGAAGTAAATGCGATATGACTAAATCATCCACAGAGTGCAGATTGGTCTGTATAAAAGATGGGCCTAGCACTATAGGCCACATGGGGCTTAGATTGTATAAACGGGCCCTTTACTGGCTGTATTATTTCATTCATGCATTCATTCAGTAGCAAGTCCCTTGCAGAACCTCGCTCCCATAACAACCTTCCGGAAAACTTCTCGATCATAAGCAAGATGTCCCGCGCCCGATACACCCATCTGGAGATCATCTGCCACATCCTGCACCCATCTTCTTTTTGGCCTTCCTCTTCCTCTCTTCCGGGGCATATACCCCTCAATTATTGTTCTCTCCAAATTGTCATGACGTTTCAAGTTACCAAAATATTTGAATTTTCTTTGTTGTATCGTCTTTAGTAGCCAATATTCTTCAATATTCAGATCTTGTCTATAGATTCATTTTTTTTTCTGTTCTGTATCCAAAATATTCCTAGAACTCGTCTATAACATTCATATTCAAAGGCATTTATGCGCTGTTCAGCTTGTTTACTAAGTGTCCAGGTCTCACATGCGTATGTTGCAATGGGAAAGACGCATGCTCTTAACATGGTTGTTACGGTTTCTTGGCAAGTTTTGCAGAAGGTAGTATTTAGATACATAAATAATATCAAACGGAAGATGGATCACAAAAACAAAGAACAGAATGGAACAGACAAAAATCGACATCGTATGAAATGAACATCTTTTGCAATAAATTCACGTGGTTGGAGTGAAGAAAACGGATTCGTGAAAGTTACAAAGAACTAGATGTAACAAAATCCTGTAAATCCTGGACAGATAGTCAACAAGTAAAGTATGCGACGCTGTTACACGCATTGGGGCTTATTGGGTACATGGTGCTAGTGCCATATTTGTATAGACCAATCGGCAATCTGTAGGTGATGTGAGCTGTATCAAGCCTGACGCCTTTACTTGTCTGAATATGACCTAGTATCGATGTCAGACTGGGCCCACGTGGGAGCTCAGCTCGAAATATACATAATTCCCACCTTGATAAGGATTTGAGGACACGACCATCGGGCCGCAGGCAAGCGGGCTGGCCACTGCGCTACAGTGACTCCCTGGACAATTGGTAAACGAGAAACAAGAAAGAAAGAAAGAAAGAAAGAAAGAAAGAAAGAAAGAAAGAAAGAAAGAAAGAAAGAAAGAAAGAACGACAGACAGACAGACAGACAGACAGACAGACAGACAGACAGACAGACAGACAGAAAGAAAGAAAGAAAGAAAGAAAGAAAGAAAGAAAGAAAGAAAGAAAGAAAGACATCCCCTGAAGTCACATAAATGAGGCTGTAGAAAAGAAGTGTGAACATGCCTTTGACAGTCAAAATGTGAAATCTGAATGACCTGAATAGAAAACAAAAAACAACAACAACTTAACACAAACATCAGAAAGAGGTAGTTGTCATTTTCTTTGGCCACGTCATGAGAAGAAAACACCTGGGAAATATGTAACAACTGAGGAAACATTTACTGAAAGAGGGATAGAAGAAGACAGCCAAAGAACAATCTTTCAGCACAGCATGGAAAAATATCAGAGACGAGATCACTTGCTGTGTAGAAGCGTCATCGCCCTCGCCAGTCGACAAGACACCCGATGATGATGATGATGATAATGACAAAGAAGATGAGAGTGATGACAATTTTGTGGTCGCAGCCGAAGCATACATACAGATGCGACTGTGTTGGCAGAAGGAGATCGATGAAGATAATGACAACTTAGATGCAGCGTCTGAGGCGGAAGACGGGCAAGGAAAAGTGGCAACGTTACAAAAGATCATGCGATCGTTAGACAGCTACCAAATGAAGCCATGTGCCTTGGTAATTGATTGACCGGGTATTCCAGGTAATGAGATGCAACTAGCCTCTGGATTCTCGTGACAACACGGGCTTCATATAAAGCATCAACAATTGTACAATTAGACAACTTATGCGGGTAATAGAATGGCATGCAGATTCTCACTACCCCCTTTACCTGTAGATCGCAAATGAGCTCTATTTTAATCCCTCCTTACCTGTGATTTGTGAAATTAACATGTGCAGAATGCAGTGTCACAAACAAGCCTCTTGGAGGTCCCCTGCTCCGCGATGGTTGATTATGGAGTATCGTCTATGTTGGGAAAGAATATATAGACATCTAAAAATGTATACCTAATTAATAAATATAGTTTCCGCGATCAAGTAGCAGACGGAAAAATACCGAAATTATTATGTTGTCGGCGGAGTTGCTGAAATGGATCGATTCTTTCATAAACATTGTATCCTTGCTTGCTTAGATATGTATATTAGAATAAGCAATGCCGGCTTCGTGGCTTAGAGGTTATGACTTTTCTCCGTAATCTCGTATAGTCTCGTCGGTAACGTGATGACGGTGAGAATCAGCAGTGGTTCGAATCACATCGGTAACTTACGGGGTATGTGAGCCGGCCGCTCAGAAAGCAATGGCAAACTACTGAGCGTAATCTTGCCAATAAATCAACATACAGCTGAAAGATGCTGGTGTTGACAGCGATGTCCTGTAAAGGATATGCAAAAAAAAAATAAAAATATCACAGACAAGCATTATAATAGAAAATTTCTTCGTTTTAATTTCGTATCTTATCAATTGTTGGCGAACCCTTAAACCCATTGGTTGAATGAAAAATACATTCCAATGTATCTGATGGCCTTTCATAGAAGTAGGTGAAAGGAACAGAGATAGTTTAGTTTAGTTTAGTTTAGTTTAGTTTAGTTTAGTTTAGTTTAGTTTAGTTTAGTTTAGTTTAGTTTAGTTTAGTTTGGTCGACGGATCAACATCACGGCACACGGGTGTAACCCATAAGTGCTCCATTCTACTCTTCACTCAAGTCTGAGTCCGGAGAATCTCAGCTCAGTGCACGAACTCCGTAGTACCGGCGAGGATCCTGAAATACTTTGGGTAGATTTTTAATTTGAAATTTCGAATTTCGAGAAGCAGAGATAGGAGACCACAATATGTATGACACCTATAGCGATATTTCAATGGCATCCTACATTATACTCATATTCCATAGTTGCGAGTTGAAGTGGATGATCGACTGGCTAAGGGTATATATTTTTAAAGGGTGTCTAGTTCCCCGGGGGTCAAAATACACATGTCTCTTCAGCGAGGAGATGTCCGAGAGGTGGCGGATCCCTGTGTGACCTATAGCTTTCAATCATAATATTTTCTAATGTGTTCTCTAATCGAAACTTTAGCTGCATATCCTTTACTGAACCTCGCAGTCAACCCTAGTATATGTCGACTGCTTATGATTTCTTGGCAAGTTTACGTTCAGTAATTTGCCATTTATTTCTGAACGACCGTTATTGTTTATTAGGAAACCAAGGTATTTAAAGATTGTGACATTTTCAAATTAATTCTTCTTAGTTAATTATTATTTTTGGATGATATATATATATATATATATATATATATATATATATATATATATATATATATATATATATATATATATATATATATATATATATATAAACACACACACGCACAATGTACACACATACATACACACAGGCGTATTTATATAGCGATTTAGTTATTTATGTCTAGAACAGTTTACACGCTAGATCCTTCCGTTCAATTATTTATGCGCGGATCGGTTAATTTCGATTGACTGTTAACCTTGAAGATTTAAGAAGGAAATCTCTCTCATTCATACATCGTGAAGAGCCACACACGTGTCCTATAATCGCCACTTCTATCCGGCCCGGTAGTTTCTCACCAAAGATGCCTTATTGTCAACCAGTCTTCCTCCTCTTTAGAATGAACAACTCACGGGTGTCAAAACTCAAGAAGTACCTGGAAAATAATGGTCAGCCTCAAGCACTCCAAGCAGTTATTCTGGAGTTCTGATCACAGGTACTTCAGATTCTGCTTAAATTGGATCAGTAATTGTATCTAAGCTTTGCGGCCGATCCCACTGACTTGTGGGTTTGTGGAAACAAATATTTCATAAACAAGTTTTATTGTTCAGGTCTATACATGTCACCATGAGAAGTGACAAGCATCCAGGGGTGTCTTCATGACTCCCATCTTCTAGATGTCATTTTTTCTATTGTGATAGCGCTTGCACTGTTATGCTCGTCAACGGAAAACGACGTTCCCCCTTTTGTTTGCTGTATTTAATTTGTTGTTCTTTAACAGCTTGCATGCTTCAGTTTCTGAGAAGTGTTTTCCTGGCTAAATAACAAACACGTCTCACCGATGGCCTCCCAGGGCTTGCCAGCATTGCAGATTTACTAAACTAGATTTAAGGAGTTGTGTATTTTCTTGCGCAGTATTTGCTTGCCCTAGTGCGAAGAAATGCAACATAAAGACTAAATGTCATGGCAGGGCAGACCAGGCAACTGGTAGAGTATCGAAGCTCCGTCAAGCGGACAGTTCGAGTTTAGTTTTCTTCAGCAGCTTATCTTGTTCTAGATATTTTGGTGTTACCTTTCCTCTGGGGTAAACTAGGCAGGTAGAGTGAGGGATCATGCTGCATGGGCAATACATAGTCTCCAAATTCAGCAAAAGTTTTGTGTTCTGGAGGCGTATATCTCCATTTTTCAAACTATCGTTTGTGAAGAAGGCAAGGTGCCAGTCATTGCAATGCATTGTGACAAACTAATGAACTTATTTGCCCTTAAAACATTTTAATTATTTTCTAAGTCTGTATTCAAACATGCAGTCGAAATAAGCCAGAAAGAAAACTTTTTTAGATCATTCTTTACATTAAAATGCAACACTAAAGTCGAGATGGTCGACTTTCAGGCACCAGGTATTACCCAATATGGCTTGATCTCTCGTTTACAACATTAATTTGGCGATGTTTTTCCCCCCTATGTGAATGTAGCATACATAACTGATCAACGAAAGACGAGTGATTTGAAGGGCCGAGTGCAAGACGGGCTTGCGTGTCCAATTTGTGACCCTTCGAAAATAAAGTTCGTTAGTTCGTTCCCCAGAACGGCCAGCCGCTTGTCGAGATCATCGCACAAAGTACGAACTCAGTAGCTCTAATAGTGCTGGCTGGCATCTAGTATACGGTGCTATTTGGTACATACCCCATATTTTATATACCAGTTGGCATTCGGTGAATTATTTGGTCAACATCACAACGGTCGTCTTTTCTACCTATTGCATTTCTTGATATCCATTTCAGGCTGCTCAACCTTAGCGCCCTGACCAAGTTAAAGTATATATATCCACTACAATAGGGACTTATATATTTGAGCACCGGGATGATGGGCAAGCTCGCTACGACTGCATTTTTGTGGATGTAAGGGAATTAACGTATTTGTGTGGATATAAAAGGCTAATGTAACAACTAGATAATAATGAAGCATTTGAAACAAATATACTTGTGAATGAAACAACAATATATGCACTATAGCGTGATTCCAACAGAAAGCGATAACACAAATTGTAATATAGAATATGTTATATACAAAGGACACAACATAGAAATGTGTTATCTCTCGAACTGTAGTTTGAAAACAGCTTAAAAATTAAACATAATGCCATTGCTGTTCAGGTTCTCTGTCAATATTTTCACTGGTAGTTCTGGTTGTTTTAATGTTTTACAAAGATTGACAACTGATGAATAGCACAAATCAGTACCGAAACTTAAATAAAAACAATAATACATTAAGACAAAATATGAGATAAGTTTTACTTGTGGAGAAAAAGAAAAGCCAACACCATTTTAAAAGCGAAAACATCATCACACTTGTCTGAAATATAAACTCAACCAGTTGCACATTTGCCGATATTCCGCTACGTTCTAAAGCAGCAATTTAACTGAAGCTAATTTGGCTAACTTCTTGTGTTGATCATTTCGCCTTAAATTGCCGAAATGGTATGACTTTACGCTATGACATCGTGGAAAGCAATTTGTTGAAACTTGACAAGTTGGCGATTTGCTTTCTTTAGTTGAGCAACACTCAGCCAGAACTCATCATTATCATCCCCAGGAGCTAAGGACACGTGTTCTCTTTCTATCCATCCATGTCTTGCGTCTACTTTCTTAAATAAACTAAAAAACACAACTCGACGCTCCAACTAGACGCAGCCAGATTTTTTAACATCTGCCGTAGAAATTATTTGAATTCAAACAAGTTTGTCTTGTCAGGTATTTTGACCCGCCGACATGTTTGTCGTGAAGCAGCCGACTTATTTGTTTAAGTTGCAAAGAAAATATACAGCCGGGTGGCTATGCATTTTACGGAGGGGTGTTCTGTTACAGGGGATGTCGTATTGTTGTGTAATCTTTAAAGTAGATTGGAGATAACGGCGTGCATGATGTCTTCTTTCTTGGCTTGTTAGGGGGCGGGGGAAAAGCGGGAAAGGTGACAGAGCTAATGCTGTAACAGACACAACTGTATGACATAAAACTTATGTCTCTACGCCTTTCGCAGTCCCTCTTTGTCTTCGTTTCTCTCTCCCCTCTGTCTGTCTGTCTGTCTGCCTGCCTGTCTGTCTGTCTGTCTGTCTGTCTGTCTGTCTGTCTGTCTGTCTGTCTGTCTGTACACACACACATGCGCGCGCATATATCCCTCTCTCTCTCTCTCTCTCTCTCTCTCTCTCTCTCTCTCTCTCTCTGTCTGTCTGTGTGTGTGTTTGAGTGTGTGTATTCAAATCTTGTCTGTCTGCCTGTTTGTGTCTGTCTATCTCTGTGTTCATCTGTCGGTGTCTGTGTGCTTTCTCGTCTGTCTGAGTGTATCTGTATCTCTCAACTTCTCGCCATTTGCCTGTCTGTCTGTCTATAAACCTCTTTCTGTTTCTATCTTTACAACTCTCTGTCTCGGTGTCTGTCTTTCTATCTCTTTGCCTATCACCTCTGTCTTTGTCCACCTGCCTGTCTCTATATCTTCTTGCCTGCCTTTCTGTCTCTCTTTATATTTGTCTGCCTCTGTTGTCTGTATGTCTATCCTAATCTCTGTCTGTATGTTCTCTGTCTGCCTCTCCTTATCTTTGCCTGCCGTCTGTCTTTCCCGCCTAATCTATGTTTGTCTATTGTCTGTCTGCCCTCTCTAGTCCTTGCTAAGCTATTTACAGTTTGATTCCCTCGTCATGACAGTGAGATTATAAAAACAGAAATTAATGATCTGACATTTAAACTTTCCCTAGAATCAATCACACTCTTGTAGAACAATAGGTCGGTATCTCGATTACCTTATGAATTAGAGATCCAGAGACCAATAAATCATTTGTGTGTGAAAGAAAGAGTTACAGTAATGTGTGTGTGTGTGTGTGTGTGTGTGTGTGTGTGTGTGTGTGTGTGTGTGTGTGTGTATATATATATATATATATATATATATATATATATATATATATATATATATATATATATATATATATATATATATATATATATATATTGCCCTGATCAGTCATGCAAGTAATGGGAAGACTTCGTTAGAAAATGGAAGAAGAGATTACGTGGTTCAAGCTAGATTTAGACAAAGAAGATGAACAGGAGATCACATACAAAATATGCGTTTTATAATAGAGGAGTGTAGAGAATTTAATGTAAACTTATGCTCATGTTTTGAAAATTTTTCTAAGGCATTTGAATATGTACAACAACAGAAATTTTGGGGAATCATGAGGAAAATGCGCTTTCCATCACGTGTAGTACAACTCATAAAAATGTTCTAGCTAGACCCCAGCCAGACCCTTCTCCATGGGGAGTAGTTAACAAAAGTACCTCTCCACGGCGAGTGTGTTAACAAAAGTACCTTCTCCTCTGTAAGCTCAGAAACCAGCGGGGTTATGTAAGACCAGTACTGGAAGTCTACATCAGCGCATTGGTTTATTGTGATGCATTCAGGTTCCATCCATCCATCATGTGCCATGCCGATAAGCGTGGGTGGTCATGTTCTGCCATCTCACTCGATCACCAGAGTCGTGGATCAGCTCAGTGTTCCTGTCTTCAGGGTACTGAACATAAACTTGCCAAGGAATCACAAACAGCCAAAACA